>CM036941.2:2806163-3079018 GCA_020352615.2 Yoshiicerus persimilis
GCGTATTTAAGAACCGGGGATTGTAGTGGCGATTTCAAAAACAGTATTCTAGTAATATACCTAGAGAAATTATTAGTTAGTTTTTTTATTTACAAAATATCACTTGTACTTTATTGGCGGAAAAAAAAAAACTTGTATTTTAGTTTCCAAACAGTTTTTTCTTAGTGGGCCTATATTTCACCGGGGGTGGGACTGTAGGTCTGCGCAATTCAAAAAAAAAGTGTTTCTGGGTTTAATCCTTCTATGAGAAAAAATTTATAAGCCAGTTTTATTTTCTATAAAACATTCCTTGTTCCTTGTATTTGAGCAAAACTTCAATTTCTTTCAAAAAGTCTTCTCAGGTCTTGTGCCTATTTCACGGGGGACTGTTAGCTATAGCAATCAAAGTGTTTCGCAGTATACTCCTAAGAGAAAATATAGCAGTTTTTATCCCAAAAAATATCCTGTCTTTATTGAGGAAAAACTTCATAATTATTTCCAAAAGTTGTCCGTGTGGGCTAATTTCACGGGGACTGTTAGTGGCAAATTCAAAAAGTCGTTCTGTATCTACCTTAGGAGAAAAAGATAATGGCTAGTTTTAATTTTCAAAAATATCACTTTGTCTTTAGAGGAAACTTTCTAATTATTTCAACAGTGTAAACGTCTTGATAGCCTATTTTCACCAGGGGGACATGTATAGCAATTCAAAAAGTGTATCTAGTAAATCGAGCTAGGAACAATATAGTTAGTTTTTTAGAGTTTTCAAAATATCGCTTTATCTTGTTTCCTAGTAAGAAAAACTCTCAATCCATTTTCAAAGTTGTGTGTGCGTATTAGGACGGGGATCTGTAGTGGCTATTCCCAAAAAAAAGTATTTACTAAGTATCTACTAGAGAAAAAAAATAGGTAGTTTTAATTTTTACAAAAATTAATTCCTTGGTCTTATTGAGGAAAACCTGTAATTTATTTTTTCCAAGTTGTCCTTAAGTGCCTATTACACGCGGGACTGTAGTGGCAATTCAAATAAGTCAAGTTCTGGGTATCTCCTAGGAGAAAATTAGCAGTCTTTGTTATCTTTCAAAAAAATTCTTGGTCTTTATTGAGGAAAAAAACTTTGTAATTATTTTTCAAAATAAGGTGTCCTTAGTGCCTTTTTCCACGGGGGGGACTGTTTAGTGGGGCAATTCAAAAAAGTTCGTCTAGGTAATCTCTAGAGAATTTATAGCAAGGGTCTTTATTTTTTCAAATATTTCTTTCCTTTTATGATGGAACAAATCTTTTTCAATTCGATTTTTTACAAAGTTGTCTTGTCGGGCCTATTTCACGGGGACTGTAGTGGCCAATCATCAACACAAGTGTTTCTGGCAAAAAATCTTTCCTAGCAGAAAAACGAATAGCAGTTTTATTTTCAAAATAGCCTTGTACTTTATTGAGGAAACTCCTATTTATTTCAAAGTGTCTTCGTTGCCTATTTCAACGGGCGGACTGATAGTGGCAATTTCAAAAAAAAGCGTAATCCTAGGTAAACGCGCTAGAAAAATATAGTAGATTTATTTCAAAATATCGGTATGTCCCTATTAAAGAATAACGCTCAATCCATTTTCAAAGTTCGTGTTGTGCGATTAGACGGGGATTGTAGTGGCTTTCAACGTATTTATTCTAGATCTTACTAGAGAAATATAGTAGTTTTAATATTTTAACAAAAAATATCCTTAGTCTTTATGAGGAAACTCTGTATTATGCTATTTCAAAAGTTGCGGTCCTTATGTGCCTATTCACGCCGGGGAACTGTAGTGGCAAATTCAAAAGTTGTTCTGGTATCTCCTAGAGAAATTATAAGCAGGGTTTTTTTTTTCAAAATATCTTGTCGTATTGAGGAAAAACTGGTATTTTATATTCAAAGGTTGTCTTTGTGCCTATTTCACGGGGGAACTGTTAGTGCAATGCAAAAAAAGTGTTATGGTATCGCCTAGAGAAAAAAAGAGCAGTTTATTTCAAAAAAATATCCTATGTCCCTTTATGAGGAGGAAAACCTCTTATTTATTTTCCAAAAAGTGTCTTGTGCATATTTTACAGGGACTGATAGTGCAATTCAAAGTATTCTAGTATCGGGCTAGAAAAAAAAATATAGTAGTTTATTTTCAAAAATATTTTTCGCTTTTCCCTATTAAGGGAAAACTTCATTCCATTTCAAAGTCGGTTGTGCGTATTTAAGACGGAGGCATTAGTAGTGGCTATTTTAAAAGTATTCGAGTACTACTCAGTGGAGGAAATATAGTATTTTTATTTTAACAAAATTATCCCCTTGTTCTTATTGAGAAAACTTCAATCTATTTCCAAAAAAGTTAGTCTGTTCGGCGCCTATTTTTCCAACGGGGAAAACGTAGCTCGGCATTCAAAAAACGGTGGTTTCGGGTGTATCTTTTCTAGAGGGAAAATATAAGCAGTTTATTTTTCACAAAAAATATTCTTGTCTTTATGAGGAAAAAAACTTTCCAATATTATATTTTCAAACGTTTCTCTTGTGCCTAAATTTCACGGGGGGACTGTTGAGTGCGCAATTTTCACAAAAGTGGTCTAGTAATCTTACTCAGGAAACTTATAGTAGTTTATATTTCAAAATCATCTCCCCTGTTGCTTTCCTATTAAGAAAAAAACTTCAATCATTTTCAAAGTTATGTTCATGGGGCCATAGGGACAAGGGGGACTGTAGTTGGGCAATTCAAAAAGTTACCCAATATCTACTAGAAAACCAAACGTTCCACTGTATTCATTTTAAAATATTCTTGTAGTACTCTTTAATGAAAAAAAACTTTCAAAACCCAGGTTTTCGAAGCTACTTCCCTTGTTGCCCTAATTAGAGGAAGGGCCATAAATTTTTAATATAAACATTTCTCCAAAAAAACTATTACTTAGTTCTGTATCTTTGTTTAGTTAAAACACTATTATGGATAACCTTCTCAAAATATTTCTAGTTGGTAATTAGGAGACTTTTTTGAAATAAGCCTTTTTCTCAACACAAAATATTCTTGCGTCGGTTAGAAAACGTTTTCTCTACCTTTCTCAAATATTCTGGGGGCTATTGGGAAAAAACTATTATCTATACATTTTCTTCAAAATGTTCTCTTAAAAAAGGTTATAAGAAAAAACTGCCCAGGGTAGTAAAAAATCTCTTCTAAAATATTCAACCTGTAATACTTACAAGCAGTAGGAGACAAAATGATTAAGTCTTATTAGGAAGAAGATAGTATGCAGAACTTCCTTTTCTTAAACAAAAAGTGATTATAAATAGCTAATATTTGTCCTTTTTTGAATTATTTAATCGTCTCAGTAAGATTCGTCATTTAAATTCCCAATTGGCCTAGACAGCCTTGTTTTTGCAAAAGATACAATCAAAATTTTCACCCAAGCAACAAAAAAATTTTTGCTTATGGGCTAGGACAAAAAGATTCTTTCCGCCAATCGGTTCGGGGCGGCGACACAATTAGATTATAAAAAGCAAATTATAAAATCTCCGAAATTATTTTTTACCGTTCCCTTTTGTAGACCCGTAATATATACACTGTTTCTATATTGGGACCTAAAAAACGCGATGTTGTGTTTTTCAAAAGAAACTTCTAAATTATCAAGAAAAAGCATACGATGTTGCTTGTAATCTATCCATCTGCCATCTATAAAAATTTTAGAAGATAAAATCGATTTAAATATACCTATTACATGAATCTTCGGGATTAACATGAAACCCAAAATTACAGATTTTACATTTTTAGGCCCTACAACGGAAACTAGTAAAACAAGTATTTGGTCTGTGTAGTGTGTGCATCTCTTAATCCCAGGACTCCTAAACCTTCCTAATGAAAAAAACCTCTATTACGGCCGGATTGCGATGCATTGGTTTTAGGTCAATGCGTATTATAGTTTCGTTAGTCTCGAAAAACATCGCTGATATGGGTTAGGGAAATCATCGCTTTATTTCCGGTTAAGGCTAACCGAAAAAACATAGTCCATTTCAAAGAAAAGTGATCAAAAATTTTAAATTCTCGACTGCTTCTCACAAAAAAATATAGAGAATTGCACCTTAATAAAAATTTCCGGAAACCTTTACTTTGAGAATTAGCTAAGGTTTTCTATACTTTTACAGGCGGATGGCAAAAAATTGGTAAAACCACTGAAAAAAATTGAAGTTCATTGCTTTTAACATAAAATTGAATCTAGGACATAACCTAACTAAACTTCCGGTAAATTAAAGGCTTTTAAGGCAAAAAAAATTTCTATTGATTTTCCGCTTTTAGAGAGGGAAAAACAAAAAAAAAAAATGTTAGATATAGAGGAAAAAAAATTTTCTTGTTGCGTTTTTATTTGAGTTGAAAAACTGATGTTTCAAAAAGCCTAAATAACATGTTTCTACTTTTTGAAAAAAAAGCGGTTAACAAACCCGAATGTTTGAAATATTTATTTACAAAAAAAAAATAACGTTTCCACAAAAAAAAAGAATTAAAGTTGCTTCTCTCAAAATTTACAAAATTAAAAGCGTCAACTTTAACCCTACTGTATACAACCAGAACACGGTCGGTCAGTCTAATAATTAACATCTCGGCCGGGGATTGGTTTGTATTAAGGTTGATCTGCTTAGGCGGGTACATTTACAACAGCTTGTGTATCGTTTAAATTAGTCGCAAAAAAAAAACTATACGGCCGGTACGATAAACACTGCTAGATAGGCGGGCGTCCGAGGACCCTTGTTGTTCGAGGCTGAATACGTTCGCACCAGCCTACTCACCATTAAGAAATTGGCACATAATAAAGGCCAAACGTTGCGTTGAAGCATACGTACGATAGGGACTTCTACATTTTGCTCTCAGAAAAGGACCACCACACCAAAAAACACAAAACAAAAAACCAGAGGCTATAGGCTATAGCCCCTGCAACGAATAATTGGTGCTTCGAGCCCCATAAAAATTCTCATATGCCAAAGAGGGGTCTGTCCGACGATTAAAGGGTCGGCCTATCTTCCCAATATGGGATATTTTCAATGAGGGGCTTCATAAAAAAACCAAAAAATACGGGTAGAAATAGAAATACCTCAGTTACACCGCAAAAAATTGTCCCACTCTCAAACCGTAACTGGGACACGTCTCAGGGTCAATGGCCACAACACAATTTTCGCCTGAATTAGGCCGATGTAAAACCACTTTAAAAATTAAATTTTATTGTGGCCCCCCCCCCCACCTGTACAGACAGTGTGTTGCCTACCCTCGATAATGTCTCAAGGAGAGAGAGTCAAAACACATCAAAATTCTAACATGTAATCGTTAATTTGCTGAATCGTAAACTCCGTACGAAAAAAAAACAAAGCAAAAAATTAGTAATCGTAAATCCGTACACCTCGTAATCGCAAACCCAAAGTAATCTCTAAGGCCTAGGCTTCTGTCTGTTTTGGAATGTTTACCTAAAACTAACTAAAGATTATGGTAGGAGAAGGTTAATAGGGAAATTCAATCCACTTGTTTATTAGCGGCATTATATACCTTTACGGGGAGCAAAAACGCGCGCCACAATGCGTGGGTTTTAGGCAAAAAAAACCTGTCAGTTACATCTCTACCCTCCCCTCCATCCATTTCAGGGGTTTTGTAAGTTACATCTCAATTTATGTTTGATATTATCCATTAAATATAAAAACAAAAATTAAGAGTGTCATTTATGTGCAAAGTAAAAATAACTCCATTGTTAACCATTACTGGCTTGGATACAATCTAATCTAATTCTCAGCGGTGCAAGATTTTTTCTGTTGACTAAATTATTCTAGTGAATTCTCTACTTTATGATAACTGAATTAATCATGAATGGAGGTAAATGTTAATGTTTTATTATAAATATTGGAAGAAGTTCCCTCCGTCGCCACCCTACAAATCTTAACCAACCCTGGGACAAAAAACAAAACACCCCCCCCCCCCCCCCCTCTCCGCTCTATACGATAATGCGAAACCATGAGGAAATCGCCAATAAATATAAAAAAAAAAACAGGGACAGAAATACAAAGAATTAAAGTTCTCTGTGAAAACTATATTTTATTATTGATATATAAATGACAACAAACCCCAAACAAATCGTATAGTAAGTGTCTTAAGAAGCAGATTGATGTTAGCCTTCTAAGAAGATAGGATGTAACTTTAATTGACAGAAATGACGGAGGAACCAATGAAGTACTTTTATTTAGTTTTGGCTGCATTTCATGATTATCAAGATTTTCCCAACCATTTTGTGCGTAATTGTGAATAAATAACTTAATAAAATTCAATGTCACTTTCAATGATTTTAACCACTTTTATTGACGGCTATTGAAATTAACAATACTTTATAATATTATGAAAACGGTTCCATGGACCATTGCCCCAAGGGGACGGCATTCTTTAATAATATGAAAACTAACAAAAGTTTGCACCCTGTTTTAATTAATTTTATAAGAGCCCTTGTAATAATCTTCATATTGTAGATTTCCCAAACTGTCAATATCTACTATAAACCTTTATCCAGCATTTCTTAGCGTCTTAAACATAGGTGAAAAAGTTCACGTTCAGAACTGAAAAACAGTTCGCTCGTTCAGTTCATTTGAACTGAACGAACGAACTATTAGAGCTTTCCGCCATGACAGTTGAACTGAACGAACGAACTGAGCGGAACATGCAGAACGAACTGAACGAACTGCATAGGATCACCAGTTCATCAGTTCAGATCATTGTACAGCTTAATTTTATGGTAACACAATGTATTTACCAGAAATCAGTTAGTTTGACCGTCAAAATGCAACTTGTGCTCCATCTGTGCAATAAACATTAAATTTGACGGCCATTTGCACTCTGTGTACCGATATTTGTAAGCTAAACTGAGTCAGCTGAGCGGTGTGATCTGATCTCTGAGGGTTTGAGGTGCGCTTTTGAGCTGAACGTCGAACTGAACTGAACGAACGAACTTCGCTCAACTCCAGTTCTCGAACTGAACGAACTGTTCAACGGGTGCCGTTCAAGTTTTTGAACAAACGAACGAACGAACTTTGGGGTGAACTTTTTCACGTCTGGTCTTAAACTATGACTATATCACAAAATGATACCCCATGTAAAATTATAGGTTTTATGATTATGAGAAAAGATGAAAAATCTGAGCAGCAGGTTTTCGTAAGGTAGTGAGCAAAGATGGGCATATATATGCTGCACTTGCATATTTTGAAAGTGATAACAAATAAAAACCCCAATAAAAACCCAAAAGTGTAAGTTGTGGACAATGAAATTCAGTCTCCAGCAAAATACAAAATAGAAGTGTAGGAAAGATGTAGTTATTCCTCAATGTCAACAATTAGGAATACTAAGATAACACTTATGTATTTAAAATGGGTTTCCAAAATCCTCTATTTTTAAAATAAAAGTATTTTGCCCATCTATGGCCGTGGAATGAGAGACAAAAGATGGCTTAGTTACGACGCATTCAACAGGTGTCACTCTTTTGAAAAACGGGTACTCGCACTTAGCTGGAATTACTAATTTATTTTTAGGTCTGTCATCTGTCATTATGGACTTTGTTGACTTAATTCTGCATTGCATAGAAATTTGATGCTGCATGGACCGCAATCAAAATTTCAATAACAAAAAATGACGAAAATTCCAAAGCTAAGAGCGCCAAAAGCATAGAATAGCGACATAATATTGGAATTCCGTAAGTTCTGCTTTGATTTAATTTCTGGGGAGTAAAGGTACGACAAATTTGCGTCAAGTTTTTCGTATTTTCTGATCGTCAAGAAAGATTCCCATTTTTCAAATAACCAAAATATTCCCGAACTCATTATATTCTGGGACTCTAAAATTGAAATGATATTGGTTAAACGAGTATGGAATTCCTAAGTACTTTTGGTTTGAAAATGTTCCATGCTTAATCTGTAGTAATTATTGTCACGAAATAAATACTTTTCATACTTATCCAACCATTCATCATGATGGACAAAAGCCCGCTTTTCGCACACTTTAAGAAATTCATAATTCCTTGTAAATATAAGTAATGGGTCTTTTTGATATTCTTCCGTATTTCCGTAAGAATTAATGATTAGTTTAGAAGGAAATGGCGACAGAATGGAATTTAAAAGAAGACCTGAACCGCTATTTAATTTTAAAAGGTGGTTAATATGGGTTTTATTAATGTAGATTGAAATCCAACTAAAAGTGAGAACCCATTTCCCAGAAATAGAAAAATGTTTCAAGAAATCGTAATTTTCGGCTACCTCTTCAGTAGAATAAGTTCCTGAGTAGTTTTTAGAACACCTACCCAAATTAGAATTAGCGTCAAATTCTGTTTTAGTATTCGTAAGTCTAGGGTCTAAGCAATCTTCGAAGATGACATCCGAAGTGAAGTTAAGGAAAAATTAAGTAGTCAACTTCAGTATTACCTACTAAACAATTAAGCGTGTTTAGTAATTCCTCATTTGGTGTAGCAAATGCAAAATATTCGAGATCTTTGAAATTACTGTAATTACTTTTGACATTCAGTGGAGCAAACAATAGACTTACAAGAATGGATTTGTAAGAATTACTGAAAATGATTCCACAAATGATCCAAATCCCCATAGTTGTTTTCGTATTTGCATGACGAATAGCAATTGCTTGTTCGAGCAACATAGTCATATTCATCAGAAAAGTGTCAAATAATACCCAAATTTGTTTTAAATGTAGTTTCCTTTTGAAATCCAACTTTTGCAAAAATATAATTAGAGACAAAATCGAGATTGACAGAAATATTAATGCCCAACTCTGTACATCAAATGGTTTTGTATATATTTCCCATTGTATATTTTGTTGAATTCCTGCACACGTCACAAGACTCAATGTCCGTGAGTTTCCTGTGAGAACTTGATAAGAAACCTTTTCGTCGTAGAAAATTCCAATTTTTAATCGTATTGCATGGATGCCGTGAGGAATATTAGTGAAGTTTAAATTTTTCATGTAAAGTGAGGTTATGACTCCATGAAAATTAGTAGATTGGGTTTTCAGTGGCAAAAAGGGCGATGGCGATGGCGAGAAATAATGATAAAGAACAATAGGGTTAATAAAACCCTTGGAGCGTAATATTTTATTACCTCCCCTTTTATTCACACAATATTTGGGTATCAAAATTTTCTTAGTTCGATATTTGTCTAAATATCCTGTGTAATTTAATATTATATTTTCATTTATTTCTGACCACTCTTCTCTTAAAAATACAATTTCATCAGTTCCACAAAAATCCAAACAGCTGGCACAATAAAGCATAATTCTGTTCAGTTTGTAAACGTCTTTCTCCTGTTTTTCAAAACTTTCTAATGGAAATATTATAGGAGTTATTTTATGCAAGTAATTGTTCACATCGTATAAAAATTCTAAGGGTATTACCAAAATGTCGTAGCCGTAATTCTCGAAACAAATATGATTTCTAAAATCGAATTCTTGGTGACTAGGACTACAGAAGTAGTTGTAATTTAGTAGGTGATTTACGTTTTCTGAAGTGGACATGATGTAAATTTTGGCGTAAGGCAAAATCCATTTTCGAAATTTCCAGGTAGGTAAGGTGTTGTTCAGTTCTAATATACTTACAACTTCTTGTATCGAATAGGGACCCTTGTCATTTGTATTTTTATTCACTTCATACTAATGTCTTTAAAAACTTGAACCCGGCAAGTAAAAGACAGAGCGTTAATAATTTCTTCAAGCCCTTCGATTTTAACAAACTTTTTTGCAACGCTGAACAACTGCTCAAATTGAAAAAAGTGGCAACACGGAGAAACGTTAAAATATTTAGTACGTCTTCTCTCATTAGTTCCCAAAATTGTGAATTCCGGAAAAGCTATGTAGAGACTGACAATTGAGTTTCACATCATTATCTACATATTGCTTTTTATCCACCTTTCTGCTTCTCACTTTAATTTCACAATAGTGTCGTAAAAGCACCAAAAATGTTTCATGAACAATGAATTACCCTTACCTTACAAATCGAATTTGTGTTATTTTCGCCATAGAAAAGTAAATAGTACTAAATTATTATATTTCAAATTTATTAAAAAGCTTCAAGCCTTAGATCTCAATGTTATCAATAATTTTAAATCCATTGGAATCAGGCTATCATATTTCTCTTTTTAATGCTGTTATGTTCAAGTAATTTATGGTCCTTGATAAAAATTGTAAACAACTGAAGGACATAAAAAGCCTCAATTATCTGTCCTATAATATGTTGAGTAAATTCTATAATTCTATCAAAGAATTGTGATAAAATTGGACACATTTATTCTTTGATGCATCTAAAATTACAATCAACTTTAATCTAACACTGCACAATACAAATATTTCACTGATACTTACCTTAAAGGGAAGATCCACAATTTGACTACATTTATTATCCATTTGAGATATCGATTCCAATTCAAGTTGAAAAAAGACCCATTTCCTTCTCAGCATGTACATTAGTTTAGTCTTTAATTATGCATATACACAAATCATCCATGACATTTATGGACATTGAACGCCCAAAATATTAATCCGATCATAGAACTATTCAAATTAAACATTTAAAACACGAAATGTGATAACCTTATTACAATGGATTTACAATTTATTAACCGTTTTGATAAATAAGGCGTGAAGCTTTTTAATAAATTTCAAATTCAATAATTTAGCACCATTTACTTTTAAGGCAAAAAAAACGCAATTCGAATTGCCAGGTTTGGCTGCCGTAAAAGCTATTTGCTAAATTGTTCATAAACTATTCATAATACTTGAGAGCTTTTACAAAACTATTGTAAAATTGAATTAGGACGAAGTAGGATGAGTGAAAAAGCAATTTGTATACGTAGATAATGTGAAACTCTTCAGTCGCTACTTGGCTTTCCGGAATTTACATTTTGGAAACATAATTAGAGAAGACTAGCAATGCTAAATATTTTAACGAGTTTCCCATTGTCACTTTCTTAACTTTGAGTAGTTGTTTAACGTCGCCAAAAATGTTTGTTAAAATCGAAGGACTTGAAGCAATAATTAACGCTTTATCTTATAAATTGCAGTGTTGAAATTTTGAAGACATTATATTGAAGTGAATGGAAAAACAAATGACCAAGGCCCTTTTTCGATACAGAAGTGGAAAGTGCATTTGAACCCAATAAAACCCTACCTATGTGGAAATTTCGAAAATGGATGTTGCCTTATGCCAAAATTTACATAATATCCAATTTAAAAACTGCAAAATACTTTCTCCAATACAATTATTTCTGCATTCACCAAAAAGGCAATTTTAGAAAGGAACTTGTGTTCGAGAATTACGGTTACGACATTGTAGTAACGTCTTTAGAATTTTTAGATCATCTCAACCAGCATCCATCAACTCCTATAATATTTCCATTAGAAGATTTTGAAAAACAGGAGAAAGATGTTATACCTTGAACAGAATTTTTCAGTATTGTTTCACCTGCTTAACTATCTGTACTAAAACCGATGAAATTGCATTCCTAAGAGAAGAATGGTCAGAAATAGATGAAAATAAAATATTAAATTACACGGCATATTTAGACAAATATCGAACTAAAAAAATTTTGATACCCCAATATTGTGTCAATGTTAAGGGAGGTAATAAAACATTACGCTACCTGGGTTTGGTGACCCAATTTTTCGTTCTCCTTATTTCTTGCAATCGCCATCGCCATTCTTGCCACTGAAAAATCAATCTACTAATTTTCAAGAAGTCATACAATCACTTTATATGAAAGATCTCAACTTCACTAATATTCCTCACCGCCTTAAAGGTATTCAAATATTAATTGGGAGTTTCTATAACGAAAACGTTCCATTTCTAATAATCACAGAAAACGGTCATTTAGTCTTGTGACTTGTGCTGGAATTCAACAAGAAACACCATGGAAGTTATATACCAAAACCATTTGATGCTCGCAGTTGGGCATGTCTATTTTTGTCAATCTCGATTTTGTCTCTTCTTCAATTTTTTACAAAAATTGGATTATTTCAAAAGAAAATGCTGTGGCATACTTCAAATATACTTCAAACAAATTTGGAAATTATTTGACATTTTTCTAATGAATATTTCTGTGTTGCTCGAACAAGGAATTGCTATTCATCCTGCAGTTACCAAAACAACTATCGGGATTTGGATCTTATGTGGTATCATTTTCAGCAATTCTTACAAATCCATTCTTGTAAGTTTATTGTTTGCTCCACCGAATATCAAAAGTAATTACAGTAAATTCCGAGAGCTCAACCAGTTTGCATTTTCTACTCTAAATGACGAATTTCAAAACGCGATTTTTATTCTCGTCACTAATACTGAAATTGACGCTTTTCATTTGTCCTCAACTTTTGCAGGTGGTACCATCTTTGAAGATTCTAAGGAGAAGGTGTCAAAAAATTACGATTTATTAAAACAGTTTTCTATTTCCGGGAAATGGGTTCCTATTTGGAGATGGATTTGGGTATCCATTAATAAATCCCATATTGATCACCTTTTAAAGATAGATACCGGTGTAGGCATTCGTCTACATTCCATTCTGTCGCCATTTCCCTCTAAACTACTTATTAATTCTTACAGAATCACAAACGAGTACCAAGAAAATCCATTACTCATATTTACAAGGAATTATGAATTTCTGAAGATGTGCGAACAACGTGCTCTTGTGCATTACAATGATTGGCTGGATAAATACGAAAAATATCTATTTCGCGGAAACAGTTACTACAGATTAAACCTGGAGCATATTCAAAACCAAAAGTTCTTAATAATTCCATACTCATTTAATCAAATCAATTTCAATTTTAGAGCGCAAAATATAATGAGCTCAGGAATATTTTGGTTATTTGAAAAGTGGGACGCTTTCTTTGAAGATCAGGAAATCAGACAATTAAAAAATAATTTATCGGAACTTTATTCCCCAAATAAAAAAGCAAAGCAGAACCTACGGAATTCAAATATTTTGTCAATTTTTTATGCTTTTGCTGTACTCAGCTTTGGTATCTCCTTAATTTTTGTGATTGAAATTTTCATCGCTGTGCATGCAGCATCAACTTTTCCTGTCATGTAGAGCCAGTGTCGCTTCGACAAAGTGGACAAAAATTCATGGTTTTCAGTCTCATATTAATTAGCTAATTTATTTCATGATGTACAGAGAAATAAAGGCAGTTGATTTTTTGAAAATAATAAAAAATTAAATTGCTTTACAAAATAGTACTTTTTTCTTGTATTCTCGCTTGCATGATACATGATGATGCTTTACATGATATGACTTAATACATTGCACTTTTAAATATTAAATTACAATGCACAATGCAATAATTAATGCTTAAATCGAAACAGACTTTTATTGTAGTGAGTCTAGTGAGTCTAATACTTTTAAAATACTTTACTCTAAATTACATGCAACAAAACATTGAATTAATAAAGGTTTGTCCTTAAAAGTACTTTAACTAAGCCAACAAATAAGTTTTTTACTTTTTGATTAGTAATGTCAACAGTATTAAACTTTGAATGCTATCATTGACTATTTCTGTAATTCGGTAGCAATATTCTTGTATTCCATCCTAATTTAAGCGTTGTAATAACTTCAAACAAAAGTAAAGTGACAATAAATTATTAGTATTATAACGAAATGCTGTAATATTTCTGTATTATTATTCAAAAATATTACCGGATACAATAAAAGATTGTTATATTTATAATTAGTCTCAAATTATTACATACATCATTATATTTATGGATTAGTAAAACTCTGTAGTATATTCCTTTAGTAGATTTAGTAGTGAATCGTTTTTGAAGACCGCCAATGTTTGTAATTTTGATTATTGATATTAAATTAATTTTAGAACACATAAGCTAATTGCCATTGTTGCACGCATTGTTTACTCTACGAGACATAGAAAGTTAATGCTGCATGCACAGCGATCAAAATTTCAGTCACAAAAATTAAGGCATTACCAAAGCTGAGAACAGCAAAAGCATAGAACACAGACATAATATTAGAATTCCGTAAGTTCTGGTTTGAGTTGATATCCGGGGGATAAATCTCCGATAAATTTTTCATCAATTTGTTGATTTTCTGATCTTCAAAGAAAGCTTCCCACTTTTCAAATAACCAAAATATTCCCGAACTCATTACATTCTGCAATCTAAAATTGAAATGGTATTGATTAAATGAATATGGAATTACTAAGTAGTTTTGGGTTTGAATTTGTTCCAGGCTTAATCTGTAGTAATTTTTGCCACGAAATAAATATTTTTCGTATTTATCGAGCCAGTTATCATAATGCACAAGAGCCCGTTTATCGCACACCTTCAGAAATTCGTAATTCCTCGTAAAAATAAGTAATGGGTCTTTTTGGTACTCCTTTGTGGTTTCTTCAGAATTAATAAGGAATTTAGAAGGAAATGGCGACAGAATGGAATTTAAAATAAAGCCCGTACCGCTATTATTCTTTAGAAGGTTTTCAATGTGGGTTCTATTAATAGATACCCAAAACCAATTCCAAATAGGAACCCATTTCCCAAAAATTGAATACTCCTTTAAGAGATCGTAATTTTTGGCTACCTCCTCATTAGAATGAGTTCCTGATTGGTTTCTAGAACAGTTCCCCAGCTTAAAATTCTCCTCAAATTCTATTTTATTACTGGCAAGTCTAGGATCTAAACAATCTTCGAAAATTAAATCCGAAGCGAAAGTAGAAGACAAATAAATGTTGTCAACTTCAGTATTAGTTACAATGCCAGCAATCGTGTCTTCAAATTCGTCATTTAGAGTAGAAAACGCAAAATATTCGAGATCTCGAAAAGTACTGTAATTACTTCTGATATTCAATGGAGCAAACAATAGACTTACAAGAATGGATTTGTAAGAATTACTGAAAATGATACCACAAAAAATCCAAATTCCTACTGTTGTTTTCGTAATTGAAGAATGAATAGCAATTCCTTGTTCGAGCAACACGGAAATATTCATCAGAAAAGTGTTAAATAATTCCCAAATTTGATTGAAGTATATTTGAAGTATGCCACAGCGTTTTCTTTTGAAATCTAATTTTTGAAAAAATTGAAGAAGAGACAAAATCGAGATTGATAGAAGTAAAAGTGCCCAAATCGTTGAATCAAATGGTTTGGTATATATTTTCCATTGTATACTTTGTTGAATTCCAGCGCAAGTCACAAGAATCAATGATCGTTTTCCTGTTATTATTTGAAAGGCAAAATTTTCGTTATAGAAACTCCCAATTGATATTCGTATTCCGTTGAGACGGTGAGGAATATTAGTGAAGTTGAGATCTTTCATGTAAAGTGAGATTATGACTTCCTGAAAATTAGTAGATTGATTTTTCAGTGGCAAGAATGGCGATAGCGAAGGCAAGAAATAAGGGGAAAGAGAATTAGGATCACCAAACTCCATATAACGTAAGGTTTTATTACCTACATTTTGATCAACACAATATTTGGGTAGCAGAATTTCTTTTTTTCGATATTTGTCTAAATATTCCGTGTAACTTAATATTTTATTTACACTTACTTCTAACCATTTGTCTTTTAAAAATGCGATTTCATCTATTGCAGTGCAGATAGTTAAGCATGTGAAACAATAAATGACAATTCGATTCAGAGTATAAACATCTTTTTCCTGTTTTTCAAAACCTTCTAATGGGAAATATATAGGAGTTGTTTGATGCAGGTAGATCACTTTTAAAAATTGTAAGGGTATTACTAAGACGTCGTAGCCGTAACTCTCGAAACACAGTTCCTTCCTAAACTCACCTTTTTGGTTACCACACAAATATTTGTAACCTACAAGGTTATTTACACTTTCTAAAGTGGATATTATGTAAATTTTAGCGTATAACAAAATCCATTTTCGAAATTTCCAGTGGGGTAAAGTTTTGTTGTGCTCTGATATAATTCTCATTTCTTGAATCGAAAGGGGGCTTTCCGAATTTGTATTTCCATTCACTTCAATATTAATGTCTTTAAAAATTTGAACACGGCAAGTTAAAGACAATGCGCCAATTATTGCTTCAAGCCCTTCGATTTTAACAAACTTTTTTGACGACGCGGCAAAAACACAACCCCCTGGGGCTTTTTTTTTCAATTTTGGAAAAAGGAAATTGTAAGGGGTGCGGCAGGGGGGTGGGGGGACAAAGGAAAGGAAATGTTAAAAAAAAAAAAAAAACAAAAACAAAATTAAAAAAAAAACATTTAAAAAAAGGGGGCCATGGGGGGTTTTTTTTTTGGGGGGGGGGGGGGGAAAACCCTTTTTTTTTGTTCTTTCATTTTTTCTTTTATTTTGTGGGGGGAATTACTGTTTCCCTTTTGTTTTAACCCCCCCCCACAAAAAAATCCTTGGGTGGGGAAATTTTTTCCGGACAACACAAAACAAAAAAACAATAAAAGGTTTTGTATTTGGTTTTTTAAGGGGGCGGGGGGGGGGGGACTTTTGGGACACCCCCAAAATTTTTTTTTTTTGGGTTTTTGTTTTGTTTTCCACCAAAACCAATGTTTTTTTTTTCATTTTTTTTAATTTCTTAAAAAAAAATTCTTCCCCAAATTTTTTAACAAATTCCCCAATTAATATTTTTTGCTTTTCAAAAAAAAATTTCCATTTAATTTCCCAAAAAAAGTATAAACTTTTCCCCACTTTTTATTTATTGTATGGGCCCTTTTGTTTTTTTTTTTAACATATATTTTTTTGGGCCAAAAAAAAAACAAAAAAAAAAAAAAAAGCCCCCCACTGAAAAGCAAAGAACACACAACTTTTGGGGGTTTTTTATTTTGAAAAACAAAAAAAAAAAAACAAAACAAAAAAACCCCAAAATTTTTTACCTTTTCCCTATTTTTAGGGCCAAAAAAAAAAACAAACACTTTTAAAAAAAAAAAAAAAAAACCCAAAAAAAAGAAAAAAACCCCGGAAAAAAATATTGGGGGGTGGTTAATTCTTTTTTTTGTTTTTTTTTTTTTCGGTTGTTTTCTATTTACCCAAAAAAAAAACAAAAGTAAAAAAAAAAAAAATGGTTGGGCTGGGGGGGAAAAAATTAAATTTAAAAATTTTTCCCCCAAATTTTTTAAACTTAAAAAAAACAAACAAAAGGGGGGGGGGGCGTTTTTTTTTTTCCCCCCCCCCCCACCCCCCCAAAACCCCAGGGGGCTTAAAGGGAAAATTGTTGTTTTTTTTTACTAAAAATTTTTGGAAAGGGGGGGGATTTTGGGAAAATAATAAAAAAACAATTCCAAAAAAAAACATGGGGGGTATTATTGAAGGGTTATTGTCGGGTTTTTCATTGCCCCATTGTTTTTTTTTTTGTTAAAATGGTTTTTTTTTTAAAAATTTTTTTTTTTTTTCAGAGGGGGGGTTTTACCTTATGGGAATCTGGGCCCGGGATAACAAAAAATGTCTAAAAAAAACAAATCGTAAGTTTTTGGGCAAAACCAAGACCAAAAAACAACAAAAAACAACCCCTGGGGGGGGTGGGAGGAACCCCCATTGGTTTTTTTTAAAAAACCTTTTTCAAATTACAAATTTGGGAAAGGGAACTTTAAAAATAAAAAAAAATCCCCCAGGGGGGGGGGGGGAAAAAAACCCCCCCCTTTTTTTTCTGGTTTATTTTTTTTTTACCAATCCAAACTTGGGAAATTTTTTTTTCCCACAAAGGGGGGGGGGGGGGGAAAAAACCCCCCAGGGCAAGGGTTTCAACAATTAAAAAGGGGGGGGAAAAGGGGGGTGGGGGGGTGGAAAAAGGGGCTTTTTAAAACAAACAAAAAAAAACCATTAATTTTTACTTAGGGGTTTTTTTTTTTTTTAACTGGGGTTTTTTTATGGGGGGGGAAGGGGGGGGGGGGGTGGGCTGGAGTTTTTCTTAACCCGAACAAAAAAAAAAAAAACACAATGGCGGGGGTTTCCCCTTTACCATTTTTTTTTTAAAAACATTAAAAATTTAACTATTTTTTTTCTTTTTAAACCCCAAATATAGCTTAATACTGAGAAATGGTCCTCAAAGGAGGGAGTGGGGGTCAAAAATCTAAAATTCTAATAACCGTTGCAAAAGATTGTTTGTATTTGTGAACTGAGATGACTAGAAATTACAAAGATGTAAATGACACACCCAAAGTATCACAAATCTACAATAAAAGATGAAAAAATGTGATGTTGATAAGGAAGGGATTAGAAGGGAGGCGGCTGACCATATCGTCCCCTGTTTCTAACGCAATCCTTGACAAAAGACAAGGCAGTCAGGCACAAGGAAATCCTACACAATGCGATCAGTCGTTTAGAGCAGCTGATATTTGAAATCGAGAAAACCGAAATTGTTTATTGCGGTACAATAAACTGAACCTCGTCATTCATTAAACCTCAAAAGTACAGAATTTTCATTTTATCTATCTAATCTATCGTTAATTATGATTTTTTGTCAAATACTCAATATTTCTGTTAATTTGTTGTTTACAGATTATATTGCAGGGTAATCTCTTTCAGTCATCATTGTCTTCACTGATTTGTCAGCTGTTCGTCATTTCCTCATCACCGCTCACTTGGCATTATGGCGTTCCGTTTATTTTCAGTGTTTATCACTGTTTTGACTTGTTTGAACTTCGGAGAAGTCAAATCATGGCCACCATTGGATTGTGCAACTTGGTGTAGCAAGTAAGCGTTTGATTACTTCTAGGATAATTGACAAATTGAAATAAACTCGAAGACAAAGGCTGTATAGAGATAATCAGATATAATAATTACTTACACAAATAGTAAAACTATCCGAAAAGGTTCAAAGTTATATATTGCATGATAAATGAATGTCTTTTGACATTTCAGGGAAGACTGTGATCGTGAAAATATTAATCATTACAAAGAACAATGTCGGGATGCAAAAAGTAAATGTGACTGCACGTGAGTAAAATTATTTTATTTTTGGTAAACCAGATTACCCTTGTATAATTCCCCCAATCGAAATTATTATTATTAAACCTGAAATTTTAAAATGAGGTCTCTCTTTCAGAGATCAATTCGTCTAAAATTTACTTCCCAAGTAGAAGATTGATAATACAATAATAATATACTGTTTCTTTTCTCTACATTTCCATGTTCTTTTTCATCACCGATTTCAGAGCTGCATTATTTGGGCAACTTAAGGAACTGATCAAAGATTCAGTCAAATTCAACCAACTCTTGGGACTGGTGCTCGGCGCTACATTTTTCATTGTGATTGTGGGAATAGTTGGATGTTGTCTAATCAATAACCAAATGAAACAATTGATCCAGAATACAGGTAAAGCAAGATTTAATATACATATTACACATAAATAATTTTTGCTTTGCACTAAATTCTAAAACGTAACATTTTTTACGAATTACACCTGTAATTTGCAAGTCTACTCAAATGATTTTTTGTATGCCTTGCAGGAGGACCAGGAGGACCAGGCGGACCAGGAGGGGCTATGTATCAACCATCACCGTCGAGAGTGAACTACGGCTATCAACCAGGAGGTTTGAATTAACTTTTATTTTACAAACTACTCATATAAATAATTAGTTATTTAAAAAATGATACTTTTTATTGTAGGACCACAGCCCAGTCCTTATGCTAATCCTAGCGGTAACAAACCACTCTTTTTATATATTAAAAGTTTTTTCATAGTCAGCTGAATATTTTGTTTTAGTAACTCATTTTTTTATTTTAAAGGTGCGGGGGCCGAATCCTTCGACTTATAATAAACCTTATCCTACGGGTAAAACAAACATAAGCATTTAATTTAGTTATGTTAGAAAAATTAATGTTCTATTATTCCAGTACTAATATTTACGTTCTTTCATTTAGGCCCGTTATACAATCCGCCCAATGCAGTTAATGCAGGTCCTTAATTTGCGCATCAGAGAGGAGCAAAAAGTGTAGGTTGGATTTCGGACAACACGAACGATTAGTAAAATATTAAATGCTATCTCATGACAGCCGCTACTTCTGTCTAATCTATCTATAAACTTTACAGCGGCGCTATCAAAATTAAATGTACCCTGTCTTGTTAAGTATATATGTTCAAAGTTTGATCTCATAATTCAATAAGGGTAATAGTCAATTATTATTATGAAAGCGATTAACGTCATTAAAATTGAAATTCCTTGGAACATGTCACATTTTAATAAGTCCTGTTATTCTGGTGTAACAATTATTCATAAATAAGTCAGTAAATTATAACTACGGTATTTATTAGTCAAATATCTAAGATGAATTAAGCAAACTACAGGGTTGGTTCTAGCTAACGTGCAATGTGCAATAGGACAAACAGATTGTGACTGTAACTGTAATTTGGACATTGAAAACATTTGATCAATGTTGTGTGGAGCTGTAGGCTCTATATTTACAACTCTATTTCTGGAACCGGTTGACCGATTGACCGTATCTTCGAACTGGACTTCATACTGGACCTTAGCTAGATGTGTTCCAAGTTTGAGGTCATTGTGTCAATCCGTTCTCGAATTATCTTTCCGACGGACAGACGGTCAGGTCATTACCATAAAGTATCTGACGATACTTAATAATCAGCCCCAATAGAAACCTAATTGAGCTGATAAACAATAAAGCTGATCATTTATTACATTTGTGCAAACTTTAGTCGAACTTTAATCGTTTGTCCAATGGAACGTTACTTAGGGCCAATCCTGTATCCTTCATGATCGGTAATAATAAAAATTGACTTAATTTGCCAAAAGGATAACCTCAACAATACTAAATTTTGAATGCTATCATTAACTATTTCTGTAATTCTGTAGCAATATTCTTGTAATCTATCCTAATTTTGTCAGTTTGTAATTACCGTACACAAAAGTAAATTAACAATAAATTATTGTTATTATGGTCAAATGTTGATGTTTCTAACATTTAAATGCAAATATAAAGAATATTGACACTTGGCATTGAGTACCCAAATGTGGCCCTTAAATAGACTGCTATTAAGATAGTTTGTGTGTAAGTAATTCATCAGGGTCAATTAAAACAATGTAGCCAAAGTTTTGACGACAATTTTTAATGCGACCGAAATAATTGACGTCAATGAAACCGTGGAGTGTACACATACTGCGAGGTTACCCTTATGGGGGAGGGGGAGTGGGGGTACCCGAAATGTCTCCATTCAATATGCTACAATATGGTTAATACTGCAAAATGGTCCTCAAAGGAGGGGGTGGGGGTCAAAAATATAAAATTCTAATAACTGTTTTAAAAGTTTATTTGTATTTGTGAACTGAGATGACTAGAAATTACAAATCAGTAAATGACGGACCCAAAATAACACAAATCTACAATAAGATGCAAAGATTTGATGTTGACAGGGAAAGGATTAGGAGGGAGGCGGCTGACCGCATCGTCCCCTGTTTCTATTGCAATCCTTGACAATAGACAAGGCAATCAGCCCCAATAAAGGCAATCAGTCTATTAGACCAGCTGATATTGGAAAACCGAAATTGCTTATTGCGCAACAATAAAGTGAAACAAAGGCGTCTTTATTCAACGTCAACAGTACACACTTTTAATTTTATTTATCATTTTCAGTTTTACTTAAATATTGAATATTTCCATTCTATTTGTTGTTTACAGATTGTCTTGCAGAGTAAATTTTATCGGATATCGTCATCACTCATTTGTCAGCTGTCGGTCATTTCGTCATCATCACTTTTTTGTCAGCTGTCGGTCATTTCGTCATTATGGTGTTCCGTTTGCGTTTATTTTCAGCGTTTATCACTGTTTTGATTTGTTTGAACTTCGGAGAAGTCAAATCTTTGGATTGTGCTTATTGGTGTGGCCGGTAAGCCTTTGATTACTTCTGATAACCGATACATTACAATAAATCCGAAAGCAGAGTCTCTAGAGACAAACAGATATTATAATTACCACTTATTCAGGTTAAGCCATAATGCGTTAATGAATATTATTTTGCAAATGTCTTTTTGCATTTCAGGGACTGTAAGGCTGAGAGGGTTTATGAAAAGGTATGCTTGGATGCAGAGAGTACATGTGACTGCACGTGAGTAAAATTTAAATTTAAAATGTCATTAGGAGATCAATTTTTCGTCTAAAAATGACTCCCCAAATATTTTCTATATATTATTGTAATGTTGTTTTTCATCAACGACAACGAATACACGATTACAGTCGTGCTGCTTCTTACGAGCAACTCAAGGCACTCGAGGGACTGATCGAAGATAACAGGGCTGATTCATTTAGTGACCTGTTGGGACTGGTGCTCGGTGTTACATTCTTCGTGGTGATAGTGGGAATAATTGGATGTTGCTTTATCTGTTACCGAATAAACGAATTGTATCTAGGTGCAGGTCATACAGGTAATTATATTTGATTAATTTTTATTGTGTGTCATCAGAAATGTTTGAATTATTAATAAAATGGGTATCAAAATCTATAAAAGTGACACCTGTGGAGGCATTAAGTAGAATTTTTGGGTTCCATTGTCAATTATCTCCCTTTTATGTTAAACGTTAAACTTTATACAAGGTTTTCGGAAATTACCTAAGTAGAATGCGTTTTCTGTTGTATGCTTTGCAGGAGGAGTAGTATCAGGAGGGGCTATTTATCAACCATCACCCTCAAAACTGAACTGTGTCGATCAACCAGAAGGTTTGACTTTAACGACTTTTATTTTCACAAAATAATCAAATAAAATTCAGTTATTTAAAAAGTAATATTTTCTTATTTACAGGTGCGGGGCCACCTCCTTTGTCTTATGACACTCCTACCGGTAAAACGCACTCATTGCTTATGCTCTACTATTAATAGTTTTTTCATAGCCAGCTAAAAAGTATTATTTTTTAATTTAAAGGTGCGGGGCCAAATCCTTTGACTGTTTGACTTATACTAACCCTACTACAGGTAAAACTAGCATAATAAAAATTTAGTTATGTTAGCAAAATATTCTATTATTCCAATTCAAGTACTAATATTTACTTACTTCATTTAGGTTCACCCATCGTCAAATACACTTTCTAAATATGCACATCCGAGTTACACAAAAAGCGTAGGTTGGAATTCGGAAAGCATGAACGAACAGTGAAATATTAAATTCTCTCTCAAGATAAACTCTTCAATTTACAAACGTTACAGCACCCGCTATCAGAATTAAGTGTTCTGTATCTTGTTAAATAACTGTGTTCTAAGTTTGATCTCCGAATTCAATATATGGTCAATATTCAATTATTATTGTAAAGTGACTAACGTCATTAAAATTGAATTTTCTTAAAGTACAACCCATTTTAATAAGTCCTGTTATTCTCCTGCAACAATTATTCATAGATAAGTCAGTAAATTACAACTAGGGTATATTTATTAGTCATTATTATTTTTAATGATAAAATCTTTATTCGCTAATTTGAGTTCTTGAAGTTCCACATTCCTCAGAGATAATATTTTCAGCTTTTATACCAGAATTTGCAAGCCATGGTTATAAATGCAATTGAGGGGTTGAGTCGAGAAACGGGACTAGAAGAAAATCTCCATGGATACCGACTATCAAAATGCATACGAATTTTAGGATTTTCAAATTTCTAGTCCCCTTTCTCCACTGAACCCCTCAATTGGTTTTGATTTGCAATTCTCGGAGTAGTACCACAAAGAATTTTCCCGAAATATCCAAGTTCAAATGATCTGCTGCTGGGAAATGCAAAGATCTGTGATGTAACGTGACAATTGGCTCATTGTAAATGATTATTGGCGGAAAGTAAAGTCGGAAAGTGCCACGTGAATGAAAACCGCCAGGACTAACATTAGTATTGTGGCCATCGGTTCCGTCATATGTCATCTGAAAATTGAAACTGATAGGAATTGTAATCCGGTTTTCACAAATTCTAATTAACACCAGTTCTCTAATTATAAGTGTTACAATTTAAATAGAGTGTTTCAAATTCCGGTTGTGTTTTGTTTTCAGATTTCGTTAAACCTGTGAAAACCTCCGTTAGTAAAAAACAGAACACCTGTTGGGTTAACAAGGATGGCGATAGAATTCATTATGGTTCCTTTGTTCGTGGTGTTATTCGTGATCATGATAATAGTTGTGTGCTGTTATCACTGTAAATGTTGTAGGAAGAGACAAGGTATAGTCATATTTAGTAAACCAGGCAGCTGTTCCGGGAGTTATGTCTTACTAATTATCTTAGGAGTGTTCTTTATTATTATTTTGGGTATTTTTACTTTACAGGAGCAAATGTGGGGTTTAGCAATCTTCAGCCTGTCACAGTCATCTACCCCCTCCAACCATCAGGTTTGTGTCCATTGGCTTAATTAATTAATCGCTAATTCGCACGTGAAGCATTCTGCTGACTAATTATAGCCAAATGTTTTAATTAATCATTTCATATAATTTTTAAATTTGAAGTTCCCCCGTGGCAGCAAGCGCCTTACAATCCTTACAACCCTGGAGCCCTGGTTTAATTGGGTGAACAGGTAATACCAATATAACAGATAGGAATACAAATAATTAAAATACTGTATGAAAACCTATATCATATGATTGATGATATAAATGACAATGTCTTAGGTACCCCGAGCTAATCGTATAATCAGTGCCTCAAGAAACAGATTGATGTTATCCTGTTAAACATATAGGATGAAACTTTGAAAGAAAAGACGGAAGAACCAATGAAGTACTTTTATTTTGTTGTGGCTGGCATTTCATGATTGTCAAGATTTTCCCCAATCATTTTGTGAATGATTTCACTTTTTATATAACTTAATAAAATTCAACTGTCACTCTTAGTTTCAACGTTTTGAACTCTTTTATTGACTGTTATTGAAATTACCAATAGTTTATAATAATCTGAAAACCAACAAAAGTTTCCACAAAATCATACCCCATGTAAAACTATAGGTTATGACTTTGAGAGAATATGAAATATCTGAAAATGGACAAAGATGGTCACTTGATGGTTTTAAAAATTTACTACCTCCATAAAAACGGAGTAAAGTATACAATGAAATACCGGTCTCCATAATATACAAATAAAATTGTGTATGAATTTGTCATTTCTCACTTTCCCCAAAATAGGAATACTGATACTTAACATAGCAAAAATGTATTTAAAATGGATTTCCAAACAGCAATTGTCAAAATTAAAGTATTTTGTCAATCTATGGCCATTAAAAATGAAAGTCAAAAGAAGGTTACGATGCATTCAATAGGTGTCACACTTTAAAACGTCAACTCACAGGACTGGAGTTATTAAATTATTTATAGTTCTGCGCTTTGCCATTGTTTGCTATTTGGGAAATGAGATTGTGTCAATTTATATTGTGAATCTATATTTCAAAGTTCCAGAAGCACTCATTTTCTTCTCAGCATGTACATTTGTCAGTTCTTAATTGGATATTCAAGTGAACCAGACAGTAGTAATCATTATCATATTGAGATCTAAGGTGTGAAGCTTTTTTGTAAATTGGAAATTTAATAATTCAGCACTACTTGCTATTCTAAGGCGAAAATGTCGATTGTAAGGTTTGTCTGCAGTACAAGTATTTGTCAAATTTCAATGTCCATGAGTGCTTTTAGAAAACTATTGTAAAATTGAAGTAGACGAAAATGGATAATTTAAAAGCAATATGTCGATATAATGATGTGAAACCGAATTATCAGTCTCTACATGGCTTTTCCCCGAATTCAAAATTTTGGGAGCATAATCAGAGAAGACTAAACATGCCAAATATTTTTACGTTTACCTGTGTTTTTCTGTGTTTCTTCACTTTGAGTAGTTGTTCACCGTCGTCAAAAAAGTTTGTTAAAATCGAAGGACTTGAAAAAATAATTAACGCTTTGTCTTTTACTTGCAGTGTTCAAATTTTGACAAACATTAACATCGAAGTGAATAGAAATGCAATTGACCAAGGCCCCATTTCGATACAAGAATTGGGAAGTCTAACAGAACCCAAAAAAATCTTACCTGACTGGAAATTTCGAAAATGGATTTTGCCTTACGCGAAAATTTACATCACATCCATTTTAGAAGATGCAAATTACATTTTAGGTTACAATAACTGGTGTAGTCACCGAAAAGGCGATGAAAGAAAGGAGCTGTGTTTCGCGAATTACGGTTACGACATCTTAGTGACACCTTTACTATTTTTAAATCGTTTCAAACATACCTTCAGTAAAACATCTCCTATAATATTTCCAATTGAAGGTTTTGAAAAACAGAAGAAAGACGTTTATACTTTGAACAGAATTCTTCTTTATTGTTTCACCTGTTTAACTATTTGTAGTAGAAACTATGAAATTGCATTTCTAAGAGAAGAATGGTCAGAAGTAAGTGAAAAGATAATATTAAATTACACAGGATATTTAGACAAATATCGAACTAAAGAAATTTTGATACCCGAATATTGTGTCTCTGAATTAAGAGGTAATAAAGCATTACCTTACATGGAGTTTGATGACCCTACTGACTTTTCAAATTATTTCTTGCCTTCGTCATCACCATTCTTGCCACTGAAAAATCAATCCATTGATTTTCAAGAAGTCATAAACTCACTTTATATGAAAGGGCTCAATTTCAGTGGTAGGCCTGCCTTCCACAACACAATACGAATATCAATTGGGAGTTCAGACAACGTAAAGGTTCCTTTTCAAATCATCACAGGAAAAAGACCATTGAGTCTTGTGACTTGTGCTGGAATTCAACAAAATATATATTGGAAGATATATGTAAATCCATTCGATGCATCTAGTTGGGCATTTCTTTTTCTGTCATTCTCGTTTTTGTCACTCCTTGCATTTTTTCAAAAATTGGGTTTCAAAGGAATACACAGTTTCATCCTTCAAATATACTTCAAACAAATTTGGGAATTATTTGACACTTTGCTGATGAATATTGCTGTGTTGTTGGAACAAGGAATTGCCATTCATCCTACGGTTACAAAAACAACTATCGGGCTTTGGATCATTTGTGGAATCATTTTCAGCAATTCTTACAAATCCATTCTTGTAAGTCTATTGTTTGCTCCACCGAATATCAAAAGTAATTACAGCAATTTTAGAGATCTCGAATATTTTGCATTTGCTACTCTAAATGACGAATGTTACCACATGATGACTTCTATTCTCAAAACTAATACTGAAGTTGAGTACTTGCATTATTCCTCATCTTTCTCTGCGGGCGCCATTTTCGAAGATTGCTTGGATCCTAGACTTTCCAGTACTGAAATGGAATTTGAAGCTAGATGTTCTGCAAACTTGACTGAAACTCACTCTAATGAGGATGTAGCAAAAAATTACGATCTTTTAAAGGAGTATTCAATTTCTGGGAAATGGGTTCTTATTTGGAATTGGTTTTGGATTTCCATTAATAGAACTCATATTGAACAACTTTTGAAAACGAATAGCAGTACAGCTTTTCTTATCCATTCAATTCTGTCGTCATTTCCTTCTAAACTAATTATTAATTCTTACGGAACTACGGAAGAGTATCAAGAAAATCCATTACTTATATTTACAAGGAATTACGAATTTCTGAAGGTGTGCGAAAAACGGGCTTTTGTGCATTACGATGACTGGCTCAATAAGTACGAAAAGTATTTATTTCGTGGTAACAATTTCTACAGATTAAGCATGGAACATATTCAAAACCACAAATCGTTAGAAATTCTATACTCATTTAACCAATATCTTTTCAATTTTAGAGTGCAGAATATAATGAGTTCAGGAATATTTTGGTTATTTGAAAAGTGGGACGCTTTCTTTGAAGATCAGGAAAACAGACAATTGAAGAAAAGTTTGTCAGATCTGTATTCCCCGGATATCAAATCAAAACATAATTTGCGCAATTCTAATATTATGTCAGTATTTTATGCTTTTGCGTTTCTTAGCTTTGGAAATGTCTTAATATTCGTGACTGAAATTTTAATCGCCATGCATGCGGCATTAAATTTCCCTATCATGTAGCGCCAGTGTCGATTGAACAAATATTAATTTATTTCATGTACCTCCATAGAATAAAAAATAATCCTTTCTTCCTTTCCCGCATTTAGATATATTCTGTATACAGAATACACGTGAGCATCCACACTTCTAAATATTAAATTACAATGCATAATGCAGTAATTAGTAATGCTTAAATCGATACAGAATACATGTACTTTGTTGTTTGGTATTAAATACATGTTTCACAATACTCTTTATTGTCAGTAGGCTAACATGGGCTAGGTACTACTATATTTAAGATGAAGTAAGTAAACTGTATTTCATGCCCAGCTATAATAAAAATTGCCTTAATTTGCCAAAATAATGTGAAATAGGCAAAACTTGGACTGTGAAGCATAATGTTCTGCTTACAGACTGTTTTCCTTTTCCCTAAGGTAGAATAGCTATCGATTATTATTTCCTAGTGAGGCATGTATTGTTTATGACGACGTACACACCCTCCTCTAATAAACTGGCCGCAATTTATGGGTATAGGTATAGTTTTGCTTAACAATATTCACGTTTGACTTGTATAAGTTTTTTCAATTCTATAAATTGAAAAATCGAGTAGCAGGATGTTTTCTGTTATTTTAAACTAAATATTTTTCATAGCCGAACAGAATATGTAAAGCTAAGTTCTGTTTCCTCACTGCTTTCATGTGAATTATTCATGAGCGGCTTTTGACATAATTTGATTTTGAGTGTGTACGAAATACTATGGATTCCTAAGCAAGGTTTACCAAATAGTAGGACTCCGAATTAGAATTCACGATTTTTTAAAGGTACTCTAGTACAAAACATTACAACGTACAACTTGTCATAATTCCATAAAGTAAATGTTTCCAAATAGAGTTAAAAAGAATTTTAAAATCGTATTCTTTAAATTTTCCCCAATGGTGCCCCAAACAAATTTTAATTGAAAAAAACTTAAATTTTGACTTTTGACTAAAATCTGTTTGGTATGGCAAGCATCCAAATAGACACACTACTTTTCTGTTTTTTAAAAGGAGAGTTATAGAACACAATTTTCAATACACCATGATAAATGAAAAAGCAAATCCATGTTAATGCTTACACATGTACACTTTACCTAATTGGTAAAACACAAAACCTACTCTTGAAAACAACAAATAATTGAGTTAGTAGGTTGGGCGACAATGTAGTAAGTAAAGTAAATACGCAAAGCGGATACGGAATTGCGAAATTCTTAAACTCTTGACTTTTACTAAAACATAACAAACCTTTCTTTCATTTGGGATACCAATGCCTACTAGGCATATTCTAAAATTGCAAGTTGCAAAGCTTTATATAGGACAATATTATATTTACACCAACAATGAGTACATTACTAGTTAGACAAGCCATTGTTAAATATTTCAAAATTTGTGACAGGCTGAAATTTGGACCGTTTACATTTAACAAAACCACAAGCAAAATCGAAGTCGTGAAAAGTCGTTACAGAAATATCCTACGGTACTTTGATACGTGTTTCGTGCTTATTGGGGTTCTTTATTATTTAGTGTGTCTCATTACGCAATTGGTTTACCCGAAACCTCTTTACGGAATTGTTCTAACAATAATCTTGATATTATTTTTAACTACTTCAGTAACTGCTGCTATTATACAAATTATATATGGAAATTTCCTGAAGAAGAAACTATATTTTGTGAATATTTATTTCAATTTCGACAAAAAATTCTCAAGTAAGTAGAAAAAAACAACTTTTAACTAAATGACAAATTTTAAAAATTTAATTTACTTTTTAAATTTTGGAAAATGTGATTTACAGAGATTTTCCAGAAAAGTTTGAATGAACGGAACTACACTGTGGATGGAATCGGATTGATACTTCATTGCATATTATATGGCACAATTTCAATAATTTTTGTTGCTCCTTTTGTATTAATGTTTTTTCTTGAAGAACATCCGTTCGAACCCCTAATGGACTTTTTGTATCCATCCTTAACTAAAAATGTTTACATAAAATTATTCTTTGTAGTAATTCTTGCACACTACTGTAAATTAATCATAATGCAAACTACGGAGTTTACGATTTTTAACACTTTGTACCTTTCTTCATTTAATGAGTTCACGGGATTGATTTCTGGCAGTCCTTATATAGAACAGAAATGTCGAATTAACGATCTGTCCTCAGCAATTAAAATTTACCCAATACTTTATTTAATTAATAAGTTGGCAAATGAATTCTTTCGTACCGTCACACCTGTATTCAAACTATTTCTAATTATCGTTCACGTTTTGTCGAATTACGCAACACTTCGCTTGTATTCTAGACTGGGGATTCCTATGTACACTATAATGGTTAATTCCTGTATAATGTGTACCTTGGCTGAAGTTTTCCTGGACAGAAGGGCTTTCCATTCCAATTTTAATTCGATTCTCTTCTTAAAGAAATGGCATTCACATCCAAACGGCACTTCTCTCTCAAGGAAAATTTTAAAATCTTTTAGACCTCTACGTTGTGAAGTAGGACCTTTCTATTACTTCCGAAAGGGCACTTTTGTTACTTTTATGAACATAATCATCACTCATACTATAAATTTATTGCTCAATGTGAAACTTTAAATTGTCTTTAAATCGTTTACAGTGCTCTGTTCATTGTAATTCGAATATTATTGTTGTATGTGGAATAAAATCTTCAATAACTACAAAAAATTATAAGTAAAAAATCATTTCCAAGCCCTCAGCATATAAAAAGTAAACTTTGAAAAACCCTGCTGGCACCCAGAGCTTCAATTAAGTCTCTCTCTTGAACAAAGCAAATATAATGGAAAAACCAATAATTAATCACCGATTAAGTATGTTTTTTAGTTGCTTGGACAAAATTCCCTAATTTTTCGTCGGCATTTAAAAGAAATGTCGTTAATTCAATAAAAGTTCAGTCGTTCAGTTGGATTTAGTTAAATACTTACAGTAAAGTGATGAATATTTTAATGTCTTCTTTCTTCCGTTCCTTATTACTCACATTCCTATCCTTCCCATATTATTCCATAATATGCATGGTCTACACATATAGCTAGTGATAACATAGTACTAGCACAGTGACGATTTAAGTAATTGGATGTTATAATATATTGTAAGTCTAATATTATGTTTCCAATGCAGTCCAAGAAAGTTCAGTTTATGTGGGACTTCCGTTTACATTAGAGTAACTTTTAGGCAAATAAAGTATAAGCATGTCACAAATGTTAAGACATGAAAGTGGGCGAAAGTGTTTTTGTTTCGCAACTATCGCTATGTCTCAATGTCTAAATAAGTGTAGAATAAAAATGTTTAAACTATATATTGGAGTAAAATTTCTTAACGGTATAACAAATTGCCTTATGTAGATGTTATTATTATTTGCTTATAGAAAAATATGTAGCATTATTTCACAGGGGATTTTTATGAGGAAATACTTTAGTATTACAGATTCAGAAAATTCTATAAAATAGCCAATGATTAGATTGTATTAAAGGCATTTCTTAGTAAACGTGATTAGCTTATTGTCCGCTATGACGCGTTAATTTTTTCTATAAAATGGGTCTTTCATCCTTTCATTTTTTCTTTATTATTAAACTGTTAAACTTCAGGCGCAGAATAACACCCGTTATGGTTTCCATTGTAGTTGACTATTTAATATGTTTAACTCCAACTCATTTGAGTTTATCTCTTAATTTTCTGGCTGTCTTACGACTTCAATCGCTTACTCAGAAAAATGCATAATTTTAATATAATAAGCCTTTTAAAAACACATATAACGTAAAAACCCACAGACAGACTTGACATCCAGTTTGCAATTCGGACGAAAAATACAAATCGTAGCCATTGGATTAGAAGATCTAAATACTATAATTAGTCCATATTTGAATCTCATTATAGCGTAAGATTTATGGACTCTCCATATCAAGGATAATATGCTATGGAATTATTTGTATAGATTTAGTTGAGATGAGATGCAAGAAATGTGGAATCAAGAAAAAAACGCATTTGGAAAATAACTAGGCAGTTTTGGTAATTATCTAAATAAAATAATGGTGACTTCTAGAATTGGAATTATTTGCATTTTAAAATTCAATCATTTAATGTAAAGTAGCCAAACACATATTTCCAAATCAGTCTGCTTTCCAGGTCGACTTTAATTTCCAATAAGGTGTTTTAATTAACAAATACGCGAATGATTAAGTTCGATATTACTCTAAGAACACAGTGCTGTATGACGCAATCAAAGATCTCGTAAGTGTTTCCATCTCTACTATCTTTATCCATTCCTGTGTATTTATGGTCTCTGGATGTTGGGGTCCGAGTATTTGGACACGCATTTCTTGTACTTCTTTGAATACCTGAAGGCTTTCTTCTAGTCTACCCAAATGATAATATATCTGAGCAATGCAATGTTTACTTAGCAAAGTGTGAGGGTGATTGAATTCCAGAACTCTTTCTCTTATTTCCAGAACTTCTTGAAACTCCTTTAAGGCCTCTACGTAGTTCTTTTGCTTAAGTTTAACAAATGCAATGTTATTCTTAAGAGTCAGAGTATTAGAATCCTCCACTCCGTACAATCGTTCTTTCACTTCCAACACTTCCTTATACACTTCAATCGCTTCTTTCAACGTATTATCTTGTGCACTAAGTACCAATGCAATGTTATTCTTTAACAAAAGTGTGTCTCTGTATTCCTTTCCGTAGATTCGCTCTGCCTTATCCAGTGCACCTTTAGAGATTTTCATGGCCTCTTCATACTTCCCCACTCAATAGTATACAGCTCCTATTTCTTTAGCTGTATTCAAACAATCCTCATGTCCCTCACTCAACGATTCCTTCTGTTTTTCGTAAGTCTCTTCCAACACTTCTAAGGCCTCCGAGTACTCATCGAAGTAACCTAGAGCTGCTCCTTTACAGTGTTTCATTTGCAGAGTCCATCGATGATTTTGTCCCAAGGCGGATTCCACCAATTCTCCTGATTTAATGCGGAAGTCCAACAGATCCCTGTACTTCCCAGAACTCTCCAACTTATTACATATCTGCCAAAGCAATTCTCCGTGTTCTTCAATCAATTTCTTCTCCTTGGTTAGGTGTTGCCACACAGTTTGCACATGAACAAGTTCTTTCAGGGACGTTTCTTTCCTCTTTAGCATATCAATCATGACTTTGGCTATTTCATTCAAAAGTGTAGGAAATTCTCCTCGTTCTTCCAATTCGATTCGTGTGACTTCCTGTACCAATCGGTGCACTGATATTATATTTTCCCCTGAATAGTTAACCATAGAGTATTTTCGAATGACATCAAAGAAATCATTGGTTATATCAGCAACATCTGAACATTTTCCCATCTTCTGCAGTATATTGGTGACCATCTGAGTGGGAATGTTATCAGGGGATAAAAATGAAATTATATTCAATATGTCCACACTTAACTCTCCACCATCCGTTGATTTCCTTAGCTTGTCAACAGTAATTCTCCATGTTAAGAATGTTGTGTTGGATATCTTTTCTAATGCTTCATATTTTGGTAACTTGTAGTCTAATAAAGCTTTCCCTTGCTTTTCTATTTCAGTCAAATATTGAGCAATGGTTTCTCTAACATTTCCAGAATAAACAGACCTTTCGTTAATGTAAGCTGCTGCTTGTTGCAATGCGAGGGGATAGAATTGCAACCTTTCGCATAATTTATCAACCAGTTTCGCAATGTCCTTTAGAGGTTCACTGAGACTCAGAGATTTGTACAAGAATTGGCTAGCGGAGATTTTGGTGAGTACTTGTAAGTCTATTTGGTTGCACAGAGTGCCAAAATACTTTTTAGCATCAATGACTCTAGATGTTGTGATAAGGAAAGGCCTAATCACTGTTGGTGGCCGCTTAGAAGATAAATCAAATAGCAGTTGCAAAACAGGCAATTCATAGTTCTCCACATTGTCGAAAACTAAGAGTACATTTTTTCCAAACAGATTCTCATATACCTCTTCTACAATTTGAAGGAACTTCTTTTCTTTCCCTAAATGATCATCGAGTGAGATTTTTAAGTTCGCAGCCAAATTTTTGAATGATTCATCCACTGACTGGGGAGTTTCGGCCTCTACCCAAATACAGTGACCTTTGATGTTCTCGTGAAACCATTTGGCAAAGTTTTTAGCCAATTCACTTTTCCAACACCACCTAATCCAGTAACAGCAACTATTGAAAAGGTCTTCTTGGTTGTACAATCATTCCAGCATTTTTCCAGTAATTCCATTTCCGTTTCTCTTCCAGTGTAGCATCTGTTGGGTGCAGTGACGCCAAACCAAATCGGTTGAGTCATTTCTCTGTCTACTGGTTGTTTATTTAGTGTGGTCGGTTGATTATAGGATTCCGCAATATTTACGTCCTTCAACATCTGTCCTAATTTAGTGACTTCGTATTTCATTGATTCCTGTAGTGCAGTTTCCGGTTTTTTTTTAATTCTTTCAATTTTATCAGCGCAATGTTCATTATTTGTCATCCGCAGTATGTCTATAATAAAATTCTTGTTTGCATTGTAATCCTTTCTTCTCATCATATCCAAGAACCTCATATTTTTTTCAAGCGGAGTTCCGAGTAATAGCTGCAATAAAAACGTTTACGTTTTTTAATATTTTGCAACTAACTAATTTTTAGAGATTAGTTACTTCTCTGAAATGCTGATCTTTATTTCACAAAATAAAATTAGAAAGGTATTTCCAGATAAATTCGGTATCCATTTTGGATGACAAATAAACTCTTTCGTTTTACAGTTTTGTAGGTATAATGAACAGCTATTTTTATTATATTTAAAGAAGGAAATGAATTCCACTTTAGGAAGGACAGTGAAGCCAACTTACAATTTCGTCTCTCTCATTTGTCGAAATAATTCCATTTTGCTCCAAATGCAGCAAACTTCTTTCCAGATTGGTGAGGTTGTCTGCCAGAAACACCAAATTCTTTTTTATTTCGTCTTCCATTTTAAAATGCGACGTAATTTACCGTTATACGGGAACCAAATAGAAAATTATAATTAATAGAAAATTGAAATTGTGGATATCGTGCGAGAATAAAATGCAGAGTCATGCCTACGTGGCAGTTGTAATCATAAAATGAAAACAGCGAAGATATGGACTATGGATTACATGGTGTGGTATATGAATATCTATATAAGGTAGGCTCGCTATATATTTGTTTACCTTATCTCTAATTTTTATCACTGTGCTGTACATAAACTATTTCAGTAATAAAAATGCTGCTCATCATCATCACGTGCTTCAAACACTCATGACAAATATGTGCACCTTTTACATTTTCCATTGTGAACAGTAGAATGCTAATTAATTATGCACTTTGTCTGGAGATAAATGTGCAGTTGGCAGAAGTTGGAAAAGAGCCCTACAAAAACTGAAAAAACACAACTTTTGTTCTACAAAATGATATATAAAGATGTTTTGCATTTCAATGGCAAAATAAAAAGAATTCAATTGTCGATTGTCTTATGCCAAAATTTTTTTCTTCTAAATTTAGTGGTGAACTTGGTAACAGACCTAATTAGCAATTTTTTGCATATGAAGAATGGCCATATTATGACGATAAAGGAAGGGGAAGATATCTATTATTAAATCCTTATCAGTTTGTTATGGATTCTGCACACTGTAGCATTACATAGGGATAAGCATAATTATACGTAAATTATTACAAGTGGAGAAAATAAGTATTTTATTATTTTGCTCATTAATTGAATAAATATATGTGTCTTCAATATGCTACTGTGTAATATTTATCGAATATTCTGTAGACTTGCTAAAATTAGGAGACAATTTTCACTCCATCAATGCATGTATAGCCTTCAAGTAAGTTGAGACAGGATGAAGATATAATGGTTTATTTTAAGAAAAGCTGCGGAAGATACAGGAAGCCACGAAACAAATGAATGATTGCAGTGGTTGACTATAATTCACTTAATTATCACCAAAACTTCTATGTAACTATATGTAAAACATTGGGCATTGCAAATATTACATAAATGCAAAAATAATTGCGATAATCCTTTACTGTATATCCAGCAGTTGGCATTTGTATTTCTATTGCAAATCCAGATTGATTGAAAATATAAATTGTTCTACAATAAACTGACTTTTCACCCAAGGTTTGAACTTTATTACAAATTAGTCTGCATTTATATTTTTCTCAGTGTGGCAGAAATTTTGTAAAATAGTAATAATGACTTTTGCAAAATTTTGTTTTCAGGAAAGGAAATGAAGATGTACGCATTGATTTTTATGGTTTTGACGGTGCTAACAGCGTCTATGGGCTTTGGAAGCGCGTACAACCCACATGGAAGTACTGGTTGTCATACCGGCTCTTCTTGGGATGAATCCCAATCTCGGTCAGATGGAAATTGCTGGCGATTTTGCTCAGGCAGCACCGGTCCATGGTGCTACACTGCAAAAAACTGCGGTGAAAATAAATGCTATAAGCAGAATACCTGTTCTGGGAAAAATTGCCTACCCGGTGACAACACCGGTTGTGTCCAACAATGTTCGGGTCCTGATCCAGTAGATTGTGGTATTAAAAGTAATAACTATACCTTATTATGTATGAAATTAATCGTAGTTGAATTAAGAATTGATTTTGTAAAATGAATTCCATTGGGTTTATTTTTAACTATTATCGCATACCAATTAACTTCAATCTTTAATTAATCGAGTACGTTTAAAACATCATATGTATTTAAACTGTTATTAGGTAATGGGAAAGTAGAGACTGTGTTTACTTGTGAACATTACCAGGCCGTACTTAAATGCACAGTTCCAGGAGAAACTATTAGCATTATTAGTGCCAATTATGGACGAACTCAATCTGGGGACAGAATGTGCCCTAATCCAAATACTAGGGACTTAAACTGTATCTCCAAGGGTTCCAAGAACACAGTTATTGCCAAGTAAGGAAAAATTTACAATTTTGAATACTTCTGTAAATACAATCTTTGTAGTGTAAAAAATTATCACTAACACAGGAACTGCTAAATTCGTAATTTGGCGACCTTTCACAATTTTTCTTTATAAGACTGGTTATTTAAGAAAGATATAAACTGCTGCGGTTTTTTGATCACAGCTGAGGTTTTTCAAGCCACAGTAGAAAAGTGATATCACAATCCAAACCACTTCTTAACAAACATTTGGAGTAGGGAATACACCGCAATTTTATTTTACGTTTTGAATACAGAGATATTGTAAACATAACCGTTACTATCACTAACATTATAATATGGAGAAAAATTGTATAAAAACCAAGAAAATTATGCTTAAGCATCTCAGAAGTAATCAAATATATGATTTATAGTGTACATTTATATTTTACGATTAACTATAATATTTTAATTTCGTATTCAGATGCGAAGGGAAACCAGACTGTGCAGTGAAAGCATCCAATTCAGTTTTTGGAGATCCTTGTGTGGGTACCTACAAATACTTGGAGATACAGTATAGCTGCATCCAGAGTTCGCAAACTACTGTCAATTTCGCATAGAATGAAAAGTCACATACGTGAAAAGTGCTGCAATTTTGCTAATTTGTACCTAAATCCTGCAAATATTTGCACATTTATTAAATATATGCAAAATGTATAGTAGCCTGAGACTTTTGTTTGCTTCGCATAAACTACTGAAACCATAAATACTAAAGACAATAAAATTCAAAATTATGGTACCAATAAAAGGAACCCCAAAATTGTAATTATATTAAAGCAAATGAATACTGTAAACTGTGTGAATTTCTTACATATTTCATTTGGCGACCATAACATTGCACTCCGAAAATAATGAAAATGAAAATCGCAATTTTTCCAAAAGCACAATTACGGTACTTTAATTATTGCATTATGCATTGCAATGTAATATTTAAAACTGCGGATGCTTACGGGTATTATGTATGCAAGAAAAAATGTAACTGCAAAAAAGGATAAAAAACAGTGCTTTTTTATTTTCTGTACAAGCATGAAATAAATTAATAGAATAAATTAATAGAAAAATTAATCTTTAGAAAAGTAGTATTTCTGTCTTATTTGAATAGTCTTTTTCATAGTGTTTGTAAATCCTAATTTGAATGGTGTCTTATGTGATATCTTATGAAGTTATAGAAGGGACGAATGTACCCTTAGATTAAGATATTGTTATATTTGCTATTATGTTTATTTTAGCTGTATTGTTGTTGAATATAGATAAGGTAGTGACTTCACTTACATAAAGTGATAATTAAGAAAAATTATAGCTACTCGCTACGTTACGTAACATAGCACAGTTCGATTCCCGCTAGTATTTTACTTTTTACTCAGAGCATAATCAACCAATCAAAAATTCAACAGTACAATTTGTATAGCTAGATATTATAATTAAATAATGTTCTATATCATTACAATTTGCAATGATTATCTAGCTTTGCTGAATTAAAGATCACATTGTGTGTGCCAAAATTTGTAATTACTCCTCCGCTGGCTGGGTTTCATTTCTGAATATTAAGTCACCTCCTTTTTGTACCTGATTTATTTTGATCTTTTCCGGCACACTCTAATTTCAAGTCATACCATAAGTATCATTCATACCCTAGTCTCTATCACATTCACCTTAAATTAATTTGATATATTTTCCAAACAATATTATTAACAAATTGAATTTTAACATAAAACTTTCCAATTCAGCTAACGCCAACCCTTAACTTATTTGTTGAATCGACACTGGCTCTACATGACATGGAAATTTGATGCTGCATGCACCGCAATCAAAATTTCAATCGCAAAAATTAAAAAAATTCCCAAGCTAAGGGCAGCAAAAGCATAAAACACTGACATAATATTAGAATTCTGTAAATTCTGCTTTGATTTGGTATCTGGAGAATAAAGATCAGACAAACTTTTCTTCAAATTTCTGAACTTCTGATCTTCAAAGAAAGCTTCCCACTTTTCAAATAACCAAAATATTCCTGAACTCATTATATTCTGCACTCTAAAATTGAAATTGTTTTCGTTAAATGAGTATGGAATCTTGCGCACTTCAAATAAATTTAAAGCAAATGTGGGTGTTATTTGACACTTTTCTGATGAATATGGCTGTATTGCTCGAACAAGGAATTGTTATTCATCCTGCAGTTACGAAAACAACTGTCGGCATTTGGATCCTTTTTGGTATCATTTTCAGTAATTCTTATAAATCCATTCTTGTAAGTTTATTGTTTGCTCCACCGAATATCAAAAGTAATTACAGTAAATTTCGAAATCTTGAAAATTTTGCAATATCTACTCTAAATTACGAATTTGTAGACACGATTTCTGGTTTCCGAGTTGACCCCTCAATTTTAAATGTGGAAACCATCGAAGAAGAATGCTTAGATCCTAGACTTGCGGGTACTAAAACTGAAAATGCGGATAATTCTGAGCTGGGTATTTGTTCTCATAACTACACAGGAACTCATTCTAATGAGGAGGTAGCCAAAAATTACGATGTCTTAAAAGAGTTTTCCATTTCTGGGAAATGGGTTCTCATTTGGAAGTGGATTACGATATCCATTAATAAAACCCTAATGGACTACCTTTTAAAGATGAATAACGATGCAGCCCTTCGTTTACATTCCACGCTATCGACATTTCCCTCAAAATATCTTATGAATTCTTATGGATCTACGGAAGCGTACCAAATAAACCCATTACTTATATTTACAAGGAATTATGAATTCCTGAAGGCGTGTGAAAAACGTGCTTTTTTGCATTATGATGACTGGCTGGATAAGTACGAAAAGTATTTATTTCGTGGCAACAATTACTTCAGATTAAGTATGGAACATATTCAAAACCAAAAGTTCTTAGGAATTCCGGAATTCCTAAGAACTTTTGGTTTTGAATATGCTCCATACTTAATCTGTAGTAACTGTTGCCACGAAATAAATACTTTTCGTACTTATCCAGCCAGTCATCATAATGCAAAAAAGCACGTTTTTCACACGCCTTCAGGAATTCATAATTCCTTGTAAATATAAGTAATGGGTTTATTTGGTACGCTTCCGTAGATCCATAAGAATTCATAAGATATTTTGAGGGAAATGTCGATAGCGTGGAATGTAAACGAAGGGCTGCATCGTTATTCATCTTTAAAAGGTAGTCCATTAGGGTTTTATTAATGGATATCGTAATCCACTTCCAAATGAGAACCCATTTCCCAGAAATGGAAAACTCTTTTAAGACATCGTAATTTTTGGCTACCTCCTCATTAGAATGAGTTCCTGTGTAGTTATGAGAACAAATACCCAGCTCAGAATTATCCGCATTTTCAGTTTTAGTACCCGCAAGTCTAGGATCTAAGCATTCTTCTTCGATGGTTTCCACATTTAAAATTGAGGGGTCAACTCGGAAACCAGAAATCGTGTCTACAAATTCGTAATTTAGAGTAGATATTGCAAAATTTTCAAGATTTCGAAATTTACTGTAATTACTTTTGATATTCGGTGGAGCAAACAATAAACTTACAAGAATGGATTTATAAGAATTACTGAAAATGATACCAAAAAGGATCCAAATGCCGACAGTTGTTTTCGTAACTGCAGGATGAATAACAATTCCTTGTTCGAGCAATACAGCCATATTCATCAGAAAAGTGTCAAATAACACCCACATTTGCTTTAAATTTATTTGAAGTGCGCAACTGCGTTTTCTATCGAAATCCAATTTTTGAAAAAATACAAGGATCGACAAAACCGAGATTGACAGAAATAAAAGAGCCCAACTGGGTGCATCAAAAGGTTTAGTATATAACTTCCATGGTGTTTCTTGTTGAATTCCAGCACAAGTCACAAGACTCATGGACCCTGAGTTTCCCGTGAGTATTTGAAAGCGAATCTTTTCTTTGTAGAAACTCCCACTCCCAGTTGATATTCGTATTCCGCTAAGGCGGCGGGGAATACTGGTGAAGTTTAAATCTTTCATATACAGCGAGACTAAGACTTTTTCAAAACTTGTAGATTGATTTTTCAGTGGCAAAAAGGGCGATGGCGATGGTAAGAAATAAATTGAGAACGAATCAAAAGGACTACCGGAACCCGTGAAACGTAATGTTTTATTACCTCCCCTTCTATCGACACAAAATTCGGGTAGCAAAATTTCCTTAGTTCGATATTTGTCTAAATATGCCGTGTAATTTAATATTTTATTTTCACTTATGACTTCTGACCATTCTTCTCTTAAAAATGGGATTTCATGTATTCCAGTACAGATAGTTAAGCAGGATACACAATAAAGAAGAATTCGATTCAAAGTATATACATCTTTCTCCTGTCTTTCAAAATCTTCTAATGGAAATATTATAGGAGTTATTTTATTCGAGTCACTGATATCTGCTAAAAATACGAAGGGTATGATTAAGATGTCGTAGCCGTAATTCTCGAAACAAATATGCGTTCTAGAACTTACTCCTCGCTGACTACAAAAATAATTGTAATATATAAAGTAATTTTTATTTTCTAAATTGGATATTATGTAAATTTTGGCGTAATGCAAAATCCATTTTCCAAATTTCCAGGTAGGTACGGTATTGTTCAGTTCCAATATGCTTACCACTTTTTGTAACGAAAAGGGGCCTTGGGATTTTGTATTTCCATTCACTTCGATATTAATGTCCGTAAAAATTTGAGCACGACAAGTAAAAGACAATGCGTCAATTATTGCTTCAAGTCCTTTGATTTTAACAAACTTTTTTGGCGACGTTGAACAACTACTTAAATTGAAGAAAGTGAGAACACAGAAACACGTTAAAATATTTAGCATTTTTAGACTTCTCTGATTATGTTCCCAATATTGTGAATTCCGGGGAATCTATGTAGCGACTGACAATTTTCGATCACAATCATTACTATCGACATAGTGCTGATTAAATTATAAATACATTATCCATATTTTTCTTCCTATTTCAATTTCGTAAAGCACTCAATGACATGAATACTTTCTGAACAAATACTTTTACTGTAGCCAACACTTACAAATTGAAAGTGTGTTATTTTCGCCTTAAAAAGTAAATGGTCGTGCAAATAATTAAATTTCAGAGGAAGAGGAGGAAAAATATAATTAAATATTATTTTCCATACGTACTATTTGCAGAAGAACACTCGTTGCATTACAGCAACATTGAAGTCTGTGTGCTTCAACTTAGTGAACAAATTCGATGATTTAGTATTAATACGAGTATCTGTTGCTCAACAGTCTAACTCGCATTTTTCTAACCTAACCTAATAAAAATAAACAAATGTCATTGAAGTTTTAGCGAGCCAGAGGCTCACTTATGGAACCGTGTTGTCTGTCCGTATGTACGTACGTATGTACGTATGTACGTATGTGAACACCATAACTTTTGAAGGCATTGACCGATTCGGATAAAACCTCAGATTTGGACTCATCTCGACCTAGTTAGGAACCCTATTTAAAATGGGCGTGGTCACCCTACCCCTTTCGGAGATAACACACGCTCACTTTATAAGCAATAAGATAGGGAAAATGGGTTTTGGGTACTAAAATATCTTACACCGCTTCTAGAAGTTTGTTAGCGGGATAGTACAAAATATTTACACCGCTTCCACAGTATATTGAATAAGACAGTCAAATAGGATTTTTAGCTGTAAAATATACTTTTTGGTGCTTTCCACTTTATGAAGCGGTAAGCTAACTTTTTGGATGATATTGGAAGCATTCATTATTTATATGACAGCTATTTAATTTAGACCCAGTTTCTGTAAAGAGATAATTAACTTACTTTAACCCTCTTTTCCTCCTCCTCCTCCTCCCTCTCATGTCACCTCCGCCTTACTTCAACCCACATATTCATTGGTACTTATCTTGAAGGGAAGTTCCACAAGCTTACACAATTCCTTATTTGAGATATCGATTCTCACTTCAAGTTCTAGAAACACTCATTTGCTTTTCATCAGCATGTCCACTTATTTCTTAGTCTTCAAATAACCATACAAACGTCACCCACGAATACGACAAATGTAGACATTGAACACCCCACTATAAATGTAAATCAATCATAAACTACTAGAATTAAAGATTTTAAATTCAAAATGTAAACACGTTATTACAAGGATTTAAATTCATCCTATTGAGATCTAAGGCGTGAAGTTTTTTTGTAAATTTGACATTTAATAATTTAGCACTGTTTGTTTTTTAAGGCGAAAACAACTCAATGTCTATTTGTAAGGTTTGGCTATAGTAAAAGTATTTGTTCAAGCTATCCATGTCCGTCAGTGCTTAACAAAATTATTGTAAAATTGAAGTAGCACAAATAATACGGATAAATTAAATATATAGATAATGACGTGAAACCAAATTGTCAGTCGCTATATGGCTTTTCTTGGAATTCACAATTTTGGGAACATTATCAGACAAAGCTAAACATGGTAAACATTTTGACAAATTTTGTCATTCTCTTAACTTTGAGCAATTGTTCAACGTCGCCAAAAGTGTTTGTTAAAATCGAAGGACTCGAAGCAATAATTAACGCATTGTCTTTTACTTGCAGTGCAGTGTTCAAATTTTGACAAACAATAACATCGAAGTGAATAGAAATGCAAATGACCAAGGCCCCATTTCGATACAAGAAGTGGTAAGTATATTAGAACGTTACAAAACGTTACCTGACTGCAAATTTCGAAAATGGATTTTGCATCATGCCAAAATTTACATCATATCCACTTTAGAAAGTGCAAAACACATTCGAAGTTACAATTACTGGTGTATTCACCGAAAAGGCGATTTTAGAAAGCAAATGTGTTTCGAGAATTACGGTTACGACATCATAATAACACCCTTAGCATTTTTAGATATTTTCAACGTGCATCAAACAACTCCTATGATTTTTCCATTAGAAAGTTTTGAAAAACAGGAGAGACGTTTACAAGCTGAATAGAATTCTTCTCTTCTGTTTCACCTGCTTAACTATTTGTACTAAAATTAATGAAATTGCATTTTTAAGAGAAGAATGGTTAGAAGTAAGTGAAAATACAATATTAAATTACACGGCATATGTAGACAAATATCGAACTAAAGAAATTTTGAAACCCAAATTTTGTGTCCACATTAAGGGAGGTAATAAAACATTACGTTACATGGGGTTTGGTGACCCTACCATTCTTTCGCCTTATTTCACGCCATCACCATCGCCCTTCATGCCACTGGAAAATCAAACTACTAATTTTCAAAAAGTAATAAACTCCCTTTATATGAAAGGTCTAAACTTCCCTAATATTCCTTACCGCCTAAACGGAATACGAATATCAATTGGGAGTTTCTATAATGAAAAGGTTCCCTTTCAAATGATAACAGGACACTCACGGTCATTAGTCTTGTTTCTTGTGCTGGAATTCAACAAAATATACAATGGAAGATATATATTAATCCATTTGATGCACCGAGTTGGGCACTTTTATTTCTGTCAATCTCAATGTTGTCCCTCCTTGCATTTTTCCAAAAACTGGATTTCAAAATAAAACGCGGTTGCGCACTTCAAATAAACTTCAAAGAAATTTGGGTTTTATTTGACACTTTTCTGATGAATATTTCTGTATTGCTCGAACAAGGAAATGCTATTCATCCTGCAGTTACGAAAACAGCTGTCGGGATTTGGATCCTTTTTGGTATCATTTTCAGTAATTCTTATAAATCCATTCTTGTAAGTCTATTGTTTGCTCCACCGAATATCAAAAGTGATTGCAGTAATTTTCGTGAACTCGAATATTTTGCATTTGCTACTCTAAGTGACGAATTTCAAGAATCGATTTCTAATCTCGTTACTAATATTGAAGTTGACTACTTGTCCTCATCTTTCGCTTTGGATACCATCAACGAAGAATGCTTAGATCCTAGACTTGCCAGTACTAAAACAGAATTTGGTGATTCTTCTGAGCTAAGTAGCTGTTCTAAAAACTATTCAGGAACTCATTCTATTGAGGATGTGGCCAGAAATTACGACTTCTTTAAACAGTTTTCCATTTCTGGCAAATGGGTCATTATTTGCTGATGGATATGGATAACTATAAATAGAACCCATATTGACCACCTTTTAAAAATGAATAGCGGTGCAGGTTCCACATTGCATTCCATTCTCTCTCCATTTCCTTCTGAATTACTTATTAATTCTTACGGAAGTAAGGAAGAGTTCCAAAAAGACCCATTTCTTATATTTACAAGGAGTTTATAAGTTGTTTAATTTATTGGTTATTGTCCATTTAAGTAACGGTATTAAACTTTGAATGCTATCATTAACTCTTTCTGCAATTCGGTAGAAATATTCTTGTATTATATCCTTTAATAAATAATAACCCGAAGTAAATTGACAAAAAAATGTTATTATTATGTTCAAATGTTCCGGAATGCTTCCAGGGTTCCAGCCATTGAATGCAAGTAGAATGAAAATTGGCATTTGGCACTCAGTACTCACCTGCGGCCCTTAGACTATAATTCCGTTAGAAAGGTGTAAGTAGTTCATCAGGCCAATAAAACATTGTAGCCAAATTGTGACGGCAGTTTAATTTATTGCGGCCGAAAAAATTAGCATCCATACAACCGTCAGTACCGGATAAAGATCGTCGGTACCTAATAGATATAAGCAAAATTAGTTCAAAATACTAATTAATTTCTAATAACTATAGATTGTAATATGTTTTAATAGGTTTTTGGTTCCATTTATGTCTTACACAGTTAATAAAAACAATTTCATTGTACAAGTTGGCGAAGTATGCTTCTATTACAATTTACCAGTGGATGACAGCGTTCTTAGCTAAATGAAAACAAATGCTTTATCAGGGATAACATTTTCAGCATATCAATGGAGGAGGAGGAAGAGGAAAACAAAATAATTCCACAAAAATCTTAAAAATTGAACTGGAGAATTTATTAACAATGTTTGAACACTTGTGGTTTCATTTATTTTTAGGAATATTTAGCCTATTAATATATATTTTAATAGTATTGTTTGCGAATATGGTTGGGCTATATTTCATAGAATTTTATTTGCTAAATATGTGACCACACTTAGGTTTTAGTGTGACTGACTACAAGACATGGAGAGTTGACGAAGCATGCACAGGAATCAAAATTTCAATCACAAAAATTAAGACATTACCACAGCTAAGTACAACAAAAGCATAAAACACTGACATAATATTGGAATTCCGTAAGTGCCTCTTTGATTTGATATATGGGGAATAATACTGCGAAAAAATTTTCTTTAATGTTCTGATTTCCTGATCTTCAAAGAAAACTTTCCACTTTTCAAATAACCAAAATATTCCTGAACTCATTATATTTTGCGCTCTAAAATTGAAATGATACTGATTAAATGAGTGCGGAATTCCTAAGAACTTTTGGTTTTGAATATGCTCCATACTTAATCTGTAGTAACTGTTGCCACGAAATAAATACTTTTCGTACTTATCCAGCCAGTCATCATAATGCACAAAAGCCCGCTTTTCACACACTTTAAGAAATTCATAATTCCTTGTAAATATAAGTAATGGGTTTATTTGGTACCCTTCCGTAGTTCCGTAAGTATTCATAAGAATTTTTGAGGGAAATGGCGATAGCGTGGAATGTAAAAGAAGGGCTTTATCGTTATTCATCTTTAAAAGGTGGTCAATATGGGTTTTATTAATGGATATCGAAATCCATCTCCAAAGAAGAACCCATTTTCCAGAAATGGAAAACTCTTTTAAGACATCGTAATTTTTGGATACCTCTTCATTAGAATGAGTTCCTGAGTAGTTATTAGAACAAATACCCAGCTCAGAATTATCCGCATTTTCAGTTTTAGTACCCGCATGTCTATGATCTAAGCAATATTCTTCGATGGTTTCCATATTTAAAATTGAGGGGTCAACTCGGAAACCAAAAATCGTGTTTAAAAACTCGTAATTTAGAGTAGATATTGCAAAATTTTCAAGATCTCGAAATTTACTGTAATTACTTTTGATATTTGGCGAAGCAAACAATAAACTTACAAGAATGTATTTGTAAGAATTACGGAAAATGATTCCACAAATGATCCAAATGCCGACAGTTTTTGTAATTGCAGGATGAATAGCAATTCCGTGTTCGAGCAAAACAGCCATATTCATCAGAAAAGTGTCAAATAACACCCACATTTGTTTTAAATTTATTTGAAGTGCGCAACCGCGTTTTCTATCGAAATCTAATTTTTGAAAAAATACAAGGAGAGACAAAATCGAGATTGACAGAAATAAAAGTGCCCAACTAGGAGCATCAAATGGTTTGGTGTATATCTTCTATTGTATATTTTGCTCAATTCCAGCACAAGTCACAAGACTCAATGACCGTGAGTTTCCTGTGAGTATTTGAAAGCGAACCTTTTCGTTAAAGAAACCCCCAATTGAAATTCGTATTCCGTGAAGGCGGCGGGGAATATTGGTGAAGTTTAGATCTTTCATATACAGAGAAACTAAGACTTTTGCACTTTTTAAAGTGGATATTATGTAAATTTTGGCGTAAGGCAAAATCCAAAATTTCCAGCCAGGTAAGGTGATGTTAAGTTCTAATAGACTTACAACTTCTTGTATTGAAAAGGGGCCTTGGTCATTTGTATTTCCATTCACTTCGATATTATTCTGGGGACTTTGAACAATTGCTTAAATTGAAGAAAGTGAGAACACAGAAAAACGTTAAAATATTTAGAATGTTTAGACTTCTCTGATTATGTTCCCAATATTGTGAATTCCGGGGAATCTATGTAGCGACTGACAATTTTCGTTCACAATCATTATTAAATTATAAATAAATTATCCATATTTTACTTTCTATTTCAATTTCGTGGTAGGACGAATTGTGACAGCAATTCAACGACATGAATACTTTCTGAACAAATACTTTTACTGTAGCCAACACTTACAAATTGAAAGTGTGTTATTTTCGCCTTAAAAAGTAAATGGTGTAAATAATTAAATTTCAAATTTGCGAAAATGCTTCACGACTTAGATCTCAATACGGTGAATAAACTTAAAATCATTGGTTATATTTCGTTTTTTTAATGTTTAATTCAAGTAGTTATGTCTTTTAAAATTTGAACACGGCAAGTAAAAGACAATGCGTTAATTATTGCTTCAAGTCCTTTGATTTTAACAAACTTTTTTTGGCGACGTAGAACAACTGCCGAAATTGAAGAAAGTGACAACACAGAAACACCTTAAAATATTTAGCATGATCAGTCTTCTATTATTATGTTCCCAAAATTGTGAATTCCAGGTAATACCATTTAGCGACTGACAATTTGGTTTCACATCATATTATTATCTAACATATGGCTTTCAAATATCCATATTATTATTAAAAACTTCGCCAAGCCGTAACATAAAGCGAGCCAGAGGATAAAATTATTTGTTTCATTTATAATTTGATACTCTTAAATTAATACTTTTCTCAGAGCAATGGAGCACATAATTCTTCATGGAAACTCGAAAATATTAAATTTTGCCATGACAACGCAAAATTGATTAAAATTTTTCAAAAAATTGAAATGTATTAAATTATGTCATGGTTACTATAAAAAGCAGGATTGAGGATTTAAGGGTCCTACTAGTCAATGAAACCAATATTGCAGTTTGTTGTATCACTGAAAGTAAATTATATGACTATGATTTAACCGGAGTATTTAGGATTAAAGGGTTTTTTTGTCATAGGGTTGATAGGAATGTTAACAATGGAGGTGCTGGTGGTACGCTTATTTATATTAATAATTCGTTTAATTTTCAAATAGTAGAAATACCCAGCAATATCATTTTGAACAAGTACATTGAAGTAAATACAATTATAATTAAGAAAAAGACTTCTCCTAAAATAATGATTTCTGCTATTTATAATACACCTCCTAGTATAGTTAATAAGAATCACAAATCACTATTTCTTAGCTCGCTAAAAGAAGTTATTAACTATCTACAATGTTTCAAGCTGGAACATATAGTATGTGGGGATTTTAATATTGATATGTTAGAGAAAACTCGTTATTCAAAAGAATTATATGAAATTATGTCTGAATTCAATTTTACCCAATTAATAACTAAGCCAACTCGTGTTACTGAAACCTCTAGTTCGTTACTCGATCTTATGTTTGTCAATAGGGATAAATATTCAATTGTGGGGCAATTCCCATTAGGAGCCTCTGATCATGATTTAACCTATGTGAGTAGGAAAGGGGCATCCAAAAAACAATTTGGCGTAAGTAGAAACTATTCTAAGGTTAATTGGGAGAACTTTGTGCAGCAATTTGAATCTTTGGATTTTTCCTATCTCAAAATAGGTAACATTGACTCAAATATTTTCAAATTTGAGAACGATGTCCTAAATCTACTTGACAAAGTTGCCCCAATCACCAGGAAAATGTGTAAAAGCAGAAATGCTCCCTGGTACTCGAATGAAATAGCTGTTAATTGTTCATCGAGAGATAAACTGAAAAAAACTGCTGAAATATCCAAAGATAAGTCTGATTGGAAAAAATATAGGATTGCAAAAAATAAATCTAGTAATTTGCTTTATACTGCTAAACGTAAATATTACTTCAATAGATTTCAAGATATTAGATCTGAAAATTTGTGGAATGTTGTTGATGAGATTACTGGTTTTAGATCTATAATGTGTAGTAGTAAGGTAACTAAATTAATTAATGATGATGGATGTATTATCGAAAATGATGAAGATATATGTAATGAATTTGCTAGTGCTTTTATAGTCAGTAGTGATAAATCAATTAGTGATGTAGTGATTAAGGAGAAAATAAATGAATATTGTGTTGACTTTCTTGCAACGAATCCTGTTAATGAGGTATCTGTAAATGAAGCTGAAGTATCAGATGCAATAAGTAATGTAAACAAAGGAGCTAATTCCTCAATTCATGTACCTAAGCGTATTTTTAAGCAAATTCCTGATGTAATCGCTGTACCTCTTGCACTGATGTTTTCTTTTATTATCAATACTAGCCGAATGCCTGTGCAATTTAAAAGTGCAAATGTGATTCCGCTATATAAAGGGAAGGGTTCTAGATTTGGTGCTAGGAGTTATAGAGCTATCTCATGTTTAACGTATCTATGTAAAGTTTTTGAGAATGTTATATTTAAAAGGCTTACAAATATGGTGGAAAATGACCTTGACGACAATCAATTTGGGTTTAGGCGTAATAGAGGCTGTGAAAATGCAATCTTAAAATTCACGCAAAGTGTCTATGATGGCATTGATAAGGTAAATGGTAATGTAGTAGCGGTATTTGTAGATTTAAAAATGGCTTTTTATAGTGTCCAAAGTGATTTGTTGCTAAATAAGTTAATTACTCAGTTTAAACTAGAACCGTATATGTTAAAATTGTTAAATAATTATTTAAGTAATAGAATTGTGAAAGTCAAGAACGGAGACTACTATTCGTCGTATTTTAGCATAGAAACGGGTACCGGTGCTGGAAGTGCACTTGGGCCTTTACTTTTCAGTATTTTTATAAATGACATTGGACTGACCTTTGACATTGATTACGCTCTTTATGCTGATGACTTGGTATGTTGGTACAAAGATACGGATGTCAATAGAGCCATTGCTAGAGTAAACTCTAATCTTGACAAACTTCAACGTTGGTGTGTTTTAAATAAATTAGAAATAAATATAGACAAAACTAAATGTATAATATTCCACAAAGGTGGTAATAGTCGAGCGGGTAAATCTAGTTTTGATCCTGTGTTAATTAATAATAATGTTATTGAGAGAGTCTTTTCATTTAGGTACCTAGGCTGTATTATTGACTCTACTTTAAGTTTTAAAGATCATTTATCAAATGTGGATAAAAGAACAAAATGTGCCTTGGCTAGATTGTATTCCATTAAAAGATTAGTGACCGAAAAAGTTATGGGTATTTTACTGCACGCCTATGTTATCTCCATCTCTGATTATTGCATTTCTATCTGGGCAGTGCAAACTAAACTTCAATTATCTGTTATTCAGAATAGAATTAATCGATTTGTAGTGAATTTTCACTTACCTAAATTATGTAAATTTTCTGGTCACAGAAAAAGAACCAAAACAAAACCTACTAACAACGTGTGTCTTGTAGGTAATTATCTTAAAGGTTTGAATATTCTCACAATCGAAGAAAGAAGAGTTGTCAATTTAGTTAAAATTGTCTGGAATAATCTTAACGCTAATGTAGCAGGCACAGTTGGGTGGTTTTCTATCAATAATTTATATAGTAACTCTTTCCCCAGAGTCAACACCTCTGTTTGTCGTAGAAATTCTGTAAAGCATTCTGCTGCCATAGCCTGGAATAAGTTACCCAGGAAGTGGGTATATGGTGATCTGTCCCTAAATATGCTAATTGATCGTGTTAAAGGTTTACTGGTACAGAAAAGGAGCGATATTTTTGTTGTGTAGTTATATCATGTAGTATTTGTCTGTGTCAAGTACTACTTTCTTCAGATTCTTTTATTTATTTGTGACTCTGGGGGAAGAGCAGTGGTAGTGTAATGCTTATCGTTGATTTCAATTCGTGTAATTGGATGGTCTAATTTTGTCACTTGAATAAAGCCGAACTTGAACTTGAACTTGAACTGAAAGCTATAAGTAGAAGCAACCAAAAATTAATTTGGCTATTCCCACAAGTAAAAACACCCAAAAAGTTAGCTTACCGCTTCATAAAGTGGGAAACACCCAAAAAGTTAGCTTACCGCTTCATAAATTGGGAAACACCCAAAAAGTTAGCTTACCGCTTCATAAAGTTGGAAACACCCAAAAAGTTAGCTTACCGCTTCATAAAGTTGGAAACACCCAAAAAGTTAGCTTGCCGCTTCATATGATAAAAGACACCCAAAAAGTGTGTATACAGCTTCTCAAAAGTGGTCACACCCACAAACCATATTTTACACCTAAAAACCCTATTTGAGTATCTTATTCAATATAAAGTGGAAGCGGTGTAAAATATTTTTTACTATCCCGCTAACAAACTACTAGAAGCGGTGTAAGATATTTTAGTACCCAAAACCCCATTTTCATATCTTATTGCTTATAAAGTGAGCGCGCGTTATCTCCGAAAGGGGTGGGGTGACCACGCCCATTTTAAATAGGGTTCCTAACTAGGCCGAGATGAGTCCAAATCCGAGGTTTAATCCAAATCGGTCAATGCCTTCAAGAGTTATAGTGTTCACATACCATATATATAATGGACCTAATTGCTAAGCTTGAGACGTGTGGAATAAAAGCAGTCATACTGAAAAGCGAAAAATCAGGAACATCAATAAAGCTGCACATTCTGTTGTTTGCAGATGATAAAATATTACTTGCACAATCGGCATATTTATTGCAACAAAAAATTAACATTCTACAACAATATCTACAGGAAAACGAACTTATAGCCAACTTAAACAAAACCAAAGTCATGGTTTTCAGAAAATCTGGAGGCCTGAGAAAAGAGGACTATTTTTTATGGGGAACAGAATCGTTGGAAATAGTCAAATCCTACGTGTACCTTGGAGTCACCTTTACGTCAACTGGACTATTCAACAGTAACGCAAACAAATCAAAGGCAAATGGAATCAAAGTTGGTGCTGTACTGCCCATTCTGGCTTCGGGGAAAATTAGAAAAATAGATACACTTAAGTACCTCATGAACTCCCTTGTCAACTCAACTACGACATATGCCTCTCCTACCTGGGCTATGCTACACTCGGACAGTTTAGAAATTGTACAACAGACTTTCATTAAAAGAGCCCTCCAAATGCCCAAAGACACGCCACAATATTTTGTAAGACTCGAAACCGGGGTATTGCATATTAAATATATAATACTTAGGAATACAGTTAAATTTCTTTATAGAATATTATGTAAAAAGTCATCTTGTCTAGTAAGGGTCTGTTATGATTTATGTCAGAGCTCAACAAACGAGGATATTAGATATAATTGGTGTAAACAGTTATCTAACATATTATCGGAGACAAATTTCGAATACATAATGGAAAAGGATAAATGTGAACTGCGTTTGTGCATGAAAGAAACTTTATCGGTTTATAAGCAATATCTGATTAATAAGGACTTGGAACGGGTAGAGAACTCAACATGTATACCACATTACATTCCACTAATATCTGATAATAGAACAAGTCGGTATCTGGAGTTAGGTCTACCTAGTGTAATTACCTCAGCAATTGCACAGGTGAGACTAAACTACAGAAACCTACTTATTAACAAAGTAAAATTTGATTTCGGAGTATGCAAATGGTGCTTCCAAATAGAAACTAATTTACTCCATTTGTTGTTTGAATGTCAGGCCACAAATACTGTTCGTTTAAAATATCTACCAATGCTATGCAACAGTACTGTAAATGAAACTAATTGTTTTACACTCCTATTTGAAAATGAATGCATAAACTTGTACTACAACATATACAATTTTCTTAAAAATGTAACCAGTTAAATACAAGAATTTCTTACTTGATCTTGCATTTTTTGCTATGTTAGCAATAATTTATTGTATTTTGACTTAAGGAACTGATGGATGTTTATTGAACTATGTATAGGTGAACTTGTAAAATGTATTGGGCTGGCGGGACCTATGCTTAATAAATTTATGATGATGATAGTGTTCACATACGTACGTACGGACAGACAGACAACACGGCTCCATAAGTGAGCCTCTGGCTCGCTAAAACCGAGCCAATGTGGCACACCGGTTAGGGCGCTCATCCCTACACTGGAAGTCCCATCTTCGATTCCCATCGAAGGCTCGGTCACATTCGTACTTGGATTGGGTTTTTTCCAAAGCTTTCAGTACTCATTAGTGAATTGCAAAGGTTTTCCCCGGTCCCCACTAACTGATTTGTCAGATAGGAGAAATGCCCGTATGGGAAGTACGTTAACAGACTCTCTCTCTTTGCCTTCCTACATCTCTCACTTTCCTATATCCGTCATAAGTTCCTACAGAGCCGGCGAGTAGCCTACTCTACCTGTACTCACAACTTGCAATCAACCAACTTCGTACCTTCGTCCTCACAACTCTGAGATGAGCCAATGTGTGCCATATCACGGAGTATAAACCCCCTCCTTAATATCCATATTATTCATCCTACTTCAATTTCTCAATCATTTTGTTATGCATTCACTGACATGAATGCTTGAACAAATACTTTAACTGTAGCCAAACCTTCGTTAGAAAAGTAAATGGTGTTAAATTATTAAATTTAAAATTTACTAAAAGGCATGATGAATAAACCATTCAACCAATGCACTTAATGAAGTAGCAGAAGCGACACATATTTAACACCGCCCTCTGAACCGTAGCAACACATTAGAAAAATTTTAAGTATATGTATCGAAGCGTTCAAGAGTTATAACACCTCAAATCGGTGCTGAAAATCCACATCAATTCGGTGCTAAAAATGCACCTCAATTTTCCCATAGACAAAAGTTAGATGACATAAGTAGTAAGAATGCACCACTTACGCCACCTATCTTTTCTCTATAGAATTTTCCAGCTACACAACACTTTTAGCCTTGTGGTAAGTTTGAGGACACAGGGTGTAACAAATATATTGACAAAAATGAAAATCATCAAAAAAGCACCTTAACGCAATTATTAATTTATACGGCGTTACCGAACATCAGAAAGCGCGCGGGAGCGCTGCAGGCTCCATTCTGACTCATAAAAATAACATTAAGCCCTCCACGCTTTACTAAAAACTTTAAAATTCGTTCCCATTGGTAGTCTAAAACATTTTATTTTTATAAGCCAGAATAGAGCCTATATTGTGTGCGCACGCTTTCTGAGGATCGGTTACACCGTATAATTGCGTTAAAGTGCCTTTTCGATGATTTTAAAATTTTTCAATATTTGTTACATTCTGTGTCCTCAAACTTAACGTAAGTCACTATTAGTAATACATGGAATTCTAGGCTCTATATTAATCAATTTTTTTAGTGGATGTCATTGATCGATCACACCCATTTTCGCAGGGGACCTTCCTCGGAACCCCAAGAACATGCACTAAAAGTTTTAGCGAATTATATTAAACCGTTCATGAGTTACAGAGCCAACAGACAGACAGACAGACAGACAGACAGACAGACAGACAGACAGACAGACAGACAGACAGATTGTTCCGGGCATTCTTATAAAGTAGCTTCCGCTACTTAATAAATATTAAATTCATTAGAATAAGGTGTTCATATTCTGCATTTTAAATGCTTAATTCAAATGGTTTATGATTCGATAACTCGAATAATATTATGGCGTGTTTGATGACTACAATTGTAATAGTTTTATTTAGGATTATGTTTGCATATCTAAAGAACTAAACAAATGTACTTGCTGCAAAGCAAATGGGTGTTTCCTGGACTTCAACTGAGAATCGATATCTCAATATTAGAAAGAATGTATGCAATCTATGGAACTTCCCTTCAAAGTCAGTATATATATTGATGATAACATTCCAATTTTAGAAGAACTTGCAAAAAATTTTATAGCTGTCAATTTACATAAACGAAGATTTTTTCGGTATATTAGTAGCTCCCAATAATACGCTTACTGCCTATATATAAAAATTGTTATTTCTGTTGCAAATATTTGACGGCAAACCAGGAACAATGATTTTATCTATTTAAATGACTTAGGATTTCTTTGAAAATATTATCAATATTTTATTACTACTATGTAGTGCTTTATCAGTCCTGGTGTCCAAAAATATCAGAAATACTTTTCTAGATTTTTTGGCGCAGTCGATGTAATTTGTTCAGAATTGAATATTATTACATATTATTACTTAAACAAGGGCTACCACAGTTAAGGTAAAGTAAGCAAACTATATATAATGACCGATGATAATAAAAATTGCCTTATTTGGCTAAAGGTAATATGAAATGTGGAAAAATTCAACGAGTTGTAGAATGGTAGAGCAGCATGCGCTGTTTACATAAACTGACGAACCCCGGCATATTAATTAGCCCTACAATGGGAGCGTCCACATATGACGTCTGCAGTTTGGGGGAGGGAGGGGGTACCCAAAAACATGACGCGGTATGATGGGGGGGAGGGTGGGGGTAAAGCACAATATGACGTCTGCGAGTCTAATGAAAAATTGTTGTAAAACGGAAACGAAAAAATTAAAATGTAACAACATTACCTACAAGCAAACACAACTTGTACGGGTTGCAATGAAAATTAGATATAATCTTAAAACTAAAATGAAAACATTTTCAGCTTAAGAAAATTTTTAAATAAAAAAAATCATATAATTTCGAAACCCTGGGGCGAAACTAAATTTTGGAATAAATTCGCCCAATTTTAAATTTTTTGACGACGGTGATCAATTTGAAGATTTTTTATCGTCCATTAATCTAGCAACAAATATTCCAAAGTTTCAAAATTTGCCACTTTATTATCTGCCCCTCAACTAAAAATGTCTTTAAAGACAAGATTTAAGTGATAATTGTTTTCCATCAAAAGAATCCTGAGTGATTCACTAAAGGGATATTACTACATGAATTATTATTAATTTTTGAAAATAGAATCTATGAATGTTAAATTACCAAATTATTTTAAAGATTCGCCAATACTTCTCAAACTCGTTGCAAAATAATTTTACGTTAAATTGATCATTACATTCATTGAAATTTTTTTGGGATTGCAGACGTCATTAGGGGGGGTGGGGGTACCTCAAAACAGACGCTAGCAGACATAGGGGAGGGAGGGGGTCCAAAAAAGCCCAAAAATTGCAGACGTCATATGTGGACGTTCCCCGAATGCTAATATACATAATATATTAATATTGTATCAGCCAATGATAAAAAGATGACTTCATTTATCACATCAATCATTGCCTGACAAGTGTGCCGTCTCCAGATAACTAATGATCCCTTTAAGACATGATACTCCTTGCGATTTTTTGGAAGCAATTTTTCAATTTTTTCTTTGGGCAATCTATACTCATTTTCAATGTCTTCCGGGATACTTGGATTAGACATTGAGATGCACTGGATCAGGTGCAGCAGAAGCACAAGATACGACATCGGTGCCAATTTTTACTGTACTATCACTTGCACTTGGGTGTTTCTTCAGACATAATTCTTATGAAATGGAAAATGAATTAGGCTATTGCACAATTATGATATCAATGATCACTGCTGTTTGATGTATTCCTTTAAAATAAAGAATTCTATATAAAATAGCGGTGCACGTGTCAATTATTGTATTAAAGGCATATTTATTAGTAAACATGATGAGTTTATTGTCCGTTAAAATGAGTTAATTTAAAAAATGAGTCTTTCATCCTTTCATTTTTTTCTTACTAATATAGCTGTTAAACTTTATACTTTATATTTTCATGTATTTGAATGTTTGATATGTCAATGTTTTCTTCATTTACTTTACATTGCATAATTTTCTGGTTGTCTTACGAATTGTAGTGTTTATTTAAATAAATAGTTAATTTTGAAGTAATAAACCTTTTAAAAACAAATATAACGTAGAAACCCATAGACAGATTAGACATCCCATTTGCAATTCGGAATACACAACGAAGTCAAGAAATTATACAAAAATGTTTTCTTTCTCTGTAAATGACAACTTATATAGTGACCGTTGGATTAGATGGATTCTCCACATCCAGGATAATATGCTCTGGAATTATTTTTGTAAATATAGTTTATATAGGAGATGCAGAAGGTGTGGAATCAAGTAGAAAAAGTATTTCTAAGTAGCAGGGAAAGTCAGTTTGGTAATTATCTAAATGAATAATGTTGACTTCTAGAATTGGAATTTTGCGCTACAAAATTTAATCATTTAATGTAAAGTTGGCGAACATTTATTGCCAAATCAGTCTGCTTATACGGTTGACTATATAATTTTCAATTCCTGCTTCAATTTAGTGTACAAGTTCGACGATATAATTTACGATTCCGTGACTTTTCACGTCGAAAGACAGTCCCCGTCATCGTCTTTTCCTGCCACCGTCAGCTCCCGTTGTGGCTCTTGCCGGCACCGACAATTCTCGCCGTGACAGTTCCCATCATTATGCTTAATTTTTCATAAACTACCAGAAGTTGAAGAGAATATTATGGAAGCGAATATGAATTCGTTTACCCGGCATTGGCAGCACTGCTAAACACAGTGGAAATAGAGAGAGAGTGTGTTTCGTCATCGGCAGTGATGAGTCAGGCATAATAATAATTTTCATAAACTACCAATACACACAGAACTAAACTTACGGTGAATGTGCATTCTTAAATTTAATTTTCACCCAAGAAGAGTGGAAAAACAAGTACTACAACAGGAGCACAGTAAATATAGTATTAGTATTCAGTATTTGTTTATTCGCACCTTTCGAGCTTGAGCCCATAGGAGCACAGTAAATATAAATAAACACAATTTCTTCCACACGATGTAAGTAAGCAAATACTCAATGATAATTGTTACTTTTTAATACATCAAAATCCGTAATATTGACTTCAACTTCTGGCAGTGTAAGAAAAATTTAGCATTATGATGGGAACAGTCACGTCGGAAAAAGTCGATGACGGGAGTAGTCAGAATGGGGACTCGGTGACCGGAAAAGTCGGTGACGGGAACAGTCGGGATGGGAACTCGCCATTGTTTTAGAATAAAGTAAAAAATCTCTCAAGTGCAATTTTCATCTCTACTATCTGTATCCATGTATTTGTACTGATTGTACTTGGATGTCGTTGTCCGAGTATTTGGACTTGACTTTCGTGTACTTCTTGGAATATTGTGAGACTTTCTTGTGGTCTCCCCAAATGATAATACACCAGAGCAATCCAATATTTAGCTTCTAAAGTGTTCGGATGATTAAATTCCATGACTCTTTCTCTTATTTCCAAAACTTCTTGGAAGTCCTTTAAGGCCTCCTCGTAGTCTTTTAGATCAAATTTAACACCCGCAATGTTGTGTTTAGTAGTCAGAGTATTTGGATGCTCCACTCCCAACAATCGTTCTTCCACTTCCAAGATTTCTGTATACAGTTCCAGTGCTTCTTTCAACTTATTTTGTTCATCAAGTACCATTGCAATGTTATGCTTTAAACGAAGTGTGTATGTATATTCCTTTCCGTAGATGGTCTCTGCCTTCTCCACTGCATCATTATAGATTTGCATGGCATCTTCATACTTATTTAATAGATAGTATACATATCCTATTTCTTTAGCTGTATTCAAACAATCTCTGTGTTCCTCACCCAATGAAGTTTTCTGCCTTTCATAAGTCTCTTCCAACACTTGCAAAGCTTCAGAGTACTCACTCAAATAACTTAGAGCCCTTCCTTTCATATTTTTCATTTGCAGAGTCCACCGATGATTTTGCCCCAATGTGGATTCCACCAATTCTCCTGATTCAATACTGAAGTCCAGCAAGTCCCGGTACTTCCCAGAATTAAACAATTCAATGCAAATCTGCCAAAGTATTTCTCCGTGCTCCTCAATCAATTCCTTTTCCTTGGTTAGGTGCTGCCACACTGTTTTCACGTGGACAAGTTCTTTCAGGGGTGTTTCTTTTGCCTTCAACATGCCAGTCATGGCTTTGGCTATTTCATCCAAAAGCGTACGAAACTCTCCCCGTTCTTCCAATTCGATTAGTGTGACTTTCTGTACTAATCGATGTACAGATACTATATTTGCTGCTGAATAGTTAATCATCGAGTACTTTCGAATGAGATCAAAGATATTGGTTTTATCTGCAACATCTGAACCTTTTCCCATCTTCTGCAGTATATTGGTAACCATCCGAGTTGGAATGTTATCGGAGGACAGAAAAGAAAATATATTCATAATATCCACAGCTAGCTCTCCACCGTTCCTTGATTCCCTTAGCTTGTCAACTGTAATCCTCCATGTTAGTAATGTTGTGTTGGAAACCTTTTCTAATGCTTCATATTTAGGTAACTTGTAGTCTAACAAAGCTTTAGCTTGTTTTTCTATTTCAGTCAAATATTGAGCAATGGCTTCATGCACATTTCCAGAGTAAACAAATCTTTCGTTAATGTTAGCTGCTGCTTGTTGCAATGCGAGCGGATAGAATTGTAACCTTTCGCTTAATTTATCAACCAGTTCAGGAATATTCTTTAGCGGTTCACTGAGACTCAGAGATTTGTACAAGAATTGGCTAGCGGAGATTTTGGTGAGTACTTGTAAGTCTATTTGGTTGCACAAAGTGCCAAAATACTTTTTTGCTTCAATGATTCTAGAAGTTGCTATAACAAAAGGTTTCACCACTGTTGGTGGCCTCTTAGAAGATAAATCAAATAAGAGTTGCAATACTGGCGATTCATAATTCTCCACATTGTCGAACACAAAGAGTACTTTTTCTCCAAACAGTTTCTCATATACCTCTTCGACAATTTCTTGAAAAATTCTGTCCTTCCTTAAATGATCTTTGAGTGAGATTTTTAAGTTCTCAGCCAAATTTTTGAATGATTCCTCCACTGACTGGGGAGTTTCGGCCTCCACCCAAATGCAGTGACCTTTGATGTTCTCGTGAAACCACTTGGCAAAGTTTTTAGCCAATTCACTTTTCCCAATTCCACCCAATCCAGTGACAGCAACTATTGAAACTGTCTTGTTGGTTGTACAATCATTCCAGTATTTTCCCAGTAATTCCATTTCCGTTTCTCTTCCAGTGTAGCATCTGTTGGGTGCAGTGACGCCAAACCAAATCTGATTAATCATTTTACTGTTTCCTGGGTGCCTACTTAATGCGGTTGGTTCATTATTTGATTCTGCAATATCTACGCCCCGCAGCATTTCTCCTAATTTAGCAACTCCATTATTGCTTGATTCCTGTAGTGCAGTTTCCGTTTGTCTCCTAATTCCTTCAATTTTGTTAGCGCAATGTTCATTACTTGTCATCCGCAGTATCTCCATAATAAAATTCTTGTTTGCATTGTAGTCCTTTCTTTTAATCATATCCAAGAACCTCATATTTTTTTCAAGTGGAGTTCCGGGTAATAGCTGCAATATAAACGTTTAAGTTTGTCAATACTTTAAAATTAACTAGTTTTAAGATATTTTCTGAAATACTGATCTTTATTTCACAAAACAAGTTAGAAAGACCGATTAGAAATCCAGATTAATTCCGTATCCATTTTGGATTACTACTAAACTTTTCTTTCTTATAGTTTCTGTGTTTATAATGAACAATTATTGTTATTACTATTAAAGAGGGAAATAAATTCCACTTTTGAAATGATTGGTAGTTGCAACTTACAATTCCATCTCTCTCATTTGTCGAAATAATTCCTTTTTGCTCCAAATGCAGCAAAACAATTTCCAGATTGGTAAGGCTTGTTGCCAGAAACACCAAATTCCTTGTTATTTCGTTTTCCATTTTTAAAAGCGACGTGATTTACCGTTATACTGGCACCAAATAGAAAATTGAAATGGCGGATGTCGTGTGTGGAATAAATTGCAGAGTCATGCCTACGTGGCAGTTGTAATCATGATATTCAAACAAGGAAGATATGGACTGTGGATTACAGGGTGTAGTATATGAATATCGATATAAGATAGACTCGCTACATTATATACCTTATCTCTAATTTTTATCACCGTGGTGTACATGAACTATTTGGGAATAAATGCTGCTCAACTTATCATCACGTGCTACGAACACTCATGACAGATAAGTGCACCTTTTACACTTTCCATTGTGAACAGTATGCTGCAAAAACAAAAGGCATTTCCAAATCGTTACACTGCAATACAAGAATCTTGAATTTCTCACCATTTGTTACGTAGTTACCAGATGTTTCATTTTTTTGTTCAACAAATAAATGGATTTTTCAAAAATTGCCAAAAAGAACAATAAGATTTAATTTAATGGTTTGAAATTCATTTATCTGACATCGTGCATTCTGGAATCCGTGTTATTTCTAGATTAATTGTAAAAATAAACAAAAACAAATTAATTATACACTTTCTCTGGTGAAAAATGTGAAGTTGGCAAAAGTTGGAAAAGAGCCCTGCAAAAACTGACAAAACAGGACTTTTGTTCTACAAAATGATATATAAAGATGTTTTGCATTTCAATGGCAAAATAAAATGGATTCAACTGTTGATTGGGTTGTGCAATTTAGTACTGAACTTGGTAGCAGACCTTATTAGCAATGTTTTGCATATGAAGAATGGCTGAAGACATATTATGACGATAACTACGATAAGGGAAGAGGAAGATATCTATTATTAAATCCATATAAGTTTGTTATGAATCCTACATACAGTTGCATTACATAGGGATAATCACAATTATACGTAAATTATTAAAATTGGAGAATTAAGTACTTTAATTTTGCTTAATAATTGAATAGATATACCTATATGTCTTCTATATGCTACCGTGTAAAATTTATCAAATATTCTGTAGTCATGCTAAAACTAAGAGACAATTCTCACTCCATCAATACATGCATGGCCTTCAAGTAAGTTGAGACAGGATGAAGATATAAGGGTTTATTTTAAGAAAAGCTGAGGAATATACAGGAAACCACGAAAGAAATGATTGATTGCAGTGGTTGACTGTAATTCACCGAATTATCAGCAAAACTTTTATAGTGTAGGTATACGTAAAACATTTTCAAATCTTTAAATGCAAACATTACTGCAATAATCCTTTAGTTATAGCCCGTTGGTATTTATCTAAACACCTATTGCAAATCCAGGTCGATTGGAAATATAAATTCTTCTACAGAAAACTGACTTTTCACCCGAGGTTTGGATTTTATTACAAATTTATATTTTTCTCTTTGGATTAGAAGTTTTGTAAAATGTCACCATAATTTTTGCTATGGGTATTAAGTTTTTAAACCAGCAGATATTTTAAGCATATAGAGAATAATGAGTTTTTGCAATTTTTTTTCCTGCAGAGCAAATGAAGATGTACACATTGATTTTCATGTATTTGACCGTGCTATTCACGTCTTTGGGTATTGGGAGCGCGTACAATCCGCATGGAAGCACGGGTTGTCACACTGGCTCTTCTTGGGATGAATCCCGATCTCGGTCAGATGGAAATTGCTGGCGATTTTGCTCAGGCAGCACCGGGTCATGGTGCTACACTGCAAAAAACTGCGATGAAAACAAATGCTATAAGCAGAATACCTGTTCTGGGAAAAATTGCCTACCCGGTGACAACACCGATTGTGTCCAACAATGTTCGGGTCCTGATCCAGCAGATTGTGGTATTAAAAGTAATAACTATATATTATTATTATGTGTGAAATTAATCATCATTGGATTAAGTATTGATTTTGAAAAATTAATTCCCATTGGGTTTATTTTTAATTATTACCGCATTCCAAATAACTCTAAGCTTTAATACTTGTAGTACGTTTAAAATTTCATATGTATTTAAACTGTTATTAGGTAATGCGAAATTAGAAACTATGTTTACTTGTGAACATTACCAGGCGGTTCTTAAATGCAGAGTTCCAGGAGAAACTATTAGCATTATTAGTGCCAATTATGGACGAACTGTATCTGGGGACACCATGTGCCCTCATCAAAGTATTAGGAACTTAAACTGCATCTCCAAGGATTCCAAGAACACAGTTATTGCCAAGTAAGAAAACAGTTTTGAATACTTCTGTAAATATAATTTTTGCAGTGTTGTAATTATCATTATTAATTGCACTGATAAATTCGTAACTTGGCGATCCGTTCAAAATGAAAAGCTTTTTTCCTTTTCTGACTTGTTAAACTTCTTTGCGAAAGAGAAACTCCTGAATCATTTGTTTTCTTTATCACAACTGTGGTTTTTAAAACCACTGTAGGAAAAATGAGATCATAATCCAAACAAACATTTGGAGTCGGGAGTACACTGTAATATTATTTTACATTTATATCACTCCGCGATATTATACTTACACACACTTATTACAACTTGTATTATAAAACCTAACAATAGTTATTACTTATAGCATTTTATATGGATAAAAATTGTATAAAAACCAGTAAACTAAAAAGCTGCAGAAAATTACACTTAAGCAACTCATAAGTATAATCAAATATATGAAAATTTTATAGTTTACATTTTATATTTTACGATTAACTACAATATTTTAATTTTGGTATTCAGATGCGAAGGGAAACCCGACTGTGTAGTGAAAGTATCCAATTCAGTTTTTGGAGATCCGTGTGTGGGTACCTACAAGTACTTGGAAATACAGTATAGCTGCATCCAGAGTTCTCAAGTTACTGTCAATTTCGCATAGAAAAGGTCATCCATGTAAAAGTTGCGGCAAATTTGCTAATTTGTACCAAAATTCTTCAAATATTTCCACATTTAATATACCTAAATGTATGGCAAAATATATAGTGTATATAGCATAAATTACTGAAACCTTAAATCCTAACGGCCATAAAATTCAAACTTATGCTACCAGTAAAGGGAACACCAAAATTGAAATTATATTAAGGCAAATAAATCCTGTAAAAGCTATGTGTGAAGTATTTTGCATATTTATTTGGCTATCATGACATTGCACTCCGAAAATAATTCCACAAATGATAATCACCATGATGTTCATTATGATAGTTAGCAAATCACGTTTGTGTTATAATGTACATATCCACATTTGCTTTTCCCATATATTTGTATACTAACATTGGTCACTTCTATGTTTTGCAAATATAATAATACTGTTATGCAGCATTTCTAATTTGTGTCATTATAAAGGTCTGTGCCAAGTGCCAATTACGATCTTTCAACGTTTCCTTTGTCTTTACAAATTCATTTCCCTATAAGCATTTTCATGTTTTGTCAAACAATAACAAAAACTCAAGTTAAAATTTCAATATTTTAGAAATACATTGGCTACTTTTTCTAAGTATCATCATGGACCAAATTATTAGGCTGTTTCTGAATACCCTTAGTATAGGGCACGTTTGCTATATATTATAACTTAAGCCTTAAGCTTACCATGATTAGTATTGCTAAGTGGATAATAAATACCTGCTCATCTCATCATCACATGCAGTGTTCGATATTTACCATAAATCCAGAATTTTTACCCCCAACCTGGTAAAAAGTAGTAAAAAGGTCTTAATGGGTAAAAGTAGTTTGTCAATACAAATAAATACACCTTCTACACTTTCCGCTAAATGCCGCTCAAACAGTTTGAAAAGCATTTTCAAGCATGAAATGTATTCCCCTATGGTGCGTGACTTATGACCATAACCTTAATCTATTTTTCTATATTGCGTGACTTAAGGCCCAAACCCAATGCTATTTCTCTATGCTGCGTGACTTGTGGCCAACCCTGTTCACTCGTCCACGGACATTATACAATTTATGCGAAGAGAATAAACAATTCTGGCATGATACGTAAGGTTATTAAAAAATTCATATCTGTACAGCTTTATAGATCTTCTAACCAAATTCTTTTGTAAATATCGTGCAACTAAACTGGGTTCTCTTAGGTATTTCTCCGCATTAATTCAATGATATAGCTTTACTTATACATTTAATATTCTTTGGTTTGCAAAAGCTGTCTAGCGGAGTTAAATTATGTTAACATGTCGATGCGGAAGTCTATTTTAAATTAAAATCGATTTATTGATTCCTTTTAAGAGTTATTGGTCTATATGCCCTAAACTGTCCTATAAGGGGCCTTAACTCAAAACATCCAGTACATGAACTATTTTATTTCTGACTTAAGCATACTGATTATATATTGGTAAAATACTAATTGTTAGTACTATGCCACTAAAGGAGTTGTGTTGTACTGCCGCTATTGTTTTCAAGAATCTATTGTCTTGGTGGTGCTGCCGAGGAAAATAAGCCTCTTAGGATTAGCGATCCCATTTTGAGCTAGTGAAGGTTTGAAGCAGGTAATAATCCCAAACATCGAGTCACACAGGGAGAACTAAAAGACTGCGTACCCACAAAGCAGTGCACATTGTACAACGCATTATATTGTACACTTAAAGTTACAAAGTTACAATTTCAAAAAGTGTAGGAATGCTTTCTATAATATATTTAGTACTATTTGTATGCATAAAAGCATTGTATACAACTATGGGGTGTAAATAAACCAAACTAACATATGTTTGGTGTTATTTACATGTTATGCACACATTCATGTTTATTAAGTTTAATTGTAATGTAATGCAAATATACAAATACTAGTACTATATTGACGTTTTTAAATATTTATGGCGAGTATAAAGAAGAAATCAATTTGTAATTCTTCTGCTGCAACTACAATAAATATATTGTAAGAAAAGCAATAATAAAACAATATTTTTGTTTTTCATTAATAATTTTTCTCTACTAAAGCTACGTAATTCATAATTAAGATTTCTAAAAATTTACTGCTAAACTAAGCTACACCACACAAAGCCACAGTATTCTGTACTGCGACTTTTGCCAATCTATATGGAAAAAAATCCAAGAATTGGGACTTACTAAAATCTACAAAGAAGACAAGGATGTTAGGAAATGTGTTCGCTGTTCGCATGATATTTATACTTCCTTTTGTAAATATGAACGAGTTAGCACTGCAAAACAAGTTGATTGACAAAGAATGCAAAAAATATAAAAAAGGTATCCAATATTTTGAACCTTAAAATTGATTATTCTCATAATGCCAATGCTTGAAATATTAAATCACTAAGATGAGCTTCTATACCCCCAATAAATGGTCAAATTAGTGAACTTCAGCATAAATAATATTCTTATGCTTTAACATTTACTATAATATAGTGTGATGTACCTTAGTTTAGCAGTAAATTTTTAGAAATCTTAATTATGAATTACGTAGCTTTATTAGAGAAAAATTATTAATGAAAAACAAAAATATTGTTTTATTATTGCTTTTCTTACAATATACTTATTGTAGTTGCAGCAGAAGAATTGCAAATTGATTTCTTCTTTATACTCGCCATAAATATTTAAAAACGTCAATATAGTACTAGTATTTGTATATTTGCATTACATTACAATTAAACTTAATAATCATGAATGTGTGCATAACATGTAAATAACACCAAACATATGTTAGTTTGGTTTATTTACACCCTATAGTTGTATACAATGCTTTTATGCATACAAATAGTACTAAATATATTATAGAAAGCATTCCTACACTTTTTGAAATTGTAACTTTGTAACTTTAAGTGTACAATATAATGCGTTGTACAATGTGCACTGCTTTGTGGGTACGCAGTCTTTTAGTTCTCCCTGTGTGACTCGATGTTTGGGATTATTACCTGCTTCAACCCTTCACTAGCTCAAAATGGGATCGCTAATCCTAAGAGGCTTATTTTCCTCGGCAGCACCACCAAGACAATAGATTCTTGAAAACAATAGCGGCACAACTGAACACGTCCGCCACTAAAATTAACTAGCTAATTGTTATAACTTATGTGCTTCCAGTTTTCTTAATTTTAAATATTAATAAAATTCACATAGGTATAGCATTGGTAATCTTTATCATGTCAATCATATCTACAGGGAATTAGGACTTAACTCGACAATGACTGATATCAAAGACTTAGAGTGTTACAAAACATGAATTGCAGTAGTAAGTTATTTTTAAATTGTGTATAATGGAGCTATTTTAGGTAAAATGTGTTTGAAACACTCACTCTGCTTAAAATAACAAACCTTTTTATTGTTCTCAAATTGAAAGCCAAATAAAATCTTTGGTGCTTTTAGGCTAACAAGATACTAATACACCTTGGTATAGAGTAATAGCATTAATCTGTGTACCGATCTTACAAATGTTAAATGCTTCATAATATTTCACATTAGCTAAAAACAAAAGGACGAAAATTAAATATTAAAATTCATATTTACACTCAGAAAACACATCGGTAAAATCACTAATGGAAAAGATAAACACTTCTTATACAGGGAAACCTCTTCCTTTTCGAAGGGAAATTTTGCATTTTGTAAAATGTGAAATGATCCATAAAGCAGGATAAGTAAAACTTATGACCCTACTCAATTACAACGTGTCGGATTGGCATAGGAAAGCAGGGCGCCATCCACATGTGTGAGTGTAAGCAGGGAATGAGTTCAAATCCTGCAAGAGCTTGTTTTTTTACCTCTTGCAAGGGAAATTTTCCTTTGCAAATAGGAACTATTAACTAAATAAAGGGAAAATTATTTTAACCGAATAAAGGGAAGTTTTCCCTTAGTACACAAATGTTCATAGTTTGTATATTCTACGGGGCAAATTTGTACTCTAGAATGGGAGGATTTATCAAATATTTTTCTGAGTGTACTTAATTACAAAGAATTTATTCAAATTTAGATGCTTCTTTTTAAATAGTCATCACCGAAATTAAGTAAATGCAGACTTGTAAGTAATTATTCAGTCAGAAAAACTAGAAATACAACTACCAATTATGTATCAATACCTAATAATCTAAATATGTACATGAAACGATCTTTTAATTCTCAATCTTGTAAAGAGTGGTGTGCAATTCCTGACGATTTAAAGGCTAGTGTAAAATATAACAAATTTTGTATAACATTAAAAACATTTCTTCTTTTGAAGCAAGAAGATAGTTGTAATTTAATTATAGATGAAAATTTTTGTGACTATTCATGTATCCTCTCTGTTGTACAGGATATGGACCATTAATAATTTGATATGTTGAATAATGTTGTGCTCTCTTAAACATAGACAAATGTAAAAAGCGAAATTACGGTGTAACAATTGTACTGAGTGAACTTTTAAGTGATAAATAAAACATTGGTGGTGAAATTGCCTCTCATTTGGGGGAAACCATCAATAATTGTTAATAATAATAATAATATTCACTAGCCATGGTATTCAATAAATATCGAAAGTCATGGTGGTATATCTGGTATATGTCTCTGAAATCCAACCAAGCAATATAAACAGAACGTACTATGATAAAATAAAGTCAGATACTTTTCAAGTAGAAAAACAACACAGGGAATAAGGACCAGATATCCAAGTAGATGAAAAATTGGACCAATTTTCATGTCAAAGCTAAGACTGCGGAATTCTTCTGCAGCTTGCTTCTCTTTTTCTTTGAAGCTCAACACTTCGGCTCTGAAATGTCGAAGATTTCTCCAGATGTCAAGAAATCCCATTTCATTCAGTTCTTGAACACCATTTAGCAGTTCATGCCGAAAACATTGACGAAACATCCAAGAAAACGGCATGTTTTCTACAGGCTCTAATGTTTTTATACATTTCTTTAAGGGGAGATTTTGTTGTATATAAAAGAGTTGCAAGTCAGCAACAGAGTTTTTAACGTCAATAAACAGTTTAACCTTTGTATTTGAAAAACACATTTGGTATATTTCATAATGAGATAAGATCTCCTTATCTTGATCCTTATCATGAAAATACACACTGGAATTTTGTTTGTCGGAAATGCGGTGTTGTGCGAAAAATGGATGAACCAAGTCATAACCATCAGTTTTATTGAGACCGAGTGACTTTCCAATAATGGTAAGTATTTTATATTCATTTTGAATTAATTCTCCGAAATTCCCCATTATCTTTTTGTCCTGGGGAGCAATAACTTCAGTTGTGATATAAGATTCGTATTCAGTTAGGAGAATATTCAACATCAAAGATAGAATTCCATATAAAAAGAGTTTCCTTTGGTTGTGATCTTGACGGAGAAGAATTGCAATGGCGGAAACAAAATAGTTACTTACAGATTCAAACGTGATTTTATTCTTTGCAAAATGAAATATTGCAGTAGCTAAAAGGCAACTTGTTAGAAATACTACCCAGGAACCCATGTCCACAATATCAACCCAGATCGACAAGGATATTTGGTAATATTCTTCCTTATTTACACAGTAGATGAATCTCAGGTCCCCAGGAAAACTTAAATATAGAATTGTGTTCCGCAAGTATTTAAACACATCTGCATGAACTGATTCCGGAAATACAGTACACGGAAAGCGATTAAGACCGCGAGCATTTGCGTAGATAGAAGTGAAATTTAAATAGTCAGCCATTAGTTCAATAACCGGTAATTGAACATAACCGTTAAGGCAATTTATAATTAGTCCGTTGTTAATGAGACCATATGGTGACGATGCACATATGCGTCTTCTTACATAGTTGTATTTGCCGTCTTGTACATAAAGATCATAAGAAGCGATTACTGTTTTATGAAGATTTCTCTGTAAGCCATTTCTTGTAAATCCTCTCTGTTGGTCTTTTGAATTTGAGATATCAACGCTTGCAAATTTCTTTGTGAATGGTGACACTGTTAGCATTTCAATGCTATCCTTCGAATTGATGATCAGAAAATAAACTGCACTCAACCTCCATCCCAATTCATTAACAAAATTCTGTTTCAGTTTCTCGAAGTTGTTTTTTGTGTTAATTATTAGAATCTTGTCGTTTGGTCGATCCGCTTCTCGGCCAAACATAGTTGGGAATTGTGTAATGCTTTTGATTACTTTATTTGGTGGCTCCACTACTGCTAAAGCAGTACATTGTGTGTTTGACAATGAACTCGGGTATATATACTTTCCTTTGTATTTATCATACCATTTAGTCCAATTGACTGTTGGAACAGCAACTAGGGTTCTTGGAGAGAATGCAATTTGTTCGAAAACATAATCGTTCAGTTCACTTGGATATAAAATAATGTTCAAATCACAATTCGAAACTGGTTGTAGATTTTGACATTCCGTACTGCAAATTAAACAGGAGAGAAGAATAGTCGGGATATGTATTTTTTGTGAATTCATGACTGTAATTTTGTAACTTTATGTGAAACAGAGTAGGAGTAATGACTTCTGTCTTATTCAGTCAAAATGGTCAGAATAATGTTAGTAGAACTGTTGTCCATTTTATCACGCGGTTACTCGGACTCTACATTAATGTCCAACGAAGAAAATTTTCGTTTCATAATTAAATAGTCTGTCTTTCTTGTCTGTTGAATATATTGATTTTAAATAGTTCTATAGGTCATGGCTTAGTAATATGCTCAAGTCTCTCTATAGCATTCGTTGTTTGCTTTCATTCTACAGAAATCAAATATTCACGACTTTGATGTTCTAGCTAGGGTAACATAAGTACATATATTTTACCAGACTAATAAAACATTATGGCTTCAAAGTTATTCGCTTGTTGAAGACGTTAACCTTTAAGACTTAAAATGTGTTCCTACAATACTCGGTTAGATTTTTTGCAAAACAGAGTGTGTAATAACTAGACGTATCTGAACAGTATAAAAAAATTTCACTCAATAAACGATTGATTAATTCGTACAATAAAGTTGATCCATACAAAATAAAATGGATTCTTACAATAGAAGGTTGATTAGTACTATAAAGAATTGCTTCTTAATTTGTGTGCGTGGTAATATGAATTGCAAAATTATTGCTAATAATTAGCTGTAAAAGAAATACTTGGGTATGTAGTATTGAAAGCGCACATGGAGTAGGAATAACAGCTAGCGGGTATTAATAACGCTTATCCAAACACAAGGAAAGGATGAAACAAGGCCTTAGACTTTAATTGTCAATTCTTACGTAATGGGTAATTAATTATTGTGTTAAGAAGCGGCTGAATGAAATAGAGTGACATCTGCACTCCAGAGTACAGCAGCTACATTCAGTTCTTCAGTTGTGCTTAGTAAAATTATGGACCAAAATTATTTTAATCGGCTTGAATTTTAATGTCAAAGAAGCAGAAAGCTAGGCCATCAGAATCGTATTGTAACAAATGTTTTCAAGTTCCGAAGGGTAATGAAAATGATCACTAGATAGTATTTAGTGTTTTAAATTTTATTTTTCAGAAGGTTCTCATTAATTATAAAAGGTTACACATATTTTTCTAACACAGTATATTATCAGTATTATTATATTCTTGGGTAAACTCTGCAAATTCTTTAAGTCACCAAACAAATATGATTCGAATGAATATGTACGCTACACCGTTATTTGGTACATAATCATTGAACACGAACATCTCTTGTGTCTGTGAGTACGGACTTTTTTACTTTATAGTATTTGGGTTACTATAAGGTTCTGCTTCACTTACAATTTGTTTGAAATGTGGATTACAATGAAAAACATAGAAAAGGGTATTTGAGAAGCAGGTCCTTTACAAATAAGAGAATTGAGCATTAATATGTTTAGGTATAAGTTGTATTTTCATCAAAAAGATTTTCAGAAAGGGCAATTTAAATAAGAAATAATATGACATATTTATGTGTTCTTTGGCAGTAATTAATTATCTTGACCGAAATTCTTTCTTGCGCTTAATGAAAAAAATTAATTTCTGAACCCTGAAAAGTGTCAAAATATAAAGTCATAAAAATTAGGTTTTCCATACGTCACTTATGAAATTTATAAATAATAAACTTTTGATTCAGCATAAATCTTTTTTACGTTTAAAATTGGCAAACTTGTGCTGAAAGTTGTAAAATTTTTGTTTCTTGACAAAAACCACACCCAACACTCGTTCTTCCACTTTCAAGATTTCTTGAGAAACTTTCAATGATTCGTTTAACTTATTTTTTCGCAAAAAAGTACGCTTGCAATGTTAAGCTCCTATGTTATTTCCAAGGCAACTTCATATTTCTTTAACCTAGAATATGCGGTTCCTATTTCTTGGGTGGTATTTAATCGTTCGTCTTAACATTTGACATTTTCGTCTTTTTCCGTTGAATATTTCGTCATTTGAATTTTTCGACAGACCATTTAACGGGTCTTCTTACCATTTAATGTGTCGTCTTCCACGTAATTTATGAAGTTTATTACAACTCAACATTGTAGGGTGTATTGTAGCGCCGTGTGCATGTACACGGTACGTGTACATGCTACGTGACTCGCTTCGCTATATAGAACTATTAAGGGCATAAGGTCTTGCATATTCTTGGAGGTGGAACTGCGAGTGGGGAGGATAGGGAGAATGAGTCTACAAAGGATATCTATATACTATCTATATACAAAGGATATATATGTCACTCTGTGTCGTGAGACAAGGGACAATGCTGCATGAGCTTGAGACAAGCATAGAGTAGTGACTCTCAATGCATCATGTTTACTACATTGATGTATGAAAGTCGCGCGCTCTTCCATCATTGGAGACTACGTCAAAAGCTCAGTGGTCACCCTGGTACCATACGATTGGCTTAAAAATCTTCACGTTGGAAGATGCACCTTGCGAGTTATATAAATACCACAGAGTGTGGCTCCATCTCTATTATATGAGGACACCCGTCAACGAACAACGGACTGGAATCCATTAATAGGATCATGAGGGATGAATTCACGTTACGCAGTCGACTACCGTTAGGTATTCTATTTACATTTACCAATTTCCATTATGCATATGCATTACCGTTTGCTCTTGTCCAACTTACCAAAAGAATTCACTATGCAAACATATAATTGGAATTGCGTCGATGAAGAAACTTACATATTTCACTCAGTCAGTGAGGAAGATTCCAATTGGCGAGAAGCGGAAACGGGGGAGATCTAAGCTGGCCACAAAAGCTTTACTTTACTGAACATCTATGCCAACTAAAACACTAAAAATAATGTATATAAATGTATATACCATGTAAATGCATGACGACACATTAAATGGTAAGAAGACCCGTTAAATGGTCTGTCGAAAAATTCAAATGACGAAATATTCAACGGAAAAAGACGAAAATGTCAAATGTTAAGACGAACGATTAATTATAAGTCCTATTTCTTTAGCTGGCTTCAAAAAATCTTCATTATCCTCTTTCTGCTTTTCATAGTAACATTTCCATTTTCATCATAGTCTCAAACATATTCTCCGGAAACAAAAGTTCGAACAAATTTCCAGATTCAATTCTGAAGTTCTTCAGATCTCTGTTTTTAAGTGAATAGATATATTTACGAGTTATTAGGTAAAATAGTTCTTCATGTTCTTCATTCATGGTTGTATCTATCTTCAGGTGTTGCCACACCATTTGGACATGGGCAAGATCCTTCAATGATACTTCATCTGCTGTCAGCATTTCCTTTAAGCACTTGGTCACTACACCCAGAATCGACAAAAATTCTTTTTGTTCTTTCAATTCGATTCGTGTGACCTCCTGTACCAATCGGTGCACAGATATTATATTTCCTGCTGAATAGTTAATCATCAAGTGTTCAAAAAATTTCAAACAATTTCAAAAAATGAGTTCAAAGAAATTGTCAGCATTTGATGCTTCTGCAACTTTTCCCATCTTCTTGAGTATGTCAATGACCATCTGAGTTGGAATGTTATCGGGGGATAAAAATGAAATTATATTCATTATATCAGTAGTTAACTGTCCCCCGTCCTCTGATTCCCTCAGCTTATTAACAGTAATTTTCCATGTTAAGAATGTCGTTTTGGAAGTTTCATCCAATGCCCTATATTGAAGTAGCTTGTAATTTAGCAAAGCCTTAGTTTGAATTTCGATTTGTATGAGATAATTAGTAATAGCTTCATTGACGTTTCCACAGAAGTGCAAACGTTCTTTGATGTAAGCTGTTGCTTGTTGCATGGCAAGGGGGAAATGTTGCAGTCGGTGACACAATCTTCCAATTAGTTCATTAGTGATGTCACTCGGTTCGTTAAGACTCAGAGATATCTGGAAGAATAGCATAGCAGAGTCTTTGGGTAAGATTTGTAAGTCTATTTGACTGCAGTCAGTGCCAAAGTATTTGTTAGCTTCGATGAGTCTGGAAGTTGTAATAACAAAAGGCTTCAGAACATTTGGAGGCTTCTTGGAAGATAAATTAATTAGAAGTTCTAAAACCGGCAATTCATAATTCTCCACATTGTCGAACACAAAGAGTACTTTTTGACCAAACAGCTTCTGATAAACTTGTTCTGCAATTTCGAGAAGCATTCTTTCTTTTCCCAAATGGTAATTAAGGGGGATTTGTAAGTTCTTAGCCAAGTTATGGAATGATTCAGCCGATGACTGAGGAGTTGCTGCCTCAACCCAGATGCAGTGGCCCTTGACGTTCTTGTAAAACCACTTGGCGTAGTTTCTTGCCAATTCCGTTTTCCCTACTCCTCCTAACCCAATCACAGCAACAATTGAAAATGTTTCATGTTTCAAACACTCATTCCAGTACTTTTCCAGTAATTTCATTTCTGTTTCTCTTCCTGTAAAGAACTTGTTGGGTGCTGTAACTTCAAACCATATTTGTTCAGAGAATTCGCTGGCTATTTTGATTTGCTTTGGATTGTTTCGTTGATTACTTGATTCCGCAATGTTAACGCCCTCAAGCATTTGTCCTACTCTAGACACTGCCTGGTCAGTTTCCGGTTGCCTCGTGATTCCTTCAATTTCATCAGCACAATGGCCATTATTTGTCTGTCTCAGTATTTTTAAAATTAAATGCCGGTTTGCATTGTAATCTTTTCTTCTAATCAAGTCCAAGAGTTTCATATTTCTTTGAAGTGGGGTTCCGTTCAATAGCTATAATATAAGGAAGTAAGATTGTTAATACAATACAAATAATTCTTAATTCTTCGCTATAAGTTAATTTTTGAAGACAATCCATAACATAGATGCAGACTATATATTTCACAAGAAAAAAATAATTGTAATTATAGCCGTAGGTTCACTGTGCTGTTAAAGTAAGTTAGGAAGGGTATCTTTAGAAAAATTCCAAAATATCTCAGTGTACGGAAACTTAAATTACAGTTTAAAATTTTAAATGACTGTTAATACAACTTACAATTGCATCTCTCTCGTCTGTCAATATAATTTCTTTTTGTTCCAAATGCAGCAAAATTTCTTCTAGATTTCCAATGTTCTTGGACAGAAAAACTAAATTCTTTGTTATTTCGTTTTCCATTATAAAATTTTACTTGATATATCAGTTAATTGGAACCTAAATAGAAAATAAAAATGGCGGTGGTTGTGTGTGTATCGTGTGCACGTGTATCTCTTTGCTGACGTGGCAATCGTAATTGTAAAATGAGGCCGATGGATTATGGACTATACTGTTAGTATATAGTTCCTGAATATCCACATAAGGCAGTTTCGTTATATCTTATCTATCTAAGCCATTTACTACCATGATGAGTAAAGCTTTGTGGATAACAAATACATGCTCATCATTCCGTGTTTCGAATACTCTCCTATCCATGCAAATAAGTTTATCTTCTACACTTCTACTGTAAACAATAATTATGTGGTCCAAACACAGTAACGCAAATTTGAAATGGAAAAACTAATAAGTAATAACTTATTCATAATTTGCCCTATACTTTAATTCATTTGCCGCATATGCGGATGGGGAATTTATAAAAAATTTCACAAATCTTCTTATAATTCTCAAAATGAAGTGATCACGCGGCTTCGCACTTATCCGAATTCGTTATCAAGTGGTTTACCACCTTTCGGATGTATAAAATAGAAAACTTCATAAATTCAGGATTCAGATTCAAATAAACAGGATTTTCATGGGCAACAAACAGTTTGTTGAATATTATGAGTTGAATATTACATCATCGTAATAATATCTTGGTAATTCGTATAAACTGTAAAGCTACTTAAAAGAAGCGAAATTCTCAAAATGAAGTGATCACGCGGCTTCGCACTTATCCGAATTCGTTATCAAGTGGTTTACCACCTTTCGGATGTATAAAATAGAAAACTTCATAAATTCAGGATTCAGATTCAAATAAACAGGATTTTCATGGGCAACAAACAGTTTGTTGAATATTATGAGTTGAATATTACATCATCGTAATAATATCTTGGTAATTCGTATAAACTGTAAAGCTACTTAAAAGAAGCGTAAGCATTCGCTGACTGAATGCATTAATACGACATCGTAACCTAAATGAATAGAATGAGAACTTAGGTACCTACGACGAGATGAGCAAAGCGTCAAGGCTTTATTAGTAAGCTAGAAGCAATGTGCTAGTCAAGGAGAATTCCTAGGTCAACTATTTAGGTAAAATATTAGTGAAACGTTTATAGTACTTTGTTATTGTTATTGTTAATGTAAAAGGCATTTATTATGATGTAACTCTGTGACTATATAAACCGAACGAACACGCTGAATAAATACCCACTTTAACCCATACTTGTCTGTAAACCAGTAGCAGCAACCTGAGCTCTCGGTGAGCCCTTTGATTTATTCTAACACAGTTTAACCTTCGTAATTGAAAAACACATTATGTGTATTTCTTCATCAGATGAAATCGCATTACCTTGATCCCTATCATAAAAATATATGCTGGAATTTTGTTTGCCAGAAATGCCGTATGTGCGAAAAATGGAGGCACAAAATCATATCCTGCACTTTTGGTCATACCGGTTGAGTTTCCAAAGATGGAAACTATTTTATAATTATTTTGAATTAATTCCGCGAAATTCCTCATTACTTTTTTGTCTTGATTCGTTGTTTGCTTTCCTTCTAGAGAAATAAAATATTCATGACTTTGACGATGTTCTAGCCATGGAACATATAAGCAAACATTTCTCTAGACTAATCACACTTTAGAGCTTCAAAATCATTCGCTTGATGACGACACAAATACTTAGGGCTTAAAATATATTCTTAAAATACTCGGTTAAATTTTTAAAACTCAGTTTAAGATAGTTAGTTAGTTTCACCCAATAAACGTATTATAAAGTTGATCCATACAAAATCAAATGGATTCTTGCAATAGAAGGTTGATTCGTACAACACATGCATTTCCTAAACTTGCTCCAAAATTGTTTAACTTAAATGGTGTTAAACTTTCACTTACTATTGTAATGCGATTCATTTATTCCATCATTCATTCTCTCATGACGATATGACTTAGGGTATATACGTATTTTATTACATCGCCCATGGAAAATTAATATCACTACAGTCTAAGCGATGAAAAAATAATACATCTGAAATAAGTTTCTATTTCTGTGAAAAATAAAGGTGAAAGGTGGAATAAAACCCATCAGCTCTTGGGAAATACCACTAGTGGTTAATTTCAAATTACTAGTAAAAGTGGGAAATAAAAATGTAGATAGAAAACGATTTTGTGAGTATTTTAAAGTTTAATAATCAATTTGCACTTATAGGTTTTGTATTTATCAAAGTATTTCTAGGTGAAAAACAATTGCGGAGATGATCAGTGTTGTCTACAAATATTCTAAGCTTGAAAAAAAATTTCCCAATGCAAAACACTGACATATCACTCGCATTTCATTACCGTGCAGCACAACATGAGAGATTGAATTACAATAGGGAGTATAGTGCTAAGAGTATTAATTTCAATGAACCAAATGTGTTGACAGCCATTTGGTTAGTATTGAAAGTGCTTCACTTGGATTTCCAGTTTACTACACTACATTTCTTCTTAACTTGTTAACCAACTAAAAATATCATCATTCTGCTGAAATAGGCGGCGTAAATAAAACGAAAAAAGGTGATGTGAAGCCTTAGGAGAAACCATTGGTAAGTTGAAATTAAATTATATTCCATAGACAAATCCTAACTAGTAGAACAATAAAAAATATTTTTTCATTGCAATAACAAATTTTTTATTCTCAGGAAACGGTATTCCAAAACTATAATGGATGAATCATTAGAGAAGGAGAACCCAAATAATCCAATTCTGCTTAATCCAGTAAGTAATCCATTATTATTAATTAATTTAAAAAGTAGAAAATCCTTACATAAAATAGAAACACTAAAAGTTCTTTTAAAACTTCATTTGTGAAGTAGTAAAAGTGTTACTTGCATTCACACTTTAGAATTCAATTCTTGCTTCAAAATATAGGTTATCCGATGTGTTCAGAAATTCCTGAATGTCGAAGACATCAAAAACTGTCGTTTTGTTTGCCGAGAATGGAGTCCAACTGGAAAATTGTCACTAGCAAGTCGTGCAAGAGTTCATATTCATCTAATTAGCCCTGATCGTCGTCCTGAGAACTTCCAGTCCTGTTTTTTGAATTCAGCAACTCTTTTCAGTGCATTTCAGATTTCTAGTAAATGTGATTGTCTAGAAACTCATGCGCACATAAGCGATCCCAGAACGATTGAAGAATTAACAATGTTTTTTGAAGTGCAGCAAAAGTCCATAAAAGAGCTAACATTAAATTTCAAGTCTACAGGTTCAGGTGAAAAAGTGAAGAATATTGATATCGGTTCTTGGATATCGAATTCCCCTATGATACAGAAGAATGCTAAATACATGACTAAATTATCAATTAAGGGTTATAAAAAGAATTGGTTTATTCTACCGTTTCACCTCATTACTGAAATTAAAGATTTAGCACTATCATATTGCAGAATCAATCTTGATGCAGGAGTTAAAATTTGTACTACTAAACTAAAATTAGAAAACGTGACTTTTCTAGATCAAGACAGGAATAAATTGGATCATATTCAAATAAATGATATTGTGGATTTTTGTAAAACTGAAAAAGTGTCATTACACTGTACAGTGGGTACAGTCTTTCAAAATGACCCTACGCCTACAAAGTTTGTTATGGATTTACGTGGAAATGCTATTCTACAGAAACTGATTTTAGATGCCGTTGAAATACTGAATGGAGAAACATCACAGTGGATTATAAAACACTTGGCAACGAAATATATTCCTTATTCATTAAATAGCCAAATGAAAATTAAGGAACTGTCCTTATATAATACTGGGCATATTGATTTGTTCACTTTACCAGACTCTATTCAGAAATTCGCTTTTCATGCATTACGAGGTTCTGCTACCGTAAGTTGTAGCCGGCCGATTGTGTTAACGAACTTGGAATATTTACAAATTTCCTATGGGGCACAAGAGACCGACCTTTCTCATTTCATCAATTGTCCTCGATTGTCTCACCTGAAATTCTTTTGCTGTATTTTAGAGGAACTGAAATCTCATTGGTTGCCCAAGAACCTTAAGACACTGACCCTTGAAGATTTCACAACTTATTGGGTCGATGCTATTTCTTTAAACCTTGAGAAATTAGTTGTCTCTCGTCTTTGGTGTCCAATTGTCAAAGCCAAGGAATTTCTTAAGCCAGAAATTCGAGTGGGTGATTTGGTTTTGTACCATTTGAAAATGAATGTAGACGATGACTTGGTTGATTTTATGGAGTATCGAAAGCGGTTCAATTATGGCAAACGACTTTATATTGGGGAATTAGACTGGAAGGAGAAACAACTTGAAGATAGTGCTTTGAAAAAATATGTCGATATTAAATCACTATTTTATGTCTTCGAAAATGGGGAAAAGGGACGTGCCATTTCCGAAAAAGCATTTCATGAGCTTATTCCGAAACATATGGAGTTTGAGGCATAAATACACACTGGACAAAGTATGTGGTAGTTTTTTGATGGACTTGGGAAAATTTCTCACTTTCAAAGGTAATTATTACTAACAGTATAGCAAATGACGATTGCATTGACTGAGCGTTACAATGGGGTAATTTAAGAATTTAAACATGTAATTATAAACGAATGTTAGTGGTAAGAAATATTTATAAATAAAAGAACTACTTACAATGCTGAAGTCAAACGTTAAAAGATATGTCAAGTTTTGGAATTAAATAATATCGCTAGAGTAAGGTAAAAGTTAAGTCTGGCATCTAGGGCAGTTTTGTGAAGGGTGATAATAAACAATCGTGCCTTTAAAAATCCAGTTTGTTATAAGTAATTTCCAAACGTTACTTTTGTTATCACAAATTTATAAACATTATTTAGAATAGTCTATTACAATCAATACGTGCTTCAATAATTTAAAAAAGGCTGACACCACATAAGATGATAGGTCATATCTTTATGCCACACCTAAAGTGAAAATGCAGGATATTACGCAGCATTGCTTCGAGGCATATTTACTTTGCTACCTAGAACATTTCTAGAATTTTTCTTATAAAATATGGTATACGGTCTGTTAAACTGACCATCATTTTATTTTCGTTTCTTTTTGTCATTCACATTTCGGATTTAGCATAATTTTATTAAATTAACATGCTTTAATTACCAAATTTGCCCATATCCTCTGTGTGTATTGTATCAAAATGGCCTATAGAGATTGGACCTACTAAAAGGCACCCCCAAAGAAAAGGAACCCCCATTAAAGTGACCATGTTAATAATATATCTTGATGCTGATGGTTTTCAACAAACTTTAATTATCTGTATTAGAAAATGATAATTAACATGATAATGACTAGTAATAAATTGTAATTGTTAGGTTTCTAAGGAGGAAATCTGTATTTCATGAATACCAGTACAGTATTTCATGATTTCATGGTATATTACATTATTTTATTGAATATTGAGTATGTTTGACATTTAATATGCAAAGTTCATATAGTTGTATAAACACAATTGCAATGCTAAGGAAAACTCAGCACAAAGAAACATACATATTGATATAGATTACTAATGTTTGCAAAACATAGTATTTAAGAGACTCCACTCATTATAAATTATATAAATATATACATAAACTATTCCTTCAACAAAAAGAGTGAAAGCGTCTGATTTATAGTATTCAGTATATTATATTGCTATAAACTACTCTGAAATGAATTATTAATGAAAATAAAAGTAAAGGCACGTGCGGAGTCTTCACAGACTTTAAATGGCATTGTATTGAAGGTTATGCTATTTCCCGTGCTTAAGAGCTACGCCTCTAACAAATTCAATATTTTCTATCTCATTATTTAATCAGCTCAATGATATTGTACAAATAAGTATATTTGTGTTTGCTTTTATGTTTCCATCCTCTTGGCTGAAGTAAAGAACAAAAACAACAAATTTATTACAACTTAAGTATATTCCTGAGGTGCTTAAATAAAATCCTTAGATGCTTATATCTTTATTAGCTACTCCACCCTGGAATGCACGAGAACTATTTATGCACAGCTCTTCTTAGTACAACATAAGAATAACAAAATGCGGAAATAATATTTTGCAACAAATGTTGTCGTAAATACATTTATTGGATTTCTGTTTCAATATTAAAGCAATTTAAGAATAACAAGGTAAGTTGTGACTAGAAAAGCAACATTATTCCGCTAAATTAAATGACTTTCCCTTTCAAATATTGTTTTGCAGAAGACTTTCACTAATAAAAGCCAATTAAATGAACGAAAGCGAGGTTTATGCTATAAATGTAATAAAGGTTAATACAACTCATAGATTCACGTGAATTGATAAGCTCAGTATAAGAACTTAATAACTTTACAACCGGAAACGTATTTTCTGCTCTATCGGCAATTTACTTTTTATTAGTTTTCCCTTTTCTGTCTAGAAGCACAGATCTGCACCAGCTATAAAAACATATATATATAAAAATAAATAAAAATAAAATATAATAAAAGCAATGGAGTCCAAAAATCAACAGCGTAACTGTAAAACACCTAATAGAAGGCACCAGGGAAAAAATCTCATTAAGACTTTAAAATATCTTCAATTTATTGTCAAATTGGCAAATATTTTTGGGGCACTTCCTGCTGTATATAACAAAAAATTGAAATTGTTTAAGAAATCTGAATCCAAGTTCGATAATTGGAGACACTACATAACCACTACGTTGTGGCTAATTACTGTTGCATACTATTCCATTCAATTCGTGATTCTGTCAATGGCAGGCAATACTTCCTTCTACTATTGCCTAAGCTTTGCGTTGACCTGTGCGCTCTGGATTGCAATTGTTATACAATTACTGATATTTTGGAAACTAGATAGCGTGCTCTCATTGCTCAACCATATCGTAAATACAATGGAACTCTTCCAGGGTCAGAATATTTCAATATATTACTAAATTCCTTTAAATATTGTTTTTATAAAAATTAGAAATAAAAACAATAGTTGTCAAATTTGTTCATTTTCAATTCGAAATTGGTCTTTTGCTAACGATAATTAAAAACAGCTTAAATTTTTGTGATCCCTGAAAAAGTTTATTTTCAGGGAAACAAAAATTATTTGCTGTGAATTTACTCCTGATTAATGTTTCATAAATATTCATGAATTTAAGAAGCATTGTAAAAATATACTTATAGTCCTCTGAAATACAGTCACTTTCTCTTTATTTACTCACATTTACCCTTTATCCGTACAATTAGCGATATTACAAACTCCTTGAATTATATTACAAACTCCTTGAATTATATTACAAATTCCCTGAATTATATTACCAATTCCCTGAATTATATTACAAATTCCCTGAATTGTATTACAAATTCCCTGAATTATATTACAAATTCCCTGAATTATATTACAAATTCCCTGAATTATATTACAAATTCCCTGAATTATATTACAAATTCCCTGAATTATATTACAAATTCCCTGAATTATATTACAAATTCCCTGAATTATATTAAAAATTCCCTGAATTATATTACAAATTCTCTGAATTATATTACAAATTCCCTGAACTATATTACAAATTCCCTGAATTATATTACGAATACACTGAATTACTTATAATCATTAAAATTCCACAGATTATTGTAAAATGGAGACGAATATTGACTTAACTTGGAGAGATTCGCTAGTCGTACAATGCATGGCTGCATTCGGTTGCGTTTACCCGTACGTGACGATTGGTTTCTTTGCCATTTGCTACGATATGCCCATATTTCCTTATGGACATTTGCGAGAAGAATATCGACACATCGGGGTTGCCATTCTGACTGTAATTTTATTCTGGTGGCTAAATTCTGGTATCTGCACAGGTATCGGATTCATGTTCATGACGCTTTTGATGGTAAATCGAAGCGTTCAAATTCTCGGGAATGAACTAAAGTAATAATACATCTAAACATTATTTATAATTACGCCAATGCTTAACTTAAACAAATATAATAATTTTTATTATGGTTACTTTAGATTCGGCGAATCAATATATTTAACTCGTGACGGTTTAAGATCACCTATGATGTTTGTGAAGTACCATCGAATTTTTCTGCTGCAATTAAAACTCTTTGCAGAAATATCGACGGTAGCTGTGCAGGCGAATTGCTTCATAATCAATCGTTCCGTCATGATCACGAATTTATTAATATGGAAATACAGTTCAGAAATGACGACCTTCAGTGCAGCTGTGGTTTCCTCATTCAGTTTGGCGGCAACATTGCTATGGGCTGTTTTCCTCAGTACTTCCCATGCGGCGTCTAAGAACTTCAACTCCATTACTCAGTCTATACCGCTGTTTTCTTCGAGGTATCCGATAGAAATCAAATACATGAAAAAATATAAAGCCTCTTGCCAGAAATTCGTGTACAGAATTGGAAACTACACCGACATCACCAAGAAGAGTGTCCCCAATTTTCTATTAAGCATTAGTCGTGGCACCGTTAAACTCAATATGGGTTTGTAAATTTGTAAACACTGCATTAAAAATTATCAATTAACTACTCTCATTGTAAATGCTCTATGCTTGTTCATGTATGCAAAAACTAATAAAAAATTAACCGTTGATTATTCTAACAAATGTTTCATCAATAAATTTATCAAATAAACAGAAATTATTAATTAGACTTCTCATTAATTTTTTAGAGCATTTCGTTGTTAAATAAGGCATTTCATAATTTATTAGGGCACTATAATTATTCAACTCAAAGAGGAACAAAATATTGATGAATGGAATTACAAATCAACCGACAGTGTTGGTTGATTCACGAATTTTAAGGTAACGTACTTTTACACATCAGAGAAATCCGATCGATATCGATATCACGGTCAGCAGCAGCTGTAAAGTAGAAAAGTAAACAGAGAAAGAGCAGATGGAAGGGAAATTCGGTTCTGCTTTATAGATATAACATATAACTCACAGTCATATCGCTATAGTTCGCACAGTCTTGTATCTCTACCGCGAAATGTACCCACTGAACGAAAAGCACAAAAATTTGAGTAAGCTGATATTATTGCTCCTGAATTTCCTCATCTATCCCAAAATTGTCAACAAAATCTCCCGAAATGGATTTTAGAAATTCCAAGTATAAAAGTGAAGTGAAGCAGTTAACGGAAACATTCGTAAGTTGAAAGTACACTTTAATACATTCCAGTATTTACGATTATTATACCTTGAAATTACAAATTTGAAAGTGCGGATTAAGTAAAACTGAAATATTAATTTTATTTTCAGGAAACAGTATTCCGAAATGAAGTAAAATCCAATAGTACGATAGATAAATCATTGGAGGAAGAGAACCAGAAAAATCCAATGCTACTTAGGCCCGTAAGTAGAGATTCTGGATTTTAACTATTATTTAGAGTTTACATTACCAATAATGTTCAATTCTAAATCAGAATAAACCATTTCAAAACGCGTATAATACAGTCGCGAAAACAGAACAAAGAAATGACAAAACAATAATATTAATAGCAGTCACAAATAATTTTTGAAAGGAACCTACAAGTAGCCAATAAAAGAATAAAATCAATGTAGAAAATGAAATTGATTGAACTTAACTAATGTCTAGAGGACTTGACATATCCAAAAACAAATTTTGAAAAAATTTCAAGAATTTTTTTTTGAAATTCAGGTTTTTTGATTTTTTTTCAAAATTCCTCCCGATGTCCAGTGTGGTGTAAATCCGCAGTTATTTCCCCCACTTTCCCCCAAAACAATTTTAAGGAGGAAAAAACTTAATAAGAATAAGTTTATATTTACTTTAAAATGTAGGTCATCCGATGTGTTCTGAAATTTCTGACTATCGAAGACATCAAAAATTGTCGTCTTGTTTGTCATGAATGGGGCTCAACCGGCATACTAACACTTGCAAACCTTGCAATAATCACTTTTCAAAAAGATGACAACCATCCTGCTCACTTTCCTGTGGACTTTTTTTCACTTTTCCAAAAATCAGCAACTCTTTTCAGTGCATTTGAGATTTCTTGTGATTTTACAATGGGACACAAAAATAATCACTTAACGATTGAAGAATTAACCAAGTTTTTTGACAAGCACCAAAAATACATCAAAGAGTTAACATTAAAGTTCGAATACTTGGATGAAGACGTTGTGGAAACGATTCCTCTGAGTTCTTGGATATCGAATTCCCTAATGGTACAGAAGAATGCCAAACACATGACAAAATTTTATATTGAAGACGGGAAAAATTTTGATATTCTGAATTTAGATCTGATTACGCATATAAAAGATCTCTCACTGATAAATTGCAAAATCAAATTAACTGCAGGAATTCAGATTTGTGCTGTTAAATTAAAATTGGAAAACTCGTCATTTTATCAAGACGGAATGAAATTGGATCGTGTTCTAATAAATGATATTGTGGATTTTTCTAAAACTAAAGATGTATCATTAGGCTGCGATAAAAGTACAAAATATGTTTTGGATTTACGGGGAAATGCTACTTTGGATAAATTGACCTTAACGGATGTTGAAATAGTTAATGGAAAAATCTCAAACTGGATTATAGACAGTTTGTGGACCTCCTATATTCCTTATTCATTAAACAGCCTAATGAATATAAAGGAATTTGGGTTGCTTGACGTTGCTATCAGTATTGACTTATCTTCTTTACCCAAATCCTTACGAAAACTTTCTTTACATACAATGGTTTATGGTCCTACCCTCGTAAAAAGTAACAAGTCAATTGTGTTGGAGAATTTGCAAAGTTTAAAAATGTGTGCGCAAAGAGAATATTATTCATTCCTGTCTCATTTTACGAACTGTCCACAATTAACTCACTTGACTTTAGAGGGTAATAATGATACAGTAGAAATGAAATCATTTTGGATACCTAAAAGTATCAAATCACTCACGCTTACAAATTGTTTAATAAAATGGGTCGACGAAGACAATTATTTGAACCTCGAGAAATTTTTTGTTATTATTCGGGGAGCACCGAACAAAGAACTTTGTCACCCTAAAATTCTAGTCGACGATTTCATTGTTTACATACTTTACCTGGAAGTGAATAAAAATTTGCTTGACTTTTTGCAATATCGAAATCAAGCCAGTTTTGGCAAACGACTTTATATTGGCGAGTTGGATTGGAGCGATAAGGAACTTGAAGATAGTGTCTTGAAAAACCACGTTGATGTTCAATCATCATTTTATGTTTTTGAAAATGGGGAAAAGGGGCATGCCATTTCAGAAGAAGCTTTTTCTGAGAATATACCCAAAGAAACATTCATTGATATTGATCAGCGTATCTGTTAATTTTGGCGCAACTTATTGTTTTGTAAATAGTTTTCGTGTACTTTGCGAAATGTATGAATTATAAAACTTACAGTTTAAGGACTTTGTAATAAAATACCGAATAATTTATTTGCTTAGTGCATAATTATTACAGCCTGTGATTATTTATGTGGACACAGACATTTATTTTTGCAAGTCATGCTTGGAGTATAATTCACATTGCCTCACATCTCCATATATTTATATGCAAATATTACACTTATCATGTTTTGCAAGTACACTAATACCGTAATGCAGTGTATCTAATTTATGCGTAATTATTAGGGTGAGTGCCCATACGATCATTTATTTCTTTAGGAGTTCATATGTTATGTTGGACCGAACAAATAGTAAAGAATTACAGCTCTATACATTTTCTACCCAAAGGAACTTTCTTGAGAATAGCGTGCAGCTAAATGAGGTACTCTATCTTAGGTATTTCTCCGCACTAATGAAATGCTATAGCTGTACATTTAATGATTTAACATTCTTTTGTTTGTAAAAGCTGTCTATAGATTCCCAAGTAAAATAAAAAAGTAATTATTTAGTCATGTTGGCAGACAGGATGTACATCATTTGAAATACAACCAAAAAGATAAGCCCCACGTATATTTTGATAAAGCAAAATCAAATACTTTTCAAGTAGAAAAACAACACAGGGAATAAGAACTAGATATCCAATAAGATGAAAAATTGGAGTAATTTTCATGTCAAAGCTAAGACTGCGGAATTCTCCTTCAGCTTGCTTCTCTTTTTCTTTGAAGCTCAACACTTCAAATCTGAAATGTCGGAGATTTCTCCAGATGTCAAGAAATCCCATTTCATTCAGTTCTTGGACAACATTTAGCAGTTCATGTCGAAAACAACCTCTAAGCACCCACTGTTTTTATACATTTCCTTAAGGGGAGATCTCTTTGTATATAAAAGAGATCTAAGTCAGCAGCAGAGTTTTTGAAGGTAACAAACAGTTTGACCTTCGTACTTGAAAAACACATTTTGTATATTTTATAATGAGATAAAATCGCATTATATTGATCCCTATCATAGAAATATACACTGGAATTTTGTTTGTCAGAAATGCGGTATTGTGCGAAAAATGGATGCACAAGTCATAACCTTCAGTTTTATTGAGACCGAGCGACTTTCCAATAATGGAAAGTATTTTATATTCGTTCTGAATTAATTCTCCGAAATTCCCCATTATCTTCTTGTCCTGAGGAGCAATAACTTCAGTTGTGATGTAAGATTCGTACTCAGTTACAAGAATATTCAGCATCAAGGATAGAATTTCATACAAGAAGAGTTTCCTTTGGTTATGATCTTGACGGAGGAGAATCGCAATGGCAGATACAAAATAGTTACTTACAGATTCAAACGTGATTTTATTCTTTGCAAAGTGAAATATTGCAGTAGCCATAAGGCAACTTATTAGAAATACTATCCACGAACCCATGTCCACAATATCAACCCAGATCGACAAGGATATTTGGTAATATTCTGAAAACTTAAATATAGAACAGTTTCCCGCAAGTATTTAAACACATCTGCATGACCTGATTCTGGAAATACAGTGCATGAAAAGTGATGAATAGCGCGAGCATTTGCGTAGAATGAAGTGAAATTTAAATAGTCAGCCATTAGTTCAAAAACCGGTAATTGAACATAACCGGAAAGGCAATTTTTAAATATTCCTTTGTTAATCAGACCGTATGGCGACGAAGCACAATAGCGTCTTCTTTCATAATTATAATAATTGTCTAACACATAAAGATCATAAGAAGCAATTACTGTTTTATGAAGATTTCTCTGTAAACCATTTCTTGTAAACTCTGTCTGTTGTTCTTTTGAAGTTATGATATCAATCCTTGCAAATTTCATTGTGAATGGTGACATTGTTAGCACTTCATTGTCCTCGTTGGAATTGATGACCAGAAAATAAACTTCGCTCAACTTCCATCCCAATTCATAAAACGAATTCTGTTTGAGTTTCTGAAAGTTGCGATTTGTGCTAATTATTAGAATTTTGTCGTTTGGTCGATCCGCTTCTCGACCAAACAGAGTTGGGAGTTGTGTAATTAGTTTGATGGATTCCTTTGGTGGCTCCACTACTACAACAGCAGTACATTGTGTGTTTGACAATGAACTCGGGTATCCATACTTTCCCTTGTAATTATCCCACCATTCAGTCCAATTAACTGTTTCGGTCACAATCACGTTTCGTGGAAAGAATTCAATTTTTTCGAAAACGTAATCCTTCAGTTTACTTGGATATAAAGTAATATCCAAATCACAATTCGAAAGTGATTGTGGAATTTGACAATCCGTACTGAAAATAAAACAGGAGAGAAGAATAGCCGTGATATATATTTTATGTGAATTCATAACTGGGATTTTGAAATTTTACGTCGAACAGAGCAGGGTGTTAAAGATTTATTTCTTATTAGGTCAAAATTATCAGAATAATGTTAATAGAACTACCGCCTTTGTATTACTCAGTAATTCAACCTCTTCATCGATGTCTAAAAATCGAAGAACATTTGCGTGTAATATTTAAATAGTTTCTTTCTTTTCTAATGAAGAAATCGATTTAATAGTTCTATAGGTCATGTCCTAGTAATTCCCAACTCTTTATAGCATTCATTGATTGTTTCTTTCTAGAAATATAAAATATTAATGACTTTGCTGATGTTCTAGCTAGGGTAACATATGTACATATATTTCTCCAGACTAATCAAACATTATACTTTCAAAGTTATTCGCCTGTTGCCAAATGACACGGTGGTGCTCTATTGATAAGTAAATTGTATTTTTACACTATTGTTAAATAATTGTATTTTACATTGATTGTGTTATGATTTGTGGAATGTTAGTTCGAGTTATTATTGTATCAAATTGAACTTTATTGCTTATGTGACTTGGGGGTATAGCGGCGATCACCCTTGAGGTGCATTGCTGATTTCAATTATGTAATTGAATGGACCGTGTTGTCACTGAAATAAAGCTGAATCTGAATCTGAATCTGACTGCGCCCATTTTTACGGCTTACAATGTATTCGTGCAATACTGTTATAGTTTTACAAAACACGGGTAGGAAGAAAACATTTTGCGGCAGCAATATTATTGTTAAATATGGTTGTTCCGAAGCAGTTTGAATGCTACTTAGGGATATCCCCCGTTCGTACAACGGGTAAAAAAGATTAGTTTATTATAAATGTCATAATATCAGAAACGATATTATCAATATACAGTAACTGTTTAACTATCATTTCAGCCTTCATTGCGGAATTCCGATTACATTATGAAAATAGATTTGTTCTTAGTCATCAACTTGTGACAGTGTTACTATGAGTTAATAGTTATAGGCGGTACATATATTACGTAGGTAAAGTACATGCAGATGCGACGGAAGGAAGTCAACTGGAATGCAATTTGTTTTTCACTAAAAAAAGAGAAATAAAGATAAAGAAGTTGTGGCCGCCGGAGGCTACCAGGGTTCAATTTCTACTATTTAGCGAAGGACCAACTCTATGCCAAAAAACTAATGACACAAAGATTTAACAACTTGTCGTCTATCGATGCTGATTGACCTAAACTAGCTAGTGTTGTCTTATGCAAAGAAATTGGCGTGTCAGTCTGTCTAACTTTACAGTAACTAATTTTATTTAGGTAGTAGCAAGAATCAATTAACTTTTCAAATAACAAATGACAATTAATCAGTAATTGTAATAAAAAACTAAATCAAACTTTCGAGAGCACAAAAAGTCCATCTATCCTTTTGCTTGCTCGCCGTCTAATCCCTTGTTCTTTTCATCTCCCTCCACCACTCTCGCTCCTGTCTCAGCCATTGGTGGAATCCTTGGACTTGCCGTCTCACACAGAAGTGTTTACTTTTTACTTCACTGCCTTTGGCAACAGAGTAAAAAGCTGATCACAATAATTCTAAAAATACGTACAAACAAACCCATTTATAATTGTATATTTTCAAAATTCCGTTCTCCTTCAAAATTCTCTTTCAGCGTTTTCTTTTTCTTTGAAGCTCAGCACATGGGAACTGAAATGTCGAAGATTCTTCCAGATGTCAAAAAATCCCATTTCATTCAGTTCTTGAACAGCATTTAGCAGTTCATGGTGATAACATTCTCAAAGCACTCAAGAAAGCGGTCTGTTTTCTGTAGGCTCCAATGTTTTTATCAAGGTTTCGGGTGGGATTATCCCACACTGGGAATATTCCCAACTTTCCCGGGTGGGTTAGTTCACTTTTTGTGATAAAAAGTGGGAAAGTTGGGAAATATGGAAAGTTCTGGGAAAGTTGTTAAAGAGCAAGCAAAACACACATTAGTGCTAAAGTACGCCACAGATTAAGTTATAAAACAAGTTTTGAAACATCTGAAACAACTATTGTTGTTTCAAACTGAATATTGTTATCAAAAAGATATTCTACAAACAACACGGAAAATATAAATTGTATTTGCTTTACAAAATTTTTCCATTTAATTGAAGCGCCAAACGTACAAATGGATTTTTGAAAATTCGCTTATCAATATTCGTCAATGTACTTGCACAACTAATTTAATTGTATAAATATCAATGTCATGAGCTATTTGCTTTCTGGCATCATAACTTGGCATTTATTTGGATTTGTGCTATTGGTATAGGATATGTTGTTACTTGTTTATGGACTGTGCTTTAATGGACAGCGCATTCAATTAATAAGTGATGAATATTTTTAATTGCTTCCTTTTTAATACTTAAAAGATATAAGAATCTTGAATCTTAAACCAAATTATCACTGGGATAGTTTAGATTCCAAGTGTACAATATTAACTTTCCCAAACTTTCCCAGAGTTTGGACATAATTCCCGTTTTTTAGCAATTTTCCCAACTTTTTCAGGTGTCCAAACTATTGGGGTGGGAAGTGGAAAATACCAAAACCATGGTTTTTATGCATTTCTGTAAATGGAGATATTTTTGTATAAGAAGATGGTCCAAGTCAGGAAAAGAGTTGTCATACATTGTAGTCGGCCTGTTGTATGAGAATTTTGTTTTCAAAAATGGGAAAATGGGACTGGCTCTTTCCGAAAAAGATTTCCAGGAACTTATACCGAAACATCCTGATATATAGGCGGCATTCAAGGAAAACCTGGCATCTGCTACACAAGTGCTGGTTTGCGCGAAAAAGCTTTTGAGGAGCAAATATATTAGTAATCTTTGATATTGTCTGTATTTTTAACGTTTAGTAATTCTTACTGAAGCAGTGACAGTATAGCATTTCTACTCAAAGTTTGCTGATAAGAATTTAATTATTAATTGATGTGGTGTTGCTCAAACTTTGATGTTGAAAAATCTAATTGGTTATTTATATATATACGTAGTACTTGATTTCATTAAACAATCAAGGAAAACTATATGGAAAGTAGTTTATTCCACCATAAAAATAATCAGTTTGCCGTATACAAAAATCGTTAGCCATAATAATAATCAGTTTATCATAAAAATATTTTTTTACTATATAATTCGTCATTCAGTATTTATTTATTTGATTCTTGCTCCTTCGGAGCTCTCGCCCATGGGACTAATATTATAATATATATGTTACAATAATTATAATAATTCATCGTCATTCAATATATAAATAATCATTTTACCGTAACAAATATAGATGTTTCCACAAATCAAAGTGGTTTTACTAATATGCCAACCCAAATAGCTTTTGTACTGAAACTCACTGTAATGTTTTCTAATAATTTCTACTACTTCGCGAAGTGAAGAATTCTAAATGTATTTAAAGTAATGTGGTGCACATTACAAAAATGGTGAAAATTCTAGTTGTGGCAAAATCAATACATTTTCTCTGACAATGGTTCTGTTTGAGTTTCTGTTAGAAAACTATTTTATTTATGGTAGCAGCAAGTCACAAGCTAACCTTTGTTTGCATGGTTATTGTATCACTTGTCATTCGCTTAATAACATTAATATGTCTTCTGTTACTATTTCTGTCAAATTCTGTGGTTAGCACAATGGGCAAATTTCTAGAATATTGTGCTCTATCTGTGCTATTAATTTCTTGGCACTTTATAAGCCCTTCATCAAAATTCCGTCGTCAGAAAAAAAACCGATTTCGGTTTTTGACCTGTTACCCTAAACAAGTTTTGAACCCGTCAGCGTACAGCGTTGAGACTTATATAATTCGAAAGTTCTTGACAGCAGCTTTCGATTGGTATAACACACGGTGAAGGTTGTCAGGAAATGAAAGGGTCAAAATTTGATTTTTTACAATTTTTTTGAAATTATTATTTCTAAAAGTAGCAAACAGTAGCAGTTAAGTTTTGCTTAAAGGATGTTGTCCTTACTACTGTAGCTGAGACTATAAAATTCATTTAGCTGGATCACGTTGGACACATTGAAATAAATAGGGTTGAACTTAAACTTTTGTAATATTACGCGATTGCAAAAAAACTAAGCCCATAAGTAGTAAGTATACCCATACACATGTTACAAAGAGGGGTTGTGAAAATGGTCAAGAGTTATGACAATTTAGTATAATTACACGTTTATTCAAAACTTACTGTATTTTCATTAAGTTGACTATATTTTAATTATAATTTAGTATCATGCACTTTTATCAAATAATAAGCACACTAACTGGAACAATGAACTTAGCACTTCAACGAAAGAGCGATAACACCACTACGTTGAAACTCTGATTCAGTGTTATTTTCTGGTACTAGAAAACTATTTGCCTGCATATTTGTTTGCCATTACAATCATTTTGATTCCGGAAAACTGTATTGATTATATACGTATGTAATCAAAAATTAAAAAACGAATTTAATTAACTAAATAAACACTTTTATTTCTGAAGTGTTTGTAATTGGATACGACATTGATTTTCTTAAACATCCAAAATATTATTTTCTTAAAAGAAGCATAATATTTATTAAATATTTCCTTAAAATCACAAAAAATTGACTTAAATGTTACAATATTTTTTATAGTATAGCCCAAAAAAACTTTTCTTAGAGACCACAAAATTTTTTAAAAGGAAAAATTTTTTCTATTTGAAAATATTTTCACAGGAAAATTTGGTCAATTTTTCCAAAAAATGGTATTTCTTTGTTCGGACAAGCAAAACATTGTAAAGAATTTTCTTATAGCCGAAATATTTCCTAAAATATTTACTGCAACTGAGTATTGTACCATGCAAGATACGTGAAAAAATTGGGAAAATGTGAGCCGACAGAATTGAAGAGTGACTTGTGGTCTACCAATATCACCAATAAATAAATTTGTCTTATTTTTCTTTTTCGAAAAACGTTGATTTGAAAATGTGAGATTTGTAAACACAGCACAAAATACACAAGTAGGCAATTTTGATTTATAAGTTTACGAGCTTGATAACAAATAAATTTAAGGAAATGTGAACATTTTTTAATTATTACCTGTGATGAATCTTATGCTACAAAATAAACCTATTATATTGTAAAATCTTTCTTATTGACTGCATAAATCGTGGTTGTCATTGTCGCATGTACTTTGACTGTCCAATTAACTATATTTTGAAACCCCTGTGTATCGCCACATATTTCGGACGATACTTAGCTATGTCCCATGTTGCAATGGTTTATTCAAGTCCAATGAATTGTAAATACTGTTTCTTACCATCGAAGTGGAATTTATTTAGAATGTCACACTGGCAACAATTTGGTTACAAATGTAGTTCGTTGATTCTTAGCCGATTACAAAGTATTGTGGCGAGCTAAAATGTGCAATTACAAAATAAGCGCATTTGAATTTGTACAGAAATAGGAAGACCTTTTGGAGAAATTTTTATCAATTGGTTCCTATTAGAGTCAAGAGTGGGTGTTATATTCCCTATTTTTATTAGGGATATTTTAGTAAAATTATTTAGGGTTCTATGTTCCTCAGGCTTTCATAGGAAATTTAGGTTTTATTTAGAAGGTCGACGTTTTAAGAATCTTTTCTTCCGTATGGGATATTCATATTACATAATTCTAATTGTGCGTTAGACTGTGCTTTTATTATTTTAATTGAGAACTAGCTAAAGTTCTTTTCAATTAATTGTGCTTTGTAGGGCACTTATAATTCTAGACACAGTTTAACATTTTCAATTATTAACGTAGCTAAACGTTTTATAATTGTTGACGTAGCTAAACATCTTATAGTTTTTAACGTAGCTAAACGTTTTATAGTTTTTAACGTAGCTAAACGTTTTATAGTTTTTGACGTAGCTAAACGTTTTATAGTTTTTGACGTAGCTAAACGTCTTATAATTTCTTACATCAAGAATTTCGCTATGGGTAATGTCTTTTTATGGACTTAATCCCATTTGTTGTTTTGAAGTCATCTGTTTCTGAAATAAACTCATGAAATCATAAATTGATGTTTCTTATAAATATAGTTTGATTTGAAATAACATACCGAATTAGAATTGAAGTTTACACCATGTGTTTGTAGTGATTTTGTTTTATTTTAAAAGTAAAGTTGAAAAAGGTTTTAGCAAAATGATTCAAAGTACATTTTGTATTTATACTTACTAGTTTGAAAACTTTACAAGTCAAGAGAGATATTTGGAAGTGAACTGGAGAGGGCAAGTGGTGGAATTGGAATGAATTTTATTTCTGACTAACTGAAGCTCTGTGATTCAGATCTTCAGTGGGAGTCAAAGTTGAACGGGAGTTTCGGTGAATTTTCACTGAACGTGAGTGGAGTCTGTCTAATACTCAGCGAGAGTGTAAATAAACATTCAGCTGATCTTGTGCTAAGGGATCTGCGTACAGATTCTCTAGCATGGGAAGTATTAGCAGATGCGTAAGTTTGAAGGGGTGATCCCTTCGCTCATTCGCTCAAGGGTTTCTGGGAGAGTTCTCTAATCTTAAAGGGAAGTTGGGAATTGTTTATTTCCTTTCGCTCTCTTGCTTGCTCTGTCTTTTACTTATTTATATAGAAGTATTATTCTTATAAATTATTGCGTAATACTTAATACACACGTAACATATCTCTAACCCATGGAAGTTCAAGTCCTCTTGAATAATATTTAGAGGGCTTTCTAAATCTAATTTCTTAATTACTAACACTTAACTTTATTTTTAGTTGATTTTTGTATTTTGAATTGAAAATAGTTATTAGAAGGAATATTAATTAATGTATTATTAAATATATTTATGGTTATTCATGAATAAATATAATGGTTGGAAAATGTAAAAATGAAAATAATATAGAAGTGATATTTAAACTCTTTGCAATTCAAAAAGTTGTTGTTTGGGATAAAGGGAAGTATTGTTGACCGTTGTTTGAACTTCAGTAAGAGGTATGTCTTCTTTCTGTGGTGGTAATGGTCTTGAAGTTGGTTGAAGAATAAATGGACGAGTATCAGAAATGCTTTCAATATCATGTTGTTTTTTAAGTTCCATATAAGTGTGGTCATCTGGATTTTGAAAATATCGTGAAATTAATGGAATTCGGGTAAGGAATTTGAGATGTTTGCCAAAATAGTATCGGTGATTATGACATAATAATAGTAGTATGTAAGTAATGCCAATTATTACGACAGTTAAGATAATTTTTGTTGTTGTATCTCGGATTGGGTTAAGGGTCATATCGGCTAATAGATTTCTGATTCGTAGTTGTTCTTTTGTTAAATCATTTCCTCTTTGTTGGTCTTCTATTATTCGGTCAATACGACTCTGATGTCGCATTTGTTTCAAAACTCCTAGAAGAGTTTCTTGCTGACTTATTTCTTCCATTGAATATACGCCGGGTGCAGGTAGAGATAATGAGGGTAAATTGGAAAGTTTGACACCTTCACTTGGTGATGGGAGAACTGGGAGTTCAGTTAATAATGATCGGTTTGCTAAATGGATAATATGGGTACCATCATCAAACATGAACAATGGTGAAGGACAAGGTACTTCAGTTGGGTTATCTACAATTTCGTGGCTGAGGCCAGAAATCCATCCTGTTTTCATATCGTGTTGGTAAACAAATTGGACGGGCCATTCTAATGTACAGTTCGTTTGGGGTAGTAACATATATTCGAAGATTTCGGCGCACTTAAACACATTTAACGCGTCACCATTTAATACAGCTCTGTAACGACGGTCACGCATAAGTGCTCGAACCATTAAACTAGGTTGACCACCTTCTGCGAGGGCACGCACAAGTTCTAGTTCTAACTGGTGGGATCGGCAAACTTCTCGGTGTATTGTCTGTATGCCGAATGTTAAATTTGACGCTAATTGTTCATATAAGAACGCAAATTCAGCATTGATCTGGGAGTCGGGTTTAATTGCTGGAGGTCGAATTGCTCTTGTTTTACGAATTGGGGGGGTAATTATGTTTTCTAACTCTGCTGTAGTTATTGTGTGATCTTTTAGTGTATTGTAAATGTCTTGTGTGTATAATACACCTTGGTGACTGTGACCAATTTGAACTTTACAAAAAGTTTCAGTTGCTAAACCACTTACAGCGAGATTAAGTTCGGGACAAGACATTCGGTCACCGGTAAGTAAGCATTTGGTCGATTGGCCTTTCTTCAGACGACATACTTCTGCATCTGAAGGAGTCCAAATCAATGATCCTTTATCGGTGGGACAATAACCTCTAGAAGCCTTACAGTTTTCAGTAACTTTTGATGCTGTGATGATTGTGTTGTCTACATTGTTCACTGAAATTTGTAGGTTGGCTATGTAATAATTAGTTACAGTTTTCTCCTTATTTCTCACATAACTATAGTCAAGATCGTTTTTGAGTTTTGTTCCATGGAAACCTTCCATTAAGCGAACTAAAGTATCACCGTCAGGACTTTGCATGGTTTTAACCATTTTTCTACACTGATTCTCAGTAACTTCAAGACGAGTTTCTTTTTCACTATCTGACCATGAGTTAAAGAAAAACCAAGATTTTCGCACATAATGTTCAATCTTATAGCATTCATATGCATTCATAGTGAGATGGGTAATGGCTTGCCACCAAAAGGTTATATCAACAACAGTTGATGGAGCTTGTATTGGGATAAGTGGACAATCAATGGGTGGGGGAATTTTCCAAACGACGCCTGATGTCCATCCTCGACAATAATATAAGGGTACAGTTTTTTTATCAAGAGTATTAAACAAGTCGTGAATTGAGGGATGAATTCCAAAGTCTATATTGGATAATGGGATTTGGGAATGCACTGTTGGGAGGATAACGATACACATCACTATTATGTACCACATTGTGTTTCACTATAATGTTTGTTTAAAGTTTTAATATTTACTTTTGTAATTAAAAAGAAATGAAGAGTGCCAAATAGGACGTCTTCTAATTCTCGTTGTTCGACGAGCTGCTGATTGTTGCTGTTGTTGAATGGGAGGATTTTCGTCTTCAGAATCGCTTTGATCTGATATTATTTCAATTTCTTGAAAGTCTTTGGAAATATCTTTGAATGTTTCTTTGATTGCTGTCAAATTGATTTTGACCTGTTTTGACAAATCACAGAAAAATTGAAGATATGAGGGATACATCAGTGATTTTACGTATTTTAACCATAAATATTTTACAAAAAATTGAATTATATTAGAACCTATTATTAATAATTTTTTATTCTTATGTTGTTGCATCCATTTTTCTATTGTTTCATTATTAAATGGATATTGCAATTCTACATAATTGATTCTAAGTGGGTTAGAAATAGTCTTTAATTCTGATAATTTTTTATCATTGTAAAATTTATCTACATCTGTAATTTGTGTAGTTTTTAGTAATAGTATTTCATGAACATTATTTTCCTTTAGGAATGTATTTACAACTTGTGGATCATAAGTATTATTTACATGTGCAAATGGGAATGGTATAAAGGTGTTATAATGTAACTGTAATTGAGAAGTTTTAGGAATTTTTAATTCTCTTAAAAAATTAAATAATCTTTGAGGATTTTTCATCTCATCCTGGTAATCCTCTAAAGTTTGAAAAATTTCATATTCCTCATCTTCAGAAATATGGAACTTTTCTATTAATCGCATTCTATTGACATGCGTTTTAATAATACGTTGAGTTTCTAAATCTTTTACTTGGTATGTTAAGTCATTAAATTTTTTTAGGACTTCGTATTCTCCTAAATATAAATCAACGAGTTTATGAGATAAACCTTTCTTTATCTTCTTGGGATATCTGATCTTTATTTTAGAACCAATTGCAAATTCTATAGGTTTTCGATATTTATCTTCACGTGTTTTATACCTTATTTGTTCTTTTTCTAAAGTTGTTTTAACTAATGCCCGAAGAGCTTTAATATCTTGCAATTTGGAATTGGTTAAAGAAAAATCAGAAGTTTCAAATTGATAAGGAAAAGTAGGTTCTCGATTATAGAGCAAAGAAAATGGTGAAAATTTGGTTGATTCTTGCCTAGTTGTATTATAGGCAAATATTAATTGATTTAAATTAGCATCCCAATTGTTATGTGTTTCATTAACATAATGAGATATCATTTTAGAAATGGTTTGATTCAGTCTTTCTGATAAACCGTTTCCTTGAGAATTGTAGGGAGTTATAAATTTTTGTTGCACACCATATAATTCAGTATGCGTTTTTAAAATATTATTGACATAGCTTTTGCCATTATCTGACAAAAGATATTTGGGACATCCATGCTTACAGAATATTTGCTCTTCTAAAAATTTAGCAACTGTTACTGCAGTTTGGTCTGAAATAGCTCTAATTTCAGCGAATTTTGTAAAATGGCAAATAGCGTTAATGACATATTTATTATTTGAAATTGATTCTGGAAAGGGGCCTAAGATATCTGTTGATACCATTTCAAAAGGTAAAGTGGGTATTGGTAAAGGTTGAAGTAAGCCTTGTATTTTCCCATATTTTCTTTTATGAGAAATACATGATTCACAATTTTTGATATAATTAAATAAATCTGATTTCATTGTTTTCCAATAAAATCGCAAAGATAATTTTGTATAACATCTGGTGAAACCTAGATGTGCAGATAATGGTATGGTATGTATATCTCGTAAGATATCTTTACGTAAAATTTTTGGTACATAAGGACGCATATATCCTTTGGATTTATTATACAAAATATTATTTTGTATAATATATTTAGTATTTTCTGATATATTTAATTTTAAAGTCTGACATTCTGAATCCAGATTTTGCATTTCAGCTAAATCTGAATTAGATATGTTTAAGACTTCTGTCATAATTGTAGCAATTGTATTAATAAATAAAGGTAATAAATTGTTCTCGGGTAATCGAGATAATGAATCAGCTACATGGTGCTGTGATCCTTTATTGTATTTTAATTCAAAGTCGTGTTCCTGTAATAATAATGCCCAATTGGTAAGTCGACTTGATATTTTAGTCGTATTTGAAGCAAATCTTAATCCTACTATGGGTTTGTGATCTGTATAAATTGTGAATTTTTTTCCATAAATATATGGATGAAATACTCTAAGTGCATAATAAATGGCTAAAAATTCTCTTTCTATAGTAGAATAATTTTGTTCTGTTTTAGAAAGGGTTTTACTATAATATGAAATTGGGTGTTCCCTATTATCTTGGTCAGGTTGCATTAAAGCTGCTCCTATACCATAACTAGATGCATCTGTGAAAATATGAAGGGGTTTTTGGGGATCATAAAATGTTAATACCGGAGGGTTAATTAATAAATTTCTGAATAATTCGAAAGCTTTAATCTGTTCTTCTTCCCATAAAAATTTTGTATCTTTTCTAAGTAATTTTGATAAAGGTTGTGCTAAAGTAGCATAGCCTTTTATATATCGCCTAAAATAACCAATGAAACCTAAAAATGATTGTAATTCTTTTATATTTTTTGGGTAAGGCATGGTTTTAATAGAATGAGTTTTTGCAGGATCGGCATAAATTCCTTCGGGAGTGATGATATGTCCTAAAATTTTGATTTCTTTACTAATAAAATTACTTTTAGGAATGGATATCTTTACGCCATGTTTACGAAATCTTTGTAATACCAATTCAAGATTCGATGCATGGTCTTCAATTGAATTATCTGCTAAAATGATATCATCGATAAATGCTAACACATTTTTCCATAATAAACCGCATAGTATTATTGAAATTGCTCTTTGATAAGCTGAACTTCCGTTACAAACGCCATAAGGGAGTCGTAACCATTCATATAAACCTAATTGGGTTATAAACGCAGTTAAGGGAATACTATCTTCTTCCAGGGATAATCCCCAGAATCCTTTAGCTGTATCCATTATTGAAATATATTTGGATCTTCTACCAATCCAATCTAATACTGTAGAACAATTAGGTAATGGAAAAGCATCTTTGAATGTTTTTAAATTCAAAGGACGGTAGTCAATTGCAAAACGCGGAGTGACTTTACCATCGCATTTGTGACCTTTGGCGACTATGACAACGCCCATTCCCCAAGGGGAATGACTTGGTCTAATTATATTTTTATTTAATAAATCTTCTATTGTTTTCCTTTCAAATTGTTCTAGATGCGCTGGTTTTCTATATGGAGATTTCTTAATTGGTCTAGCGTCATCTAATAATATTATACGATGCTTGTAACAAGTAATGTTACCTATTTCACCTGGCTTGGCGAATACATCGGGGTATTTTGTTAACACTGACTTTAAAGTTTCTTTCTCGCTTTCTGAAGCATGAGAAGAAATTCGGGAAAATATGTTATTTAAATGCTCTTGATCAGAACATTGTTCTATTACTTTTGTAATAGGTAATTGCTCATGGGTGATTTCCTCAATAGGTAAATCATCAAAAGTAGACATTTCAGCTACTAAAAATCCTTGATCCAATTCTATTGGAGAATCGGTAATATTATAAACTGGTAAAAATATGTTATTACGATATTCTTTTCGTAATAATATATCTGGCATATATAGTTGCTTCTGGGCTAATTGTAGACTCATGGAAAATGTATTTAAAGTTGTAAAATTATTTCCTCCTATAACAGGAATTCGTCTACAAGTATGAGGTTTTATTATAGCTTTCCTCTTTAAATAAAATGAATGCTTATTCGATTTGGTTTCTATATTAGTATCTGTCTTCTCAATTACATTCTCATTTGCAGGTATGGGTTGGGGTATGATCCTATTTATATTTAAATTGGTATTTACATAAGTTCTTGATTGAGAACTAATATTCGGTTGTGATTTTATATTTACATTAGATTTTACATAGGGTTTTTGATTTTTATTATTATTGGTCTTTATATGGTGAGTTATAGTTTCTTTATGTTTCTTCATGGCAACCCAATCAGAAGGTCTGTTTGAATAAATGTTATTAACTGTAGAATTTTCGGAATTTAAATTCCATAATAATTGTATTGGTTGCATGGGAACATGAAAGTTATTGATCTTTACTAATTCTGGACCAAATAATAATTCGCATTTATGAGGTTTAAAGAAATCATTCCCTAGTAATAAGTCATACTTGAAATTATTTACAACCAAAGCTCTCATTTTAATAACTTGGGAAATATTTTTAAATGATAGATTTAAGCTACTCCATCCTTGAATGGTTATTTTGTTATTTGTGATTCCTCTAATAGTTACATTTCGACTAAGTGGTTTTGGGGCTGTTTTTATTAGTGATGAATTTACAATGGATATACTGGAACCACAGTCAATTAAAATTACTACCGGTTTATCATTTATAAAGCCGTTCATTCTTGCTAAACCGGTATCAAATGGTCGATTACATACATTTAAAACATATGGATGTAATCTTCTATATTGATAGGGTTTTAATCCTGATCGTGGGTTGGCGGAGTGATTTGGGTGGTTTGAATACTCCGCCCTTCTCCGTTTTTTTGGCCACGCTGATTACAAGTGGGTGCCCAGTGACCTGGCTTATTACAAATATGGCAATTACCACGTCTGTTATTAGATTGTCGCTGTTGTTGCGATTGCCTGTTTCTATAATGGCATTGGCTAGTTGTATGATTTGTGCGCTGGCAAATATTACAACGCATATTGCTATACTGCTGCCTACCTGACTGTGTGTAATTCTGTTGGTTTCTTTTAAGGGTATTACAAGTTGGTGCAGTATGATTATATAATCCACATAGTTGGCATTGAACTGTGTTGCGCTTGTAATTGTTCCTGTATTGAGTGTTATTATTTTGGGAGTTGGAATTCCCAGAGGAAGAATTAGCTTTTTCTTGGACCACATTATTGATTTTCCCTGCTAAATCAGTTAACGTAGTTGACTGATTCGTAAGGATTTCAATTTGTTTGTCCAATTTATTGGCAACAATATTATCCTCAATAACTATGTTATTGATGTCTTCATTTAAATGTACTAATCGTAAAGTTTCCTCAGCTTTACGCATGCAAGTCAAAAATCTTTCAACCGTATCTGGTTGCATTGGATTTACCAATTGCATGTAGGACGGTTTCAAGCCTTTTGTTAAACGCCTCACTTTTGTCTCTTCTGACATATTAGGGTCATAATCTTTGATAAGATCTAGCATATCATAAACATATGCTTCCGGAGTATCAACTATTGTTTGCTTCCTATTAAACAATTTCTCTTCTGCTTCATCTTTTGATGAAACATTTTTAAATGCTAATTGTAGTGCAGTTGTTAATTCTGCCCAAGTAAGAGTAGCTACAGGTACGGGTGCTGCTCCTGGTGCTAAAGCAAGATTGGCTGCTGCTGCTACGGCTACAGCATTAGCTAACCAAGTTGAATGCCAATTAATATACCATTTCTGAGCGCTGCCTGTAAGATAATTTGGTAGTTGGAGAGTTTTTATCTCATCTGTCCAACTATTGGATGTAGCTGCTATTTCAAATTGCTGAAGATACTTATAAGCATCATCTTCCTTTCTACCACTAAACTTGGTGGGAACAGCCGCTACTTTAACGGGTTTTGCTGCTGCCATTATAAATTTTATGGTCTAAACTTTTAGTTAAATATAAAAGAAAGAATAGTTCAAATTAATTTGAAAATTAATCAAAAGTTGAATACTTGTTGGGAAGCTTATTACATTGTTTATAATGATGTTTGGCACCACAATTATAACAGATCATTTTCCTAGATTTCTTAACTGGAGGAGTATATTTAGGTCTATTATTTGTATTTTTAGAATTTTCAATCGTTATTTTAAATGTACATCCCGGTTTGGGATTATTAATAATTATTTGTGGATTTGTGGACATTTTAATACTATATGCTAACTATAATTCTTAAAAATATTGCCTACTTTGTGTTTGAAAAAGATTTGTCTACTGATTTAGTAGATTTTATATCGGTTTTATCAATATTCAGACTATAAATTTTAATTGTAATGGGGTCAAGTACTAATGTGCCTTTAACTCCACTAGGTGTCTCAAAATTGACAATAGATTTCTGCGGTAATGTATTGTTTAATACTGCATTAGTATTTAGTGAATTATTACTAGATGCCATATAATTAACAGGTAAATGGTTATAAAACGGTGCAAACAAATCTATTAAGGTATATCTAGGTATAATCATAATAGAATAGTTTTTGAAAAGTTATTAAAGTAGTTGAATTTTCTAAACAATTCCACTACTTTTGTTAATTATATTTAAAGCAAATTTTTCAATAAAACGATTTACCAGATTTAGTAAACATAAGTTTAGCTTTTTGTCTTAAAACCGTTGAATTGATTTTAACAAATACGTTCATAAAAGATGGTTGGTCTGATATTACCGTTATAATTGTTAACAGTAATATTAAAGTAATGAATTTACTATAATAAGACATGATTAAAAATTATAATTTGTAACTATGCAGAAATAATTAATATTTAAAATGTAAATTGTCAAAATTCTATAAAAATGGAATTTTGAACAAATTAGCTTTTAAATATTGAAAATTAGTTTAACGCACATTAAATGTAAATAGTAGCCTTAATTTCCTAGAAAAACTCACGAGCCACCATTTTATTTTTGTTATATTCCCTATTTTTATTAGGGATATTTTAGTAAAATTATTTAGGGTTCTATGTTCCTCAGGCTTTCATAGGAAATTTAGGTTTTATTTAGAAGGTCGACGTTTTAAGAATCTTTTCTTCCGTATGGGATATTCATATTACATAATTCTAATTGTGCGTTAGACTGTGCTTTTATTATTTTAATTGAGAACTAGCTAAAGTTCTTTTCAATTAATTGTGCTTTGTAGGGCACTTATAATTCTAGACACAGTTTAACATTTTCAATTATTAACGTAGCTAAACGTTTTATAATTGTTGACGTAGCTAAACATCTTATAGTTTTTAACGTAGCTAAACGTTTTATAGTTTTTAACGTAGCTAAACGTTTTATAGTTTTTGACGTAGCTAAACGTTTTATAGTTTTTGACGTAGCTAAACGTCTTATAATTTCTTACATCAAGAATTTCGCTATGGGTAATGTCTTTTTATGGACTTAATCCCATTTGTTGTTTTGAAGTCATCTGTTTCTGAAATAAACTCATGAAATCATAAATTGATGTTTCTTATAAATATAGTTTGATTTGAAATAACATACCGAATTAGAATTGAAGTTTACACCATGTGTTTGTAGTGATTTTGTTTTATTTTAAAAGTAAAGTTGAAAAAGGTTTTAGCAAAATGATTCAAAGTACATTTTGTATTTATACTTACTAGTTTGAAAACTTTACAAGTCAAGAGAGATATTTGGAAGTGAACTGGAGAGGGCAAGTGGTGGAATTGGAATGAATTTTATTTCTGACTAACTGAAGCTCTGTGATTCAGATCTTCAGTGGGAGTCAAAGTTGAACGGGAGTTTCGGTGAATTTTCACTGAACGTGAGTGGAGTCTGTCTAATACTCAGCGAGAGTGTAAATAAACATTCAGCTGATCTTGTGCTAAGGGATCTGCGTACAGATTCTCTAGCATGGGAAGTATTAGCAGATGCGTAAGTTTGAAGGGGTGATCCCTTCGCTCATTCGCTCAAGGGTTTCTGGGAGAGTTCTCTAATCTTAAAGGGAAGTTGGGAATTGTTTATTTCCTTTCGCTCTCTTGCTTGCTCTGTCTTTTACTTATTTATATAGAAGTATTATTCTTATAAATTATTGCGTAATACTTAATACACACGTAACAGTGGGACAACGCAACATTTCAAATTCTACTTTAAATTGTGATGTACCATTCACAATGTTTTTGCACTTAGTTGTCTTTTGCTCTTCTTCTCCGTTGCAAGAGGAATACAAAGTCACTCGGACATCATCCGACGTTTTACTCTGTTCTAAGTCTATCACCGAATTCATTTCCTTCATTGCTTTAGTAAATTCAGTCGAAAGCTGGGGATACCCAAAGCCGGCGTCAAACCAATATGTTGCTGGAACCAGCGACTCCGCTAACCTTCTGTAGTAGTTAAAGTTAAATTCGTATAGAGACATCACAACATTAATATTTTCATTTCTGATGATTTGAATAATTTGTTGCTGTGACGGGTAATCCTGTGTGAGTTCATTAGCATAGAAACCCGTTGCATTTAAAGCACAGAGCCCATCAAATCGTTTCCGTATTCCTCTTATCTGCTGTAAACTACACTAATTTACTATTGTGTTTTTATTTTTTACTACAGATAATTAATACAATACAATTGTCCATTCGTACTGCCCCATATCCATCAATGTGGTAACGATGACCAAACACTGACAACAAGACTTTTCTGGAATTATTTCTCCACCCAATTTGCTCTTTACACGCTGCGGCTTGAAATATTCCTTCCAGTTGACTACCATGATCATCATAAGGATCATGCACAACGGTATAGGGTAAGATGTAGTCAGTAACTTCGTCAACTTTCTTTGTCAACCGGACCGCATTTTTAAAGCTGAATCTACAAATAAAACGCTTAGTACCTCAAAAAATTATTGTAAAGTTTTTAAAAATTACATTATTGAAAAATAGAATATATATAGAGCTCGTTTAAGTGCAAAAGTAACTAACATTCCAAGACCAAAGGGATTGTTCGGTTTATCAGTTGAAATTCCTAATCCTAATGTATAATCTGATGACAGATTTTTTACAGCTTCCACTAAAGAAGCGAAATTAATTGTACGACGACGGAGAATATAATGGGCACTATAGGAGTCGAGTAAAATGTAAATATCGAGTGGGTATTTAGCGGTGTGAAAAGTGAGAGTGACATTTCTCTTTATTCCAGGACACAATGGCATTGTATAAGCTGATTGTGGGTAATTTGGACCTACGCTTATTTCTGGACTTTCATTGGAATTAATAATCGAAGATTGAGGACAACCGTTGGAATTCAAATTCTCAGGAATATCGCATCGACTAGGAGTGAAGTCATCTTTCACACAGAAAGCACAGAATGGCTTCTGGATGCAAGATACAGCATTACCATCACGTCTCAAACATTCTCTTTCTGCAATCAATTTTTATTTAAATTTTCTTACTTCTTGATAAAATTTGAATTTGCTTTACGCATTTCAATTTTTCCAGAAGGCTTTAAACATGCAAAAAGTAAGCTTTTCAAAATTTTATTAATATGATTTATTTTGGTAGAATTATAATAATTTTGTGGACAGATAATGTTACCTTCATTTGTGTTTTTCATTAATTTTTCATTTCGTGATGTAAAGATAGACTGCAAATGTTAAAATAAATTTTAAATTTTGTAGTGCATATGAAACATGTTTAAGCTAAGGCGTCCTGAGACAGGATATCACCATACAATAAAGATACCCCAGACTAGGGCTCTACAACGGTACCGGTACTTCTCTAATTCATTTTCCTTACCATTTCTTTTTGTTGTTGGATTATTGCGATTTGAATTGTCGACTTTATTTCTGCTATTTCTGAAGATATTTTTTGCAATTCAGCGTGGAATTCAAATTTCACTTTTGAAATATCTGTATCCGTTTTTTGATGATAAACTTGAGATTCATTTTTCACTTTTGAGAAGTCTGTATGAACTTTTATTCGATAATGTAGAAATTGATTTTTCATTTTTGAAATGTCTGTATTTAATTTTAGTCGAAGATCTTGAAATTCATTTCTTATTTTTGAAATGTCTGTATCCATTTTTAGTCGATGAAATAGCAAATCATTTTTCATCTTTGAAATGTCTGTTTCCGTTTTTAAACGATAATTTTGAGATTCATTTTTCAGATTTGAAATCTCTACATCTATTTTTAGTCGATAATCTTGGGATTCATTTTTTACTTTTGAAATGTCTGTATCCGTTTTCAATCGATAGTCGTAAAATTCATTTTTTGCTTTTGAAATACCTGCCTCGGTTTTTAAGTGATAAACTTGAAATTCGTTTTTCACATTTGAAATGTCTGCCTCCATTTTTAAGCCATAAACCTTAAATTCGTTTTTCACATTTAAAATGTCTGCATCCATTTTTAAGCGATAATCTTGGGATTCATTTTTCACTTTTGAAATGTCTGCCTCCATTTTTAAGCGATAATCTTGGGATTCATTTTTCATTTGTAAAATGTCTGTTTCCATTTCTAAGCGATGATCTTTGCATTCATTTTTCACTTTTGAAATGTCTGCCCCCATTTTTAAGCGATTGTCTTGAAATTCTCTATACTGCCCTTTAACTTCATGTAATTCTACATTTAAAAGTTGAAATGCATCTTTGCTTATGGCAATGTAAACGTCGTCCTTTGTCTCCTTTACTTCTATTATAGAAAAAGACGATTACAAAATATAATATTGCTTTAATTTGCATCTTTTTTTCGTACTTTCGTTTCGTACTTACTAATAAATTTGGTGTCTACATAACGAATTTGAATTTTATCCCTAAGTGGCTTAAATGATTTACATAATTTTGAATTAGTTTTGATTTAAATGGTTTTGATTTAAATAAAATTAAAGGAGAAGAACAATAGAAAATTTCCGAAAATTAACTTTTCATGTATTTACGCGACATTTTAAGCTACGTTTATTATGAAATCCAACAAATGCACATTGGGATAAGTCATATCTAGTATATATCTATATAGAGAGTTGAGCAGAGTGGTGCACGGTTGGACTTCTGCTGCATGCATGGAAGCAAAATATATCTAAAGTAGCCTTCAGTTGACAATAATGCGTTACATATTTGAACTACATTTTTGCAAGTTAAAAAGTTGTTAGAAGGGGAAGACCAATTAATTGAAAATAGTTTAAAAAATTAAAATTAATTAAAAAACCCACTGTTCAAAGAAATGTATTCACAGTAAGTGAACAAGAGAAATGTGAAGTTTGAAATGTTTGGTTTTGGTATTTCTATGTTCATTAGGAATTGTATGTAAATAATTTACTGTAATGCATTAATTTTAACGGTATTTTAATCTGATACATGTATAGTAATACACTCAACTATACTATTATGCATCACATGTATTACATGCAGTATGCATACATTAATATGTATATGTAAACTTCATGTAAACATAACCGTTGTCTAATAAGCTTAGGCATGGATTACAGGCTTCAACATGTAAATGTAGTTCTATAAACTCGAAATACGCTTTGGTACGGACTATTGTCTTAATATTATTGTCAATTCAATGACGAGGAATCCGAAAATGTCCGCTTGGTTACAAAGAAACAAAAAAGATATCGTCAAATCGTCACTTTAAATATGAAGAGAGGGATTTGCATGTTTTAGGTCGTAACAAGATAAAACTGGTTTATTTACTTCATCATATGACAATTTTGTTGAATATAGGTGTTCCAATGTGAAATGGTTACAACCTAAAACACTTCTTAAGCAAATTCTTTTGAAGCCAAGATTTTTAATAATAATTGAATTTTGTTAATAGTCAAGAGATACAAAATAAAAATACCGTGTACCTGTTGCCAACGTTTTTAGCTCGCGTTGTAAATGTGAGACCTGAAAGAACGTTATAGAAATTTTAAGAAAGTTTGACCATGGATCAAGTGGAGTGGCCAAAACTGGAGGACAGGGAAAGTGTTAGTATTGTGTTAGATTAACACAATATCCATTTCATTTCAATTAAAAATGCATTCACAAAATAATTTAAATCTACTACGTCGTCATCGTCGGGAGGTTTATCACTTTATTAAAAAGGAGAGAAAAATTCCAAGTGTTAATAAGTTTCTCTCAGAAAAGGTGGTAAGTGAGGTATTTAAATTGTCACAGACTTAATGGAGGAAACATTTCCATTTTGAATGACAAAAATATCGAATTAAAATGACGAAAGTTTATGTTGTATTTCATAATTGCAAATAAAAAACCAAAAAGCAAAAAAACGCACCAATTGACTTTATTTAAATGTAAATATTGATGCCAAAAATTTTACATTTACCCAAAATGACCAATGAATGTCAAAAAATTTAATGGAACGGACAATGACCAGTGCATGACAAAAAGATTTAATTGAATGCACAATGACAAATGAATGTCAAAAGAGTTAATTAAACGCACAATGACAAATGAATGTCAAAAGATTTAATTAAACGCACAATGACAAATGAATGTCAAAAGATTTAATTAAACGCACAATGACAAATGAATGTCAAAAGATTAAATTAAACGCACAATGACAAATGAATGTCAAAAGATGTAATTGAACGGTCAATGACAAATGAATGTTTTACATCCAATAGTAACCAAAATGACATCACAAAATCTCTGTGGCCTAAACCCAGTATTGAAAATTCCCCTTTTGTGGCCAAAAAAGAAAAATATTTTACTACTAAAACTAAAACTACTCGATAACCTTCTTTTAAGTAGGGCCGTTTTTTCAAACGTTAGTTTTAGACGAAAATATTAAAATTGCTATTTCGATAGGGGGCCTATTATTGTTTCAATCAATGATTCTTCATCCAGGTATAATTTTTTCATCTACATTTCTTACAATGTTACAAACTTATTATTGTCAGCATAAATAATAAACTGACCAGGTTGAACTGTCGTAGCCAATATTGACAGAATTATTCTAACCTTGTTTTACTTATCATCAGTCATTATTAGAAATCTACTACAGCAAGTCATAGTATTGGGGGGGCGCTATGTCGATAGGGGGGCGTATCGTATAGTGAACTTTAGCGATAAACTACTATAATTATTAAATTAGTGCCCCCCTAGGGAAACGATATTTCGACAGGGAGAACTATTTTGATAAATAAAGTATCTGACTCCGAATTAAAATAAAACAATTTTTGAGAAACTCACTGCAGTTTCCAGTTTTTCCAAAGTACTTTGAAAATCAGATGTGGCCCCTGCTCCCTAAAAGATTTAAAGAAACATTTGTACGAAACTTATATACCTTATAAAACGCAATTTTGAAAATAAATTCCTATTTGCTGAAATTAATCACCCAAGTCATCTCGCAATAAAGTGAAATTTTATAAATATCAAGCCTAACACTAATAATATCATTTCCTTATAATGCGTGACTTACGAGCAACGCTGTACATTTCTGATTTCTTTCCGGAAAATTCACTAACAGTTTAAAAATTATCCCAGAACAATAACTATTATTCCTACAAATCAAATTGAAAACCCTAGCTTCAATTGACATATATCTTCATAGTTTTGCTATTTTAAAATTGAAGGGTTGAAACTTGAAAACGAAAACTCGCAATTTTTCGGGTTCGCTTATTTTTGCCACGGAAAATTAAAATTTCAGGGGAGAATGTTTACAGATAATGAAATTTAATTATGATTGAATTTTAGAAATGTTTAATACAAGGTTGATATATAAAAATAAAATATAAAATATCATTCAATTGTGGTATATTAATTGCAGTTTCATGATGCACTTTAAATTATTGTTCTTTGTATATCTATGAGATAAATAGTTTTATATGATAAATTCATAAATAATGTATAATATAATATATAATATATAATAATATATAATTATTCATAATAAATAATTTTATGAATAATTTTCTAATTTTAGAAAATAGTAAATTATAGTTACGGCTTAATAAAATGATAAATGTTGATCTGATAAGGTATACAGAAGTCATTACAGAATACATTTTATTTTACTAATTAAACGTTTTACTTCATAAATGGGTAGAGCAAGCCAAGAAATCAAAAAATATTCAAATATACAAATTCTATTCCTAACTTGGAATTTTAAAGTAATGAGTGTAGAATTTACCGTAAAAGCAGCGAAGTACAATAACAGCAACAAAGCTTCAGTGGACAAAGTAGACATTTTAGCTTTTGTTTGGCAGCACTCACTGGCGATTGCCTCCTATTTATTGCAAGACTTCAGAGCTCTCCAGTCAGCAAGCGGTTTATATTAAGAAGTCTTGTTAGATTACGTGGTAATGAGGAGAATAAAATGTTATTGCCTTGAGATAATTTTTTGTAATGAATTACTACGTAAACCTCAAAGAAAACTCTTAAGTATCAGTGTTCTAATTCGAGTGCACAAAATTGTATTCGTGCACCCATTGTAATTTCTATCTTAGTTTATAATAGTTAATCTCATAGTCATGGGTATTGAAAGATTACTAGGTAAGCAAAATTAAGACAAGCGTACTAAACATGAAATGACTGTTATGATTATTCAAATCGCAAACATTGTCGGACGTCCCGAGATTGCAGCATTCGCTGATTACGACGTAGACTTTTAATCCACATTACATTTTCTAAGCTGTGTACCACTTAAAGTTGGAACGTATGGGACAGATTATAGCTACTGCGATAACTTTGTGGTGGTTAAAATATAGTTATGAATAATCCACGTGGCTAAAATACAACCGTTGCAAAACTATGAATGTTTATTAGTAATCGCGATTATTCCGGTCATATACTATACCGCATTACACAGCTCTAATAATTGCATTTTATTAACATTGACTTTTTTCATGTATGCAAATACCAATTATTTTATAGAATGAGAACATTTAAAATCATCCAAGACTAATATACATAGTCAATTCTACAATATGAATATGACTACAGTAAAGCAGAGTCCGACGCCGATGAAAATTTGGCGGCGGCGGCGTGGCACCCGGGGGACTCTCGGCGGCGGCGGCGCGCCGGCTGACGCCGACAAAATGCGGTCGGCGCGGCGTGACCAGGAAAAATGTGTCTCGGCCTATAACTTTAAACCATTTGGACTTAAAAGTTACGTTCAGAGATAAATCCATATAAAGCTAAAGCAAGCGTTGTAACCGCGTAGATAAACTCCGTACATTACAAACTGGTACTACCCAAAAGCTAGACAATTCGTTGCCGACAAAACGAATTTCATTACTCTATTACTAGAAAAAAGATTTAATTATTTGAAACTAGCTTCCACCCAATGGGGTAATCGATAACGTAGAATTCAAATCTGGTAATCACTATGCCGTATCATAAATACCCCGCGATATAGGGGGTACAACTGACATATCGGTAGTTATAATACGGCAGTGGTTGCCAGATTTGAATTCTACGCTATCGATTACCCCATAGGGTGGTTTGTACTTAAGATAAATGAATTGCTTGTATTTCCGATTTGTCAGTTGTACCCCCTATGTCGCGGGGTATTTATGATACGGCATATTGGTTGCCAGATTTGAATTCTACGCTACCGATTACCCTCAATTTTTATGTAAAGGATTTGTTATAGTGATTGTTAGGTCAGTTTGATTTGTTGCAACTTGGGATGTCGAATTAATTTAGACGGACTTCGGGAATCGTGCCTACAGCTTATTCCCTTTGAACATCTGATATGTTAAAAGGAAAGCATCATTTTCAGAGAATTATTAAAAATCGTAGGAATTGTTTAAAAATATGGGGCCACCGCCATTTTATAGAACAGGAAACGCTCCATTTAATGGATATTTTAGTCTCATTTTTCGGATTTCAGCCATTTGGTTTCTTTTTATAGGCCGGGTCACAAATACCATTTATAGCCTATTTTAAGCGCTTTTGAAAATAAGTTTACTTTTTTGTTAAAATAAAGGGTTATTATACTTTATATTCATGGAATATACATAATACCGCTATAATTTAACACTGACACAATTATTTACAGAAAAAATTTGTAAATATAGACTAAAATTTGTAAAATTTTTAATTTCTGAAGGCGGCGCCATAAAATTTTGCTCAGCGGCGCGCCGATCAAAATTTTGCGGCGGCGGCGGCGTCGAATTTTGGGTCGGCGTCGGCGGCGCGCCGGCGGCGCCGCGCCGGCGTCGGACTCTGCAGTAAAGTTCACGTAATCAATTGTTTAATACAGTATGTCTAATTCAACACTTGACATATCCCAAAACGACTTTTTTCCCATTTAAATGTCCAAATAGACATACTAGCACAGTTAAAAAACCGCTTTTTGCTAAATATCAATTTGTGGTGCCCATTTTTTGTACTAACTGTTCAATTTTGCTTGCTAACTGAGATTGAAACATCCAATAATTCTCGTGCAATAAATAATTGACTAACATTTATTTAAGCCATTAAAACACTCATATATATGATATATATATGAAATATTTTTGTGCTAATGATAAGTTAGCCAGATTGTTTGAAAAATAACAAAGATACATAAAAGAAGTAACATTAGTGGCCTCAGACTCAGCTGGACGTTTTGAGAAGAATATTGACCTCAGGTCTTGGAAATTGAAATCCTTTTTGGTACAGTAGGATGCCAAACACATGACACAATTTAATATTAGAGGTGGCGCAAATTTCTTTTAGTTTTTTCTTGCTCCTGAGGTAAGGGTTGGTGTAAATCTGGTGTTGCCTCGCTTTCCCCCAAAAAACTTTGAATGGCAAAAAGCTTAGTCGTTTGAGATAAATCACGTGTTTTACTTAATAGACATACTGTATAATGCTTATGCGTTTCTCTGTAACATTTACAATACACACGTAATTTATATTGAGGTACTTAAATTATGTACTGTATTAGCATTGCTATTAGTATTATATTATTCTTATTCATGTTTAAATCTATATTCACAATTGTTTGAATGGGTGGACCAGTGCTGGGCACCGGCCGGCCGCAAAATGGCCGAATTTTGGGGCCGGCCGGGGTCGGCCGCACGATTTTTTTCGCACGGAAATTTTAGAAAAAGGCCAAAGGCCGGCCGATTTTTGAAGAGATATTACAGTAAGGCCGAATGCCGGCCGATTTTTTAGGAGATTTTACAAAAAAGCCGAAGGCCGGGCCGATTTTTGAAAAGGTATTACAGAAAGGCCGAAGGCCGGGCCGATTTTTGAAGAGACATTAGCGAAAGGCCGAAGGCCGGCCAATTTTTGAATAGATATTACAAAACGGCCGGGCCGATTTTTGGAAAGATGTTACAAAAGAGCCGAAGGCCGGCCGATTTTTTAAAGAGTTATTACAAAAAGGCCGAAGGCCTGCCGAAATTTTCGATATCCAGTACTACATCATCATATTACCTTTGATGCAATTCTTGTTGTTGTTGTACTTATTGTACGAAGACGTCAGTCAGACTGATATATAATACAAATCAATTGCTTTTTTTTGTGAATAATTACCTCTTGCTTAGTAGTAATTATGGAACCACAGGTATCATTCTTTTTAAAACCATTCTATGATGTTTATTAGAAAGTGAATTGTTTTATTTTTCTGAACAGTTACCTCGTACTTAAGGAGGGGTGAGGGGTTTTAAAATCTCTGATTGGTGGAGAACGGCTAAACGGAGAGTTTTGAGGTAGACATTTTTGAAATCGCCGCATATTTTTCTAGCGGCTATGAGAATTTGATTTTCAAAAAATGTTATTCATTTATGAAATATTTGGGGGTCTTTAGATTGGGGGAAATACATTGAAAACAGGTACTTCTATTTTTCTTACATAGTGGCAAACTGAAATTCAAAAAAAGCGGCCTCATAGCCGCAGCTACATTTTTCTTCTTTTTTTGATATTTTTTGAAACGCTATTTCAAAATTCCGGAATCATATCTTTCCGAAAACGTAGGCAAATTTCATGAGAAGAGTCTTGTCATAGAGTAAAATGTATGGCAATGTGATAAAATCTTCAACGGAATAAATATGTGCAAAGTCGAGTGGAGTTTTACATAGAAGATAATACTCTACTGTTGAGGGGAGCGCGTGTTGGGGTGAGGCTCAAATGGGAAAGCAGAGACAAACTGAATTGAAATCCTTGTGGGCCTATTCCACTACTTTTTAAAATACACCATTTCCATATTGCACTGACATCATCAAAATTCAAATATAAACCCCTCCTAAATAGTAACTATAAAATGAATTACTCGATTTAAAACTTATTGTACGGAACATCATTTCTCTTTTGAATAAAGGTTGTATAAAATTTCTAATATTAGTGTTGGTATGAATTAGGTAGGCAGGCATCAGTTGCTTAGATATCCAATATGCATGGTAGCACACCACTAAAGTTATTTCGTTGTTAGGATAATGTCTTGTAATTTCTTTTGTCTAGAAGGAGCAGTGATTCAATAAGGAAGTAGTGACTTTTCAATTGAAATATGTTACAAAATTCTTGCTCTAAAAATTACAAAATGGCCGAAGGCCGCCCGATTTTTTAAGAGATATTAGAAAAAGGCAGACGGCCGGGCCGATTTTTTAAGGAACATACAAAAAGGCCGAAGGCCGGGCTGATTTTTGAAAAGAAATTACAAAAAGGCCGAAGGCCGGCCGATTTTTTAAAGAGTTATTACAAAAAGGCCTAAGGCCGGCCGATTTTTAAAGAGTTATTACAAAAAGGCCGATTTTTTGAAGTTATAATACAAGAAGGCCGAAATTTTTACTTACAAACAGCTGGCCGGCCGAAGGCCGGGCCGGGCCGAAAGATGTACAACTCAGAGGCCCAAATGGCCGGCCGGTTTTTTCGGTGCCCAGCGCTGGGGTGGACTACTATTATCCTGATTATTGTTTTCCTTTCGTTGTTCTTAACCACGCGAATTATGATATTTAGCATACAATTTCAAGTACATAATTTATGTACAATTGCAGCTTGAAAGTGACACTTTTAATCCTAAGCCTTTCAGTAAGTCATACAATAAGTACTAAGAAATGACGTAACTGTTAAATTCATAAATAAATTGATGTTATCTACTATGTTACTCGTAAACGTATATGTAAACCTAAAACGTTTACATATGTATACGTTTCCTAATAATTTCTGTTAATCTGCAGAGTGAAAAAATGTTCTCGAGCTATATAGTACATAACGTACATTTATGCCATGCAAATTATTTTCCCCAATAATGCTTGCAAAATAAACTGTAGTTAGTCATGCACAATCACTTTAAAATGAAAGACCGATAAGGCAATGTCGTTCAAACTTTAATTCAGTGTTTTTTTCTGGATTCGAAACACTATTTGGCTTACATACTTGTGTATCATATCATTAATCATTCTGATTCTGGCAAACTATATAGGTATTGCTTATATGCGCTTGCATTCAATATTATCAGCACTAATTTAATTATTGCAAACAAATACAATTTTATTCCTCAAGTGTTTGTATTGTATATACAAAACAAGTTCAAGGTGAATATTCGTGAGTCTTCAGTACAGTAGATTGCAAATTATAAACTGATTCATATTCATGATTATATGTTCGCAACCGATTGGATGGGCTATACGGAGATGGTGGATTACTTTGAACTTCGTATTTGTTTCCTTCTTTGGGGCAAAATGTACAAATATTTATTAATTTCAAAAGTTTAAATTACGTTTATGTTTACCAAATTGTCTAAGTAGGCTGACCAGACGTCCCCCTTTACGGGGGATTGTCCCCTTTTTGGACCCTCTGCCCCCGCTGTCCCCCGCGTCCCCCTTTTGTCCCCCTTTCGAATGAAATGTCCCCCTTGTCCCCCTTTTGCAAAGAACACTAAAAATTTGTTACTTGTGATATGTAATTTTACTGAGAATAATTTTTATCAGCCTGCCGACTATGTTAAAAACCAACTAAAGTGCAATCTACCATAGTTGGGCAAAATACTTGTATTTTGAAAATACATGTATTTAAAATACTGTATTTTAAATACATTTTGTATTTTGTATTTTGTATTTTGAGGTTTTCAAAAAAAGTATTTTGTATTTTGTATTTTGAGGCTATTTTTGGCCTCTCAAAATACAAAATACTTTTGGATAATTTCATTAAATTTGGGACATAATAATGGAAAAAATACCATTTTTCGTCTAAATTTTCAGTAAATGCATGCAATTTTTCGAAACATGTAAATTAAACTTCTTATCTATTTGAGAATTTCGGGTCATCTGAAAGTCAAAATTATATAGAGAGACCACTATGTAAATCATTAATTACTTTTGCTACCAATATCCGGAATGATTATCCATGAAATAAATGCACAGCATTTATATTTTATGAAAAATCAAAGAAACAGTTTTTAATTTATTCATAGTCCTTCATAATCATTCTTAATTTAAAAAGTAAATTTTTTTGAATAGTTTTCGTTAATTAAAGGACATGGCCAATGTTTGTATAATAATTATTCTTATATTCTGAATAGTTAGTGAAGTGATGTGAAGTGAATAGTGAAGTTATAAAGCCATTTAAAATGATAGCATAGCTTGCACTGTATAGCTTTCTTTAAAAATGGCTTTAGAATTCAAAACCTTACCATTGTTGCCATTAATTTCGTAGAAAAATTGAATGTATTTTGAAAATACAGTATTTTATTTTGGACCGAAAAAAATGTATTTTAAATACAGTATATTGTATATTGTATTTTGAGAAAATTTTGAATGTATTTTGTATTTTGTATTTTGATGCTCGAAAAATTGTATTTTGAGCGAAGTATTTTCAAAATACTTTTGATGTATTTTGCCCAACTATGCAATCTAACGACAAAAAGATATAATAGAATTACCAGAGTACCTTTCTTTGTAAATGATGTTTCCCTTCTCTCATCATTTTCAATCTCATGCAATGTAAATGCACCGTTTTGCTTCCGATAGCATTTATTAAAATATATTAAGCTTTCCGTTATTCCACATCCTCAACTGTTCAGTTTTTAATGCAGTCTGTCAGTATCCTCAGTGTCTAGTTAAAAGCTAAGTTCATTTTCTATTCCACTGTGTGCTTCCTATTTACATTTACTGTGTTCATCTGTTATATTTTCAGACTTCTCCCTAAATTTTAAAATGTCCAAAAGAGCATGTCAACTTACTTCTAATTTGCAAAAAGAATTTCCATTTATAGAAAAAAGGTTACCACTTGGTGTGATAGAGAAAAAGACAGCGGCAGCCGAAAACGACAAAAATTCTTCACACTTCCGCATATTTTTAGCACAAAAACCTGAAAATTTCTCGACCCTTGTGGGCCGAATTTACTGTTTTCCAAAATTCATCACATTTCTACATCATTTTGGCACCAAAACTGAAAATTTTTTCGGCCCTTGCGGGCCGAATTCACTGTTTTCCAAAATTCGTCACATTTCTATATCATTTTGGCACCAAAACTGAAAACTTTTTCGGCCCTTGCGGGCCGAACCCCACTTTTACCATGTATTGCCTAGGGCCCCGCGTTTTCTAAGAGAGCCTCTGTAAGATTTTAGCGTTTTTTTTGAAAATTTTAATATTTCAAAAATTCCCACCTATGTTTTTAATGTAGGACCCTACCGCCCCGCCCCCATTAGAGTAAACTCCGCCCCCTCTTTTTGTTGGGTGAGGTGTCCCCCTTTTGGCAAAAGAAAATCTGGTCAGCCTATGTCTAAGCTATTTCATGTCAGCATTTTTGGCACTGGGTGCATACTGAATCTTTTTATGCCATTACTTTTCACCTGTTTTGCATTAAATTTGCAATAAAACTTAACTACATTTATAGAAAAGGCAAGATAGAAATCAGTGAAAATGGATATTGCAAATACTATTTGTTATGTCATAAAGGTCCATTGAAGAACTCCTTCAAAGAGAATCTTTCATGCAGAATTTCTTTATTTGATTGGTTAGTTAGCTTTTATTCAGAAAAAGTACAAATGTTTGGTCAGCATTACGGATTGCAGATAGGTAAGAATTAAATGTTCAGAAAAGACCGAAGTATGGGGTTTGGAAAATTATAATTGAAGAGGTTATTATGTACTCAATATGTTTAGTATTTTATGGCAATTTTTAATTTTGCACATTCTGGCAGCTCGCCTTCTTTACTCGGCTGGGTGTTCTTTAGAATTCAGTCATTGATCTTTCAAGTGAAATTTGTGTCTCCAAATAATCTATAAATTCTTCTGTAACGATGGTGTCTGGATGTCGTGGTCCAAGTATTTGGACTTGCCTTTTGTGTACTTCTTTGAATAACTTGAAACTTTCTTGGTGTCTACCCAAATCCAAATATGTCAGGCCAAGGAAATGTTTAGTGTTCAAAATGCTTGGATGATTAAATTCCAGGATTCTTTCTTGCATTTCCAGAACTTCTTGGTAATCCTGTAGGGCTTCTTCGTAGTGTTTTTGCTTGAGTTTAATATGTGCAATGCTTTTCTTAACACTGATAATATCTTGATGCTCCACCCCCAAAAGTCGTTTTCTCACTTCCTGCACTTCTGTATACAGTTTCAATGCTTCTTCATTCTTATTTTGTCCAGTAAAGACATGGGCAATGTCATTCTTTAGATTAACTGTCTCTTCATGTTCTTTTCCTAAGATTCGTTCTTTCTTTTCCAAGAGATTTTCATAGATTTCCATTGCCTCTTCATACTTATTTAATAGATAGTACATATTTCCTACTTGCCTAGCTGTATCCATACAATAATCGTCTTCTTCACCGAATATCATTTTCTGTATTTCGAAAGCTTCTTTGAACACTTCTAAAGACTCAGAATACTGCCCTAATTCCATTAAAGCTAATCCTTTCCAGTACTTCATTCTTAGCGCCCACCGATTATTTTGAGTCAACATAGATTCCAACAACTCTCCGTATTTACTACTGAAATCCAACAAATGTTTGTGTTTCCCTGAATCGAGCCAATAATTGCATATATCTGAAAGAGATTTTCCATTTTTCATTTCCTTATCTCTAATTAAATGTTTACAATTAGTTTGAATGAGAACAAGTTCTTCCAAGGAAATGTCTTTTGCATTAAACATATCCATCAAGAATTTCGGCATTTCACTCAAAATTGAAGAAATCTCTGTAGTCGAAGATGCCAGTAAAGTAACGTGTAGCTCCACTGTCTCTATCCATCTTTCTGTGTCGACTGTATGTGGATTTCGTGGTCCGAGTATCTGGATACGATGTTCGTGTACTTCTTTGAATAAATGGAGGCTTTCTGTATGTCTACCCAAACTATAATACGTTTCAGCAATAGAATACTTCGTGTGCAAAGTCGAAGGATGGTTCAAGTCCAGGACTCTGTTTTGTATTTCCAGAACCTGTTGAAACTCCTTTAAGGCCGCTGTGTAGTCTTTTTGTTGTAGTTTAACCCAGGCAATGTTGTGCCTAGTAGTCAAAGCGGAAGGATGCTCCACTCCATACCATCGTTCACTTTCTTCTAAGATTTCTGTATACATGTTCAGTGCTTCATTCAATTTATTTTGTGCACTAAGTACCAATGCTATGTTAGGCTTTAAAGCAAATGTTTCTCGGCATCCCTTTCCAAAGAGTCTTTCTGCCTTCTCTAGTACATCTTTATAGATTTCCATTGCCTTTTCATACTTTTCTAATCGATAGTATACAGCTCCTATTTCTCTAGCTGTATCCAAACAATCTCCGTGTTCCTCACCCAAAAAATCTTTATGTCTTTCGTAAGTCTCTTCCAACAATTGAAGGGCCTCTGAATACTCACCTAATTCCTTCAGAGCCATTCCCTTCATTTGTTTCATTTGCAGAGTAAACCGATTATTTTGTCCCAAGGCGGATTCCACCGATTCTCCTGATTCGATACTGAAGTCCAGCAGATCTCTGAAGTTCCCTGAATTAATCAATTTAGTTAAAATCCTCAAAAGCAATTCTTCGTGTTCTTCAATCAATTTCTTCTTGGTGATGTGCTTCCAGACTGTTTGCACGTGAATAAGTTCTTTGTGGGAAATTTTCTGTGCACACAGCATATCAGTCATGGCTTCGGCTATTTCTTTCAAAAGTGTAAGAAACTCTCCTCCTTTTTCTTCAAGTTCGATTCGTGTGACTTCCTGTACCAATCGGTGCACAGATATTACGTCTTCTGCTGAATAATTGATCATGGAGTATTTCCGAATCAGTTCAAATAAATTGTCAATATTTCCAATATCTGCAACCTTTCCCATCTTTTGCAGTATGTCAATGACCATCTGAGTAGGAATGTTATCCGGGGATAAAAATGAAATTATATTCATTATGTCCACACTTAACTCTCCACCATCTTTGGATTTCATTATCTCGTCCATTGTAATTCTCCATGTTAGTAAAGTCGATTTTGAAATGTCTCCCAATGCTTCGTATTGAGGCAGCCTGTAATTTAACAAAGCCTTTGCTTGAATTTCTATTTGTGTAAGATAATTAGTAATAGCTTCATCTACATTTCCACAGAAGTGCAACCGCTCTATGATGTAAGCTGTAGCTTGTTGCATGGCGAGGGGAAAATATTGCAGTCGGTGGCACAATCTTCCGATTAATTCATTAGTGATGTAATTTGGTTCGTTGAGACTCAGAGATATCTGGAAGAATTCCACAGCAGAGTCTTTGGGCAACACCTGTAGGTCTATAATATTGCATTCAGTGCCAAAGTAATTGTTAGCGTCAACGCGTCTGGAAGTTGTTATAACAAAGGGTTTCAGAACTGTTGGTGACTTCTTGGAAGATAAGTTAATCAAAAGTTTCAAAACCGGCGATTCATAATTCTCCAAATTGTCGAATACAAAGAGTACTTTTTCTCCAAACAGTTTCTCGAATACTTCTTCAGCAATATCCTGAACAATCCTCTCTTTCCCCAAATAATCATTGAGTGAGATTTTTAAGTCTTTTTCGGCCAAATTTTTGAATGATTTCACTAAAGACAGCGGAGATTCCGCCTCCAACCAAATGCAGTGACCCTTGACGTTCTTGTGAAACCACTTGGCGTAGTTTTTTGTCAATTCTGTTTTCCCCACTCCGCCTAACCCAGTAACGGCAACAGTTAAAAATGTTTCGTTTTCCAAGCACTCATTCCAGTATTTTTTCAGTAGTTCCATTTCTTTTTCTCTGCCTGTGAAGAATCTATTGGGTGCAGTGACGCCATACCAAATCTGCTGAGATAATTCTCCGGCTACTGTGTGACCGCCCTCCAGTCCTACTCTAGAAACTTTATTGTTCTTTGATTCCTTCAGGTCAACTTCCGGTTGTCTCGTGATTCCTTCTATTTTATCAGCACAATGGCCATTATTTGTCTGTCTCAGTATTTCTAAAAGTAAATCCTTGTTTCTATTGTAATTGCAATCTTTTGTTTTAATCAAAACCCAGAATTTTCTATTTCTTCTGAGTGGAGTTAGGTTTGATAGCTGCAATGTAAAAAAGTAAGATGATTATAACTTCGAAATTTAAAAAAAGTATTTACGAAGAAGAAATAATAAACTAGTCGCATCTGATATACTGAGTATCGTAGATGCGACGAATATGTGCTACATTAGAATAGTTCGCTGGTGGCGCATTTATTTTCATTATGTTGCTCTGGGAGAACGCTTTAAGACGTCAAAAAATTATTTGGCAAAGAATGGGACGTCGGCTAAAGGCGCAATTTTACTAAATTAATTTTAGCGAGCCAGAGGTTCGCTTATGAAACCGTAATATTTTCTGTCCGTACGTATGTACGTTATTAACACCATATATTTCGAAGGCATTGACCGACTTGAATAAAACCTCGGGTTTAAACTTATTTCGGCATGGTTAGGAACCAAGATTGGTGTAGCTGTGGTAATTCTCCTATCAGGTTATCTCAAGCGAAAGATTTTAATTAATATTTTTTTTGTTTTAATAAGTTTTTTGGTTGTGGTCCTAAAGAAGAAACGTATGGAGTTCATATCTATTGAAATCACAACGTATGGAATCAATATAGCTGTGGACATCTGAAATAAATAACTTGGAAAAACAAATCTGGGTTAAAATTTTTTGCTAGAGATAGCCTTAAAGAGAGAGAGAGATATTGAGCCTTGGTTAGGAACCCTACCGAAAGTGAGCGTGGTCGTTGATCGTTCCACCCCTTTCTGAGATACCACGCACTCACTATATTTTCAATAAGACAGAAAATGGGGGTTTGGGGAATAAAATATATTTCTTCACTTCAACCGTTCTTGTGATTTGTTAGTAGAGAACAAAATTACTCTATTCGGCTTCCACACAGTCAAATACGTTTTTAAAGTGTAAAATATAGTTTTTGGGTATTTCCACTTTTAGAAAGCGGTAAGCTAACTTTTTTATGTTCCTATTAAAAGAATTTCTGTTTTTATGGCAAAATTTGCTTATTTAGATGCTTTCTTGGAAAATGCAAGTTGTTTTGGTGGCAAAATTACTTAGTTTTGAGTTTCCTTGTTAAAATTAATATTTTTACATTCCGTGATTTTATAATTAGAAATTATATTCAGCTATTAGACGACATCTTCATATTTTATTGGGCACAATCGGAAAATGATTCGCGACGAAAATTTGCAAAATACTTATATCTACTTAAGTAAATGCATACAGTTCACTAAATGCATTTAAAATCTGTGCCATAGTTTTAAAGAGATGCTCTTTATTTTGATAATATTAAATACATGTATGCACGCAAATATTTTCATTATGTTCCTTAAATATATGAAACTGCGCCTACAGTTGGCACTTTCAACGTAAATTTAAAAGCCGAACAAATAAATCCGAAGTTTCACTCAAATATTTGCCTAGGTACTTTGCTTTATCTACTCTGACTCGCTTCTGTTACGGCTTCCAGTTAGTTTTTCCCTTCTACCCGGTTCCATATACCCTAAAGGATGCTGGGTCCGTTTCTCCTCAAATATCGCATTTTCTACTAACCTAACTAAGCGTAAACATAGCCTACGTAAAAGGTCCTTTGGCATTGAGTGTTTGTAATTTAGCACCGTAGGTCAGTGGGAAAGGGGCTTTCTCAAATCAGTAAGTCAATCTTTTCACTATTTAGTAAGAAACTTCCCCACGAGCGGGGTTTTATTGTGAACGGACTTGGGGCGAGTCTGTTCCTTCACAGCTTGAAGGGCTGTGGAGCTTGGCTTAAATGAGAGGTAATAAACATGTGAGTAGAATCAAGATTTTGGGACAAAGTATATTATGGGCTTTATTCAATAGAATAGTAGTTGGGTGAGTGAAGAGAGAGAGGAATAGGAGAGAGTTCTGAGGAGTCCAGATCTAATGGACCCGGATAGTGAGAGAGAGGTTAAGCAGGAAAAGACCAGCAACTGAAAGGTCGTCTCCGGGTTTTATGGAGAGATCAATCAATAATGGGCTGGCTGGCTGCTTACGCATCGGAAAAGGAAAGTAAGATGTGGTAGTTGGTGTGAGTGAAGGAAAACATAGGGCTAGTTACATTACAATACATTGCATGTGTGTTAGTAGTGGGGTACTATTGTGTTTGAGCTTGAATGTTCGCGCTTCGCGGGAATGCCAAGGGAGCTGCCTGTCTCACTCCACACTGTACGCGGGGCCGTCGCAAGGATTAGTCTCACTAGGGGACTTGAGACAAAGTCTCAAGCCAGACAGCATCAAGTAGCCCCTACTTGCCGCAAGGATGTCTCTCTATGCTTTACTTGAGACGACTGTCTCAATTCAAACAGGGGCATTTCACCCCAAAACTCTAGTCTCATATCTCAAGTTGTGAGACAACTTGAGAAAGCCCTTGCCTAGCCGGCAAATTCAAATCCAAGGAAGTCTCATACTTGGCATTTGAGACAAAAGTCTCAAATCAAACAGGGGCATTTCACCCCAAAACTCTAGTCTCATATCTCAAGTTGTGAGACAACTTGAGAAAGCCCTTGCCTAGCCGGAAAATTCAAATCCATGGAAGTCTCATACTTGGCATTTGAGACAAAAGTCTCACATCAAACAGAAACGCATTACCCCAAAAGTCTAGTCTCATATCTCAAGTTGTGAGACAACTTGAGACAGGCCTTGCCTAACCGGCAAATTCAAATTCAAGGAAGTCTCATGCTTGGCTTTTGAGACAAAAGTCTCAATTCAAACAGGGACATTTCACCCCAAAATCCCTGTCTCATATCTCAAGTTGTCTCGCAACTAGAGACAGGCCTTGCCTAGGCGGTGAATTTCAAATTCAAATCCATCAGCTGAGGCATTGTTTACATTATTTTAGGTAAATATAAGGAATAGTGCTCATAAATGTTAGTAGAGTCGCACACCACCTATGAAACTTTCAATGTGGGCGCCAAATTTGTTTACAACCGCGTTTATTTTAAGCATTTCATACTGAAACCGCATCAGACAAAGCGGATATATTCAAAATAGTTGAGATGAAAACAAGAAAAGACAAGAAAAATCAGATAAAAACAAGAAAAAGTTGAGATAAAAACAAGAAAAGACAAGAAAAATCAGATAAAAACAAGAAAAAGTTGAGATAAAAACAAGAAAAGACAAGAAAAATCAGACAAAAACCAGAAAAATTAAACAAAAACAAGAAAAATCAAACAAAACTTTGTTGAATTGAACCAAATGCGTCGACGAACACAGTACAAAGTGGCTAAAACACCGATATGCTCGATAATCATCTATGTAGAGATTCTGAGACGAGGCAGCTTGATACTTCCAATTCATTAAGCGAAGTCATCCAGTTGAGACAACTCCATAGCATTCAGAAGCGTGCATTGAGTTGAGACAACTCCAAAGCATTCGGAAGCATGCATTGAGTTGAGACAACTCCAAAGCATTCAGAAGCATGCATTGAGTTGAGACAGGGCAAAGCATTCAACTTGAGACAGCGCAAAGACAGGTAACTCCATGAGTTGAGACTACTGCACGGCACTTCCATAAAGTACTTGAAAGAGAATCGACCCTCTCCCTCGCAACAAGATGTAACTTGATACTTGCAGTCAAGGTCAACTTCAACTCTCTGCAAGTGCATTTACTTAGTATTGAATGCAATCTCTTACTGCACATCAAGCGAGAAGATTGAAAGAGGGGAGAATTCTATTTTTAGCTTTGCGTATCATATTACAGAGGGGACGACTTGAACTGTAACCACAATCTACACTCAACTAACTGCTTCAAGTAACAATGTATTTACTAAATAATATTTGAATTGACAACGGCCGCTGCAGAATATACTCATTTACTTATGCATTAGCCAAATACGCTAATTGGCGTGTGGCGTATTTACACCTTTCTACATAGTTAACAGTTAATGTTTCAAAATGGTAGACAAATGGCTTATTGAGACTTGATTTAACTACTAATTACAAGTTCCACTAACATGTAATGCATATAAAAGTTGAACAAGTCCAATAGAGTGAGCAAAAGCGGAGCGGGGGAGAGCGGAGCTTTGCTTTCATTAGGGTTGACTGTGTGCAAGTAAACTGTACCATACCAGTATGAGTAAACATTTGTACTGAGCACACTTGCAAACCACAAACCAAACTTCTTACCGACGAAGCAAGAGAGTGGATAGGCAGCACGAAAAGTTCAGAGGGGAGTTTTTTCCTATTGGACTATTGCACACTGTAAAACTCTGCCCTAATTCTTTCGCTCTGCATGATGAATCCTATCATTGAAGCATGTCTTTTTCAATGCAATTGAATTCTCTAATTAAAATATTCTACATGCATATTTATGTACAGACAGATTTACCAAGCCAAGCAGGCTAATTGTCGTGTCTTTGGCGTATAAACCTAAACATCAGCCAAACCCGCCAATTGGCGTGTCTTTGGCGTGTAAACTGAAACATCAGCCAAGCCCGCCAATTGGCGTGTCTTTGGCGTGTAAACTAAAACATCAGCCAAACAAGCCAATTGGCGTGTCTTTGGCGTATTTACTTTTCTACTTATCTATCAAAGAAACCAGTGTAATAATTAAACTTTATTCTTGTGTATTGTAACATGAGGAGCTAATGTCATTTGTTCTCATTTCCTCTCTAGCCTTTGCAGAGTAAACATCTAAGACAAATATGGATAAACCTTCTCATATCGATTATTTGAGAGACCTTGCACCAAAAACTACTTGCCCGAAGATTCCCTACGCCGGACTTAAGTTATTTTTAGACGGTTGCCCTCCTTGCTGCGAATGCTTTACTCCTGAAGGAAGAGCCCGTATAGCAGCTCTAACTCCGAAATGCCCTATAATCCGGTTAATGGAATCTGGAATTACTATCGACGGTTTGTGCCCAGGCTACTGTGAATGCCATACCGTCAAAGGAAAAACTAAAATCATTGCTTTGAAACTAAAATTTACTAAATAAAATAAATGACTAACGAAATGCAGAAGAAATGTAAAATGCCAATTAATCAAAATGCTGAAATAAAAACAACAATTATTACATCACCAGATCAGTTTTATTGAGTTCAAAAATTATTTACAGACACATAAATCAACCAATTGCCCAGCTAAACTCACACGAGTAACTAGGACTTTGCTCTATAACATTGAAATGTTTACTACAACTTATTCATTGAAAGCAATCAAGTAAAACACAAGACTGAATTCAACTTTGTAACTTGAATTTTTTCCACTCTTTAGTATCTACACTTTTCAAAGTAGGTTTATGAATTTCAACAGTTTTAGTGACATGAGAGCCGTCGAGTAGAGCATGAACATGAGAGGAAAACAGTTCTCTAGGCAAAAAGTTCTCTTTTATAGCCTGCAGAAAGTATTCTAACCCTGGAAGCTTTGATTCTTTAGCTTGATATGGCAATAAACGTTTTGTAGCAAAGGATATCAAATCAATTATGTTTGCATTGTCAACAAGCTTTCCCTTATAAACGAATTGACCATTGGGCTTCCAGTTCACGTCAGCAACAGACACAAGAGCTTGGAGAAGTCTTTCGCCTTTTACCTTCTGTGCTGGGCTAAGATATTTTAAAACCATTTCCACTCTGTTGTTCTGTTCTTGCTCAAAGTTCTCTTGCCGTTTGCAGAGCTTGTATTCATCCTCACTCACTACCCGATAGATCCTCGCCATTATTGCAGACGCTTATTACACTCTGCTCAATAAACTTAGTCAAAATTGTGGCAAGTACATTGACCACAAACAAAAGATTCTTAAGTATAAACTTCTTAAGCTTAGTAAGAGTAAATTTAGCCTTATAAAATTTTTTAAGTATGCTTTTATGTTTTTTTAGGCATTTCTTTTCATCAGCATCCATATGTAGTTGCTCAATGTTGAGGAGACACTCTGCTACTGCAGTGATCTGCTCCTTGCTTGCCTTTATTATAAGCTTCTTTCTGTTTAACTTACTGCTCAAGACGAGCTTGTTTAAGAAAGATGCTTCCTCTCTAAGCCCCTCCATCATAATGGCCTAAAGACAAGCATGTCATCTGGGAAAAAGCTGCTTCTAATTTTATATTTATCAGGAGTCTTCCTAGCAAAGTCGAATATAAGAAAGCCATAGCCATTTTTATTAACTTTATTATAGGCATCCAAGATATAAGCAATGTTCCCTGGTGCAATCTTTCTAGCTATATTACTTATTATAGTCTTATCGTAAGGAAAGTTTCCTACAACCAAATAAGTAGCGTTCCTAGTAATAGAAACTAGATTTTTACAGAAGGCATTTTGTAGTAATATAATTACACCCCTATTGGCATGATGAACTTGCCGAGTGAAAACCTTTTTAATGTACGAGTTCAAAGTAGTTTCAAACTCCTGCATGCAATCATCATACACTACAATGCAGTTATCGCAAACCATTGCTTCCAGATCTTCAATAGAGTTAGTAAATATAATTGAATCACTGTACTTAGTGAACGCTTGTTGAAATTCAGTGTAGTAGTAAAAGACCTTCTCTACTGGCTTTGCTAATATTTCGTTTCTTCTACTTAATAACTCTAGGACAAATGTAGTTTTTCCAGCCATACTTGGAGCTGTAACTACCATACTAAAAGGAAAAGCCATATTTACATCGAGTTGATTGTCCATTTTAAAGAAAGCTAAGGTTGAAAGTATCCCTTATATCCTTATGACCAAAAGGAAGTGTATCGATGCGATTAGGTAATATGTACCTAGAAGCTGTGAAGGCATGTAAAGTTAGTTTCGTAGTGGCTACTGTCAGTAAACGCAAATCCCTGCTCACAATGAACTTTGCGGTGTGTCTGACTGGTGGACCGCCGTACAAGACTTCTTTATACATTCCATGCGTCAGCCTTTTGAGAATTGCTCTAGCCACGCCCTTCCCCTTTTTTACTTCAGTCTCGTCGTCCAATAGAATGCTGTACTGCTTAACTTTCAGCGCACAGGCCTCCCTAATTCTTTTTCCCTTCTTCTCTAACTTCCACTTGCCTGGTACGCTAGCATTTACATCAGACTTTAATCTATACTGGGGGCTACTCACATCTAAATCATGAAAATCGAAATGCTGTTTAATTTCTTCCAATTCATCCGTCAATGACTTTCCTGGCTTTAGCTCAATACTAACCATGATGCTGTCTGTGTCCATCATACAAACTTTCAGTCTATTATTAAACTGAGGAGACAAAACATCGTAATAGAACGAATACAATTCTAACCGAGCCAATTCAGTAATACAGAATCCAGTCGCATAAGGCTGCGTAAATTTAATAGAGTTCGGCTTGAACTGAAATACACTCAAGTCTTCATGAATTGGCAAATGACTATGATAGTTATGCCTAGCTAGGTATCTTTCGCATGTCTCTGCATCAAAGCAAAGCGTTGCGTTGATATCGTTCACTTTATTCCTAAGACAGTACCCATAAATGGAATTCAAAATGATTTTGTAATACAATCCTAAAATTTCACTGATTGCATTTTTCCTTAAATCAGAAACTTTTACCACGTAGTCTCGCATGTAAGGCGCTTCATTAAATTCTATTATTCTATGGTACTTTGTAATAACAATACCTTTAGAGCAATAGAAGCGCAAGAGTTTGTGATAACAAATGTAATTTTTCTTATCAAACAAAGTCAGCAGTAGTTTCTCAGCTGCATATGAATTCCCTTGTTTAACTTCCTGCAACTGTCTAATCTGATAATCAGATAATTCCATTAATGACACGGAGTACTTCTCCGGCATCATTGGGAAAAACGCGTGTGCCGTGTGTAAAGCATCTGGATAATCAACGTCACACTCGATTATGTATCCTTTCCCGAGTGAATCATCTACTTTGCTTATATCAAAAGTGGATAATTCATAATCTTCTAACAATCTGAAACCCGAGATAGGCATTGGCTGCATCATAGCGCTTGGATACATAGCATTGCAATCAGTAAACATAATTTCAGATTCCGGCTGTTTTGAATCATAACCTTTTACACCTGGAAGATTTGTTTTAACAAATCTTGTTGCAGCCTGTGTCACTCCTCCTTTCAGCCCTCTTGTAAGCATCAAGTACATTTCCATATCAGGAATATAGTCAATCTTTACCTTTGACAAATAAAGGAACGCCTGAAACGAATACCCACTAGAAGTAATTGAATAAGTGGGATCTAAAATAAGTTCTTTCATGCAACTTCTTCGATAGTCCAAGTAAATATCAGCCAATAGGGTGACATCCAATTTTAAATAAAGTTTACAGTAATCCCTAAATGTCCGACATCCAGTTTGCGTCCAGACATTTTGAGCATGCTGATATTCTTCCTCAGTAATTACCTCATTTGTCAAATCATTAAAGAATGCTTCCCTAGGAGGTAAGGCTGTATCTTCCCAAACACTCGGCCCAGTACAATACCTATAGGGGAAAGGTTGCTTTCGAACTAGCAAAGGAAGAATGTTTCCAAAGTTTGAAAATACCATTCGAGTACAACGGAATTTTTCAATTGAATCTCTGAGCAAACTTTCAGCCAGAGCTCCTAATCCACCTCTAAGATGCTGAATTGAATCCGTAATTCTCAGTTTGTTATCAATTGTAATGCTAATAAAGTTCTCTTTAGTTTTAGCAAGAATTTCTACTCTATCTTTAAACTCTTGACCCATTGCTTGAACTAACATTTTGAGATCGTACTTTTGCCCATTATGAAACATGCAGTAAAACTCTTTCCTGAACTTTATCTGTAGGTTACAATTATTGCACATTGTGCAAATATATTGGCCAGCCTTGTACGGCCGACCAAGATATACACAATCGATATGCGAATGATGTTTAACCTTTTGATTTTTCTCGTCGTAATGCAGTTCACAAAACGGACAAATAATCGACCGGGCATGATCCTGTGATTCTTCTGGTGTCAGATCTCTCATACGAGTGTTGTCTTTAATTTTAGTCAAATATTGATCAGCCTCGCCAAGTAGATCCTCAATCAAACGTTTTATTGGATTTTCCCCATCATAAAGATGAAGAACTTCGACTCCTTCATCGCTACATATAATGTAAGCATACGACGAAGGATCATGCAAATCTGTTTCTTGTTCATCAATCCTAGTCATGAAAGCTTCTAAGTCCGCAAAGCAAATGTACGGAACAGCCAGTGTTTGCTTTAAATCGTTAAACTTAATACAACCTTCAGTAGGAAATATAATTCTAGGCTTATTCACAAGACGGCATATAGCTTCATGCTCATCGAGAGTTTTATAACTAATCTGACCACCTGGTCGCTGTATGCCCCTGCTGATAAAGGATTTGTTTAGGCAGAATCTGCATAGATCATATTGATTACTGTTATTTCCTAGGAAGGCCGAAAGATTTTCAATCAAAGCGTAATGATATTTGTCATCTTGTTCAATTAACAACATGTTGATATGTCTCTCCCTAGGAACTTTTCTTTTTCTTGTCAACACAATAGGATAAGCCACCTTATCAAATCCGTAGATATTTATAGACAAATTATTCGCATTTTCAAACCTTGAAAAGTCCTGAATTGGAACTGGAAAAGTTAACATTGTTACATCTAACGATTTATTTTTATCTGCCATGAATTTGTGATAACTTTCTGGATTCGTTTTACGTGCCATGTCTCCCCCTACCGGGTATAACTTAGCATACATACAGTACGCAAAACAGAAATCATTATTGTTTTTTATGTTCACTAAACCTTTAGTGCCTTCTAGATGTTTCGGAGTTGGAATATAACCCGAACCTCTAAGTGGCTTGTATTTACCAAACGTAATTTCAAAATATAAAATCTTTTCTATTCTCCATCCACTTCCGTTCTGAGTAAAAGATTCCAAACATGCTTCCTGCTGTAGTAAAGCAGCGTAGTAGATATTAGGAATTAAATTAGCATGCATTAATACCATGCTGTAAGATCTAAAGTATGCAATATTAGTGACGCCGTCTCTTTCCAATCTTACTGCTGTTATAAATTCCACATACAGTCCTTTGTATTCTCGTAAATTATGTGTAACTAGGTTTGCAACTGGAGCTCGTAAGTTTTCAAAGAGCGTGCTTAATTCAACCGTACCTAGATCTCCATCGCTTCTGTAAACAGCAAGCCGATTATGATGAGAGACAGCATGTAGAACAAACGGCCCTCCATCAAACGCACCACCAATCTGAATTCTGGGGACTTGATTGCAAGGATGATTTATCCATCTATTGAGAAATATTCCTTCACAATGTGGACATTCGTGCAACCGGAAAGAATGACCCCTGAGTTGACTACGACGAACACAGCGGTAGCCACATCCTTGTACAGGACAAATAACCTAAAGATGCCAATTTGAAATAAAATCCCCAAACATGGAACTGACGATAAATTAGTAAATTCTATATACTTACAAGATGGTTTGCCGGGTTAAATGGAGCTTTTCGTCGAGGCATCTTGAAAGATGTTGAAGGGGTGAATGCAGCAAAGCAACTAACAGATGCGTATGCAACTGATTCTACCGTGAAGCAAGTAACCCGTGTGCATGAGGGAGATACGCGCTGACTTTACCCGCCTAAACAACCCTTTGCCTCCAGTTTTTTTATGTATGTAGCCAAACAAGCCAATTGGCGTATTTTTGGCGTGGAGTATTATTTAATGTATATGAACCTATTCCATATCTCCTATCTCACCAGAGAACAAAATTTTATGTATGTAGCCAAACAAGCCAATTGGCGTATTTTTGGCGTGGAGTATTATTTAATATATATGCATCTATTTCATAACTCCTATCTCACCAGAGAACAAACTTTTATTTATGAATACGCCACACGCCAATTGGCGTGTCTTTGGCGTTTAGTATTATTTAATGTATATGAACCTATTCCATAGCTCCTATCTCACCAGAGAACAAAATTTTATGTGTGTAGCCAAATACGTCAATTGGCGTGTCTTTGGTGTGTAGTATTATTTAATGTATATGAACCTATTCCATAACTCCTATCTCACCAGAAAACAAAATTTTATGTATGTAGCCAAATACGTCAATTGGCGTGTCTTTGGCGTGGTGTATTATTTAATGTATATGCACCTACATCAATGCTAAAATCAGAGAACATTATGTAAATACAAATGCAAAGACAAGTACAGTTGTTTTAAGTTATTTATTTCAATCTCACAACAAACCTTTTTACAATTGAATCATTTCTTTTAGTATTAGATGTAAATACTCTAAGGACATCATAGCTAGACATACCTTTAAACGTATGGTAAAGAAAGTATAGACAAAATTCTCCACACGTATTCGCAGAGTTACTTTGAAGTTGTTTGTCATTAACATTAGTACAATAAGGAAGAACAATACCGTAGTACTCAGAACTTTTTCCAAGTGAATCAAAAAAGAAAAGGCGCCTAGGGGAAAAGGCCGCCACTGCAAGCCAATGCTTGCCCGGATTCCCAGAGTCCTGCGAGTTGATAATATAGCAGCTCGGGTATACATATATATCAAGCATATTTCTAGGGATAACATTGCTGTCCTTCAACTTCCATTTCTTATGTACTACATTTAACTTATCTTTTAACTCTAAAGTATTCATAGGCTCGACTTTACAACTCTATTTACATCTATGTCAATGTAGGCTTGGTATTGAGCAAATACAACAGCAGTAATGGCTTCTGTCAGAGCCTTTTCAAAATCCAATTCAATCTTTAGTCGCCCACGTCTTTCCGGCAAGAGGTCGTCCCCAGTACTAGCCGAAACAAGTTCAAACACGTTGAAGAAATACCCGTTGAGATAATCTTTCATTGTCAGATTATTCCCCAAGTCTCGATTACTAGCGGCGGTGAACAGGCTCATGTAACCATTGAGATATTTTTTGTCTGCGATATTAAATTCCAGACAGCGGTATAGGGCAATCTCATTATCAACCGTCAGTGCAATCTTCTTCACATTAAAGTGTTGGAAGTTGAAAGGATTGAGAGACAGCTTTCCAGACAGGGCATCGCTCTTTACCATTCCAATGACGATGAGCTGAGGCAATTGTCCCATAAAAAGATTATCGGATGTTCCACTGGTAAGACCGCTGATGATGTTGAAAGTTTTGATTTCACATCTGTCGTAGGTGTATCTAGCAGCTCTCTTATTCAACTCCATTTGAATACGATTAAACAGGCTAAGAGATAGAGTATGCCTACGTACATAGTAGTTAGCAGAAAGTATCTTTACAGTAAAAGGGCAGGCATTTGACCCCGCTGCTCTCTCCTCAGCACTCCAAAGAACAAAGTCATCCGAATTACGAGACAACTTTATTCTGACATCAACATTATTTATAATATATCTTTTCTGCTGAGCCAAATCCAGAAACAACGGGCCAATCATTTCCACAACTTGACTTTCAGCAATTGCAGATTTTCTTGCAACCATGCCAGTATTGGTGGCGGTAAAGTCATCTCCTTTTGTATCTTGGTAATACATTACAGCCTGTGCTGCAGTTCCCTTATACGGAGCTCCATTGCCAAGTGTAGAATTAATGTAGGCTTTGAGTGCATAATTGTTGGATAACGTGGTCACGGGATAATCTCCCAACTGTAGATCGGCTGATTGAAACAGCGAATGCATAAAGTTATTTACAGTAGATACATCTGCAGTTTTTGGTAACGCAGTATTGTCATGCTTGGTCACTTGAACCAAAACACGTAGCAAACTATTTTCCAAGTCAATAAAGGAAGAATTTCCTTCAATAAAGTATTGTAATGAAGCAAAGCGTTCCTTTGTACTATTCTGAGGATACACTTCTTGCGTAGTTGAATATGTTACACCAACATCTGTTGCTACTCGGGAGAATACATCCAATTCACTACGAATGGACATAGAGCTCCCCTCAGAAATCTCCACACTCATCTCGATGCCTTTTTCTTCTTCTTCGCTCCGCCCGACTTTGCTTTAGCTTGTTTCTTTTTTCCAAATCCAAATTGGTTAAGTGTAAGTGTCTGCTTCTTTTTCTTCTTCTTGACTGGCTTGCTCTTTTTTGCTGGCACTCGAGAAGAAGAGCTTTGAGACCTTTTCTTTCCCCCTCCTACTTGCCTAATGACACGATTGGTCTTTTTCCTTTTCTTTTGTACAACATCTCTACCAATGTAAGGGATAGTATAAGACTCAGGCTTAAGACCGAGACCGCCTCCAACTTGTACATCCATCCTTAAAACTTTTTCGGACGAATGTGAAGCGTCACGAAGGAAGGCTGGTGCATTACTGGTAGCTCGAACAAGTTCTCGCTGAGTATTTGTATTTTCACTGTACAGAATTCACTGGCATTCAAAGGAACGTACTGTATAGTAGGGAAATCTATACTTATATGCTTTGCATCATCAGGGACAGAGTCAACAATTCCTAATATAGGCATATACCGTGAACCGTAATAAGTATTCTTTGTTATATCTGAAAGAATAAGTGCACGCCTTGGGCCAAAGTAACTCCAATCTACTGTATCTATAATAAATTGTGCTTTGTTTTCAATATCTTCTGTTCCGTCCAAATTTATTTCCTTAACGTCTCTCTTAGATCCCAGAAAGAATACACCGCTACCTAGCAGTATAGCAATATTTGGAGATTTAATATAAACCGTCACATCATCCTTATCAGCGTTAATGTCCACAGTATCTTCTCCCAAAAGAAAATAGACATCGACGAAATCTTTTATTTCACTAAATGCACGATTGATGTTTGAGATAAGGGAAACAAAGTCAAACTTGCTAGGTTCTTCTACTCTGACACTTTTAGTAGGAGCAGGAAATACTTGGTCAAACTTAAAGACATGGCTTTGAGGAATTTCGACATACTTTGCATTATCAATGTACCCATCACTAAGATGTTCTCCATGTCTGAAAATGTATTGCTTTGTAAATCCAAAAGCTTTAGCCAATAGCGAGTCAATCACAAGATTTGCCTTGTCTAAGTTAACTAATTTTGTCCTTGCTCCCTGTCCATCTCCAACTTCACTTGCTTTAATATTGATTCCAACATGTTTAAGCAAAGGTTCCAAGTAAACAATCAAATTATTGATTGATAAATGCTGACTTTGAGGTATCCCATGAGAAACAGTTCTAGATTTTCCAATAATAACTTCTATTTCATTATCATCCGGGTATCTGCCAAAAATCTTCCTACGTGTTGGTGTAAACGACGCACGAACGAGTCCACATTCATAATGTTCAAGAGGTAGCTTAACAGTTTTGAATAATTCATTGGTAAAGTACCCGCCTCTATTCTCCTGAAAGGTTCTCTTGCATCTTCGGCTTTCCAGATGAAGTGTTATGCTTTCCATTGCTTACAAGTTGTAATTTTCTTACAAGAGCATTAAGTTCAGTAATAGGTATTGTCGCACCTCGCCCAGTTATCGTTCCGTCAGGTTCTCGTATATGAACATGTGTTTCAGTGGACCAAATCTTATAGCCACAGTACAAACTATAAAACTTTGACATTAGGGAACAGCAATTACGTCACAATCAAAATATCTTCCAGGTAGAAACCTACCAAATCTGTCCATCAACAGGTAACCGTCAGGTGAATTGTAGAGGCGGTAAACTGATTCTTCTTGACCATACAGCTTCTCTTTACGGAACGAAACCCAGCTAACTTCCTTCAGAGTACAATTTTTGTGCACAGTAGAAATTTTACGTTTCTTTTTGATTAAGCTTAATGCTTTCTTGATATCTTTGATGTCATCAACTTTAAATGAAATAGTACCAGTGCTGTTATGAATGTAAACTTTTTCAAAGTCAGTCAGTGCATTAGTAATTAGAACTTTAGCGTCATTCTTGAGAATTACAACATTTGTTGTTGCCATAACGAAGTGTTATGTAGGAGTAAAGTGAGTAAGTTCCTGCTCGTAGAAGCCTCCTTGCAACGTCTCCAAAGGCAGCTTCTTACTAGGTATCTTTTTCCCACGCTTAGTCACTTTAGCTTCGCTATATCTATGCACTGTTTCTTTCAATTCATATGTCGGCGGCTGCGTATCTCGTACTTTACTTATAATAAAAGGAGTATCAATATAATTATATTCATAACCCTTAGTGAACAGACCTTTCCAGCGAGATATAAGAACTATATCTCCTACTTTATATTTAGGGAGAATCTTAGGCTGTCGGACCAGATGTTCAAATGTATTGCGCCACACCAGATGTTCATTGTTTTCGTTAACGTCATTAGGAGCAAACTTTGTGGTACGATGTTTTGAGCTGTTATAACTATTCACCAGAAGCGGTAATACTTTTATATACTCCCTATTGCCTTTATGTGTCCAATAGCGAGATAAACGGGCTAAGATCGTACGGTGGAAGCGCTCGATTACGCTTGCCTTCAACTCTGAGTAAACGTGAATTAATTTAACTCCAATACTCTCCAAGTACTTTTTCGTTCTTTTCCCAACGAATTCATTACCACGATCACTTAGTACAGTTCTAGGTTTTCCAAGTGCTTTAATGACTTTCTTCATTGCACTCGCAGCATCAGCCATTGTTTTTGTTTTAAGTGGAACTATGTGAGCTTTCTTACTAAAGACATCAATAGCAGTAAGCAAGTACTTAAAGCCTTTGTTTTCCTTTGCATGCCTTTTCAGATCTATTAGATCTATCTGTATTTGCTCATGACGGAAAGGAACCATAAACTTTCGTCTAGGAAACCTTTTATTAGCTGGCTTATGAAGCACATACGGTTTTAGCTTGTGTAGTTCTTTAATAACAAGTTTCTTGTTCTTAAAATTTCTGTTGGTAATGAATGAAGCAGCCCCTGAAAAGGATCCAGCGAATAGGGGATTGAGATACTGACGCTTAATGTCAACTTCCATTCTTAAGCGACGAATCACAACTGCGTCAGTCTTTTGGCAGGCACCGACCCATATGCACTGCAAATGTTTTCCTCTCACAATGGAGTCCTATCCTGAACAAAATGCTTACTTGTTCTTAGATTGCATGAATCCTGAAGAAGACAACTGCCCTGGATGTTATGAATGCGACTCATGCCACGAAAGATTTTGTAATGGAATTGAATTTGGGATGTGGTTGACATGCAACGATTGCTTCTAGCTGCAGTTAACAAAAGTCAAGTTAAATAGAATGGTTGGATTAATCGAATTCTCCCGAAATACAACAGGACATGTAATAAGATTATTGTACGCAGATGTCGTTCATCCTTTATTGAAAAGAGAATTCAAGTGCTGCTGCTCACAAGCAACTACACTTACGTGCATACAAAACATAATATGCTCAAATCATCTTTCTTCTACGTTATACGTTACGCTCTACGAGTCGAGTGCCCTACTGCTAAGACAATATAACTATAAAGCAATATCAGCTGAAAAGAAACTATTTGTTTACATTAACGGATGCACTATTTGGAGATTACATATGCAAACTCCAGACACACTGGCAAAGAGATTTGATATACTTTTACAGAATCATATACATAATAATGAATACAGTATAGCAGTAATAGGAAGCTGCTTAAAGCAAATTTTAAGAGAAGATGCAGCGAATAACCGGAGAGTACTAAGCACTTGGGTTGAGAATGAGTTAGAGCTTATGGACTTTGATAAACTACATATATAATGAATAAGCTAATACCCTGCAACGGTCCTGTAGTTAAGAACTATGCTACTTTAAAAAGTAGGTTGGATAGTTTTAAAACTTGGCCCCTTAGCTTCATAAAGACAGAAGATTTAGCTGAAGCTGGGTTTTACTACTGCGGACCAGGAGACCGTGTTCAATGTTTCTACTGTGGAAGGCCACTTGAGCAGTGGGAGGTAGACGACTGCCCCTTCCTTGAGCACGCCTTACATTCTGATTATGATGCCTGTGCATACCTCACAGTAAACAAACATAAAATAAAAGACCGAAAGCCTCTCCCTGTAGTTGAGGACGATAAGAATGTGTGCAAAGTGTGCAAATTGTTCGAAGCGAGATACGTTTTGCTACGTGTGCACATTTTGGATTTTGCCCGATTTGTGTGACAACCCAATCATCTTGCCCGTGTTGCAGAATGTCAATCTCATCTATTCTTAAAATATATACTTAATCATGAATGTGAAAGACTTGGCCGTCCCGAAGGGCGGTATGAAACATCCCAACTTCGACAATGTGAACACTAGGACAGACTCATTTGCCGTTTTAGAAACTATTATGAACAATTACAAAGAATATGCAGAAGAAGGATTTTTTATTACAGAAGAAGGTTTCATGTCGTGCTTTTATTGCAACTTAACATTTTTCAATCTTTCAGACATTGACAAACGTTATGATCAACACCATAAATTGTGCGTATTTGCAAAGTGCTACCTAATAGACACTAAAGAGCTTGACGAACCAGTGAATCCGTGTATCATCTGTCATATGAGAAATGTAAATTTCGTTTTAATACCATGCAATCATATGCTTTCATGTGAAAAGTGTACTTATAAGTTTAATACATGTCCGACCTGCAGACGGATTGTCAAGACAGTTCGTCACGTTTTTCTTTAAAGGTATCAATACTTTTTCCACCATGATAACCGAGAACGCGGTGGATATTTCGGAATTTTTCTCACAAAGATCGGAGGAGACCAATTCCATTTCTGTTTTGCAACTTCTAATCCATTATCGTTCGTTTCATCGCACTTTTCTTCTCCGTCCTTTTCCTTGAAACCTTGCAGGCTTTTGATGAAATCAATTGATTTCCTATTAACAATTCCAATAGTTAGTGTTATACTTTATCAAGCCAAACCCGCCAATTGGCGTGTTTTTGGCGTATAAACTTAAACATCAGCCAAACAAGCCAATTGGCGTGTCTTTGGCGTATAAACTTAAACACCAGCCAAACAAGCCAATTGGCGTGTCTTTGGCGTATTTACTTATACATATACAGTTTTACTTACTGAGTGCCGTAAAAGTGCCTGCAAAACAGAGCATGCTGTTCTTGGCATCGCTTCAGATCCTCTTCAGCCTCCTCCCGTTTCTTTATAGAGTAGTGGAGATTATAGGCATAATCAGCAATCTTTCTAAGAGGAATGTCATCCCAGAAGGCATCATGACTTGGATGAGGTACTTCTCTTAGGTCAACGTCGAAAGGGTCATAACCATCAATGGTAAAGTCATCAAAATCCTGTTGAATGCAACCCACTTCATGACGCGGCAGTGCTATTTCTAGTAAAGACTTGGTGTACTGGTAGTAGCTCAAGACGACAGGATCCTTGTCCAGAAAAGAATTCCACTGTAGACGAATTTTGTTGAGACAATTAATCAATGGTGCGCCAGGTTTAGGATCATTGTACGTTCGCTCGCTTAAATAACACCTGCACCTGTCGCTAATAAAACAGTCCACTGAGGAATCCCTGTAGAAATTGATTTTATACACATGGTTCTTTGAAAACTGCATTTCAGTTAGGATTACCATTGCACCCTCGACCGTAGTCAAGTACAAACTACTTGCAAGCCAAAAACTAACACAGCAACCCTTCGTTGTAAAGTTCCAGAGCATCACATCTGGATCACAAGTCACCCTTCAGCCTTTGGATCTACAACATCTCATACAAGCGAACTGAAATCAACCATGGAAGGAGCAAAGCAGACTATCTATAATAAATCGAAGTAATTCAAAATCAAAATTTCAAAGTTAATTTCATAAGTCCATTGTAAAGCGCACTAACACTAAGTATCTATTTGCATTATCAGGTTACGCTGCATGGACTGCGACTACAGCCACCTGGACCGCTGTCCCGACCTCGCGGTTTATAACGCCGACGGCTACCAGCGTTGCTTTGACTGCCACTGGACAGAAAAGAATTTGGCAGCTTACATGATTGGAAGAGACCAAGACGTGGAGGATCTCCGTCAATGGAAACGCACCTCGGAAAACACCTGTTGTAGCTACACGTGCTTCCTGGAAAAGCTCAGCTACCATGAAGTTAGAGATGCAAGATTCTATCGATTTCTTTCGACGGTTCACGTGTTGTGCGGTTTCTGCCTTAATGAGGACCGTCTAGGAGATTGCGCTGATTGCACCTATCAATATCCTAGTTCAAAAGGCCTGCCCAACTATACTGACCCAGCATTATCATCGTAAGTATACAAATATATCGCATCTAAAAATATATGTAGTAAAAGCAACTAATTGTTCTATGCAATGCAGATGTATAGGTACTTGCAACGAGTTGCGAGTTCCCGAGTGGCGCAATCAAGTTAGAGAGTGCCTCGTCGGTCCACCACTAAAGGACTTGAACAAAGAAGAAGAGGACGACTACTTCCAATGGAAGATCCGTGCTGAACCCCTCCCCATGATTGAGGTAACCACAATTGAGAAAGCACCTACAGCCGGCCCATCGCAGCAACAAATTCGAGAAGAAGAGAGCGATGATGAAGATTTCGTGAACTATACTATAGTTCCTGCTGTATGCACCAAGAAGTATCGGGAGGAACTAGCCTGGAGATGCTACATTAGAGACGCATATAAATTCCAGGTAACTATTGCACCTACAATTAATTGATTATCAAATGACAATCAATTCATAAACAACTCCTCTTTATGCAAAATCACCACAGGAGACTCCAACGACTCCTCTTGCAGGACCATCCAGCAAAGTCCGAAGAATTGTTAAGGCCAGGAAGCGGTTAGACTTCTCAAATATGTAGGCCTCAAAATTGATAGGCCCAAAATTTTTCATATATGCTTGCATATCGAGCATATCGAGGTTTTAGCCACTTTGAAGCCTGCACATCGAGGTTTTTGAACACATTCAGCGAATACTTTTGCTGTTTTCGTCAGTTTTGTACGATTTTGTTCAGTTTTGTTTCATTTTGTCATAGTTTTTTAAGATTTTCTTTAAAGTTTTTCAAGATTTTTGTTTAGTTTGACAAGCTTTCTGATAGTTTTGAATAAGATTTTGTTTGCTTTTACATGATTTGTCATAGTTTCCTAACATATCTACCTAGTTTTAGTAACAATCTCTGATTTATACGTAGAAAAGTATGAATACGCCACACGCCAATTGGCGTGTCTTTGGCTTGGTATGTATAAACTATGCCTACTACTCAATATTATGCACTATTGTTTCCCTAATAGACTTTATGTATAATATAAATCTGATTACACCTGTTATCATTATATGAATCTAATTACATTTGATAGCATTTTGATTGATTTCCTAAGATATCTACCTACTTTTAGTAATTTACTTTGACTTGTACGTAGAAAAGTATGAATACGCCACACGCCAATTGGCGTGTCTTTGGCTTGGTATGTATAAACTATGCCTAATACTCAATGTTATGCACTATTGTTTCCCTAATTGACTTTATGTAATGCATTTAGCCATATTTACTTAGTTTATGTACACCTGTATTGCATAAAAAATATAAATGTAGTTACACCTGTTATCATTTATATGAATCTAATTACATTTGATAGCATTTTGATTGATTTCCTAAGATATCTACCTACTTTTAGTAATTTACTTTGATTTGTACGTGGAAAAGTATGAATACGCCATACGCCAATTGGCGTGTCTTTGGCTTGGTATGTATAAACTATGCCTTCTACTCAATATTATGCACTATTGCTTCCCTAATAGACCGTAAATAATAAATTTAGCTATATCTTACTTAGTTTATGTACACCTGTATTACATAAAAAATATAAATATAGTTACACCTGTTATCATTCATATGAATCTAATTACATTTGATATCATTTTATATCACTTTAAGTACATATACTAGTAAATTATACTATTATATACTACAGTAATGCTTTCTTATATGACTATATAACTATATACCATGTAGTAGTTTGTGTATGTGTGAAATAAACTTGAAGTAAAACGTTATTATTGCATCATCTTTTAATTCAAAACGTTAGGCAGTGCATTGCATACGATCGCAGCAGGGGGTACGAATGAGACGCTCAGCATAAAAAACTTTGGTGGGAAAGGGAAATGCATAGGAGTATAGCACAGCTCTGCAGGAGGCCAAAGCAGACGCTTAGCATAAAAACTATGCATCAGGCCTGCTTACCAGGGATTGGAGTAGGGGGTTGTATGGTTAAGGCATAGCAATGGTTTAAGAGTGGAGCGATCACTACACACAACATAGCATGTAGAAAAAAGCGGGGGTCTGTGGGTTGAATAGGAGAATAGCATTGAGCATGCAAGAGAGTGTGGAGGATTGTGGGAGGCTTGGGAGGTGAACTTAACACGGTGTGGAGTAGGCAAGCTTTGCCTAGCGTTTGAGTGTGGAAGGCAAGCAGAGTGGGAGAGCGAATGGCAGAAGACGGGGCGGAGCGAAGAGCCAATCAGCGAGAGGGGAGAAACAGGATTGGGCTGATAGCTAGGCAGCAAGAACCACTCAGCTCAGTCTTGCTTCAGCACTCAGAGGGTGAGCACGTCTTCACGCTACTCTCCGTCTCTTCGGGGGTCGGCTGCGTAGTGTGGCTGCTAACCACACTGCACTCCTTCACTCGGGGGTCGGCTGGGCGGTAGGAGGAGAGGACTTATATATATAATATATATATATATATATAGATGCATATATAGGGACCTTGCTTGCTATATAGGAATGGCTTAAATGATGGCTTTGCTTATGCTTTGCTTCGGGGGTCGGCTGGGCTGGCCCCCTATAAAAACCTTATTGAATAGACTTGTGGGTGGAATGCGGTGCGGAACTGCTCAAACACTTTAGTACCCCACTACTTGTGTTAGTAGTGTGCACTGTGTGAAGCTGTAGAGGTGGCGCATGGTCTTTGTAGGCACATCATACATACATATATATAACCTATAGCATATACTACTCGTGATACAGATATGTGCCTGTATCATTATGTGAATTTTGAAATGCTAAGGAGTGACATTGGTTACTGAAATTGTTTCTCCATGCTTTGGCAATGTATTGAAATTTATCCCCCCATGGTAACTGCGTATTTGTTTTAAAAAATTTCCTTTTGAAAAGGTTAAGAAAACTACAATGTAGATGGCATTTTTCGAATTTTTGCAAAAACCAAAAGCCGGAGGATGCTTATTTCCAACAGGGAGCAAAGAATTTCAATGAATAATGTCTTTCAAAAATTGGGGGATGTACGTAAATGTTTTCCAAAGTTATGTCACCGACAATTTATGACCACAGACAGAAAGAAAGACAGCGGAGAGAGTCACACTGCGTTCCCGGTGGTATCTCCGAGATTAATAATAACCCATTTTCATGGAGACATTATTTTCGACACCCCTAAAATACTCAATTTTACCCCCAAAATAGTGCTTTTCAGAAATAGCACTTTTCCCCCAATTTTTTCATTAGTACCCCTATTATTATGTATTGTACCCTTAACTATAAATTCGCTTTGAGTGACAAAAATTCAACTGAAGTACTATTAACAAATCAAAAAACCATAAAATTTTCAATATGTCGTTGACAATATACTTGCATATATAAGATTTAGATAAATATAATGTCTTTGAGGCCTTTGGACCAACAAAAGTGCATAGGGCACTTTAAAAAACTGATTAAGTGTTCATAAAAGTAGACATATTTACCCTTTTTGGTTTTTTCAGACTTTTAATATTACTTAACTTCAGTTTTCGTTATTCAATGCCTATTTATAGTTAAGGGTAAAATACACTATAATTGGGGTACTAATGAAGAAATTGGGGGGAAAGTTCTATTTCTGAAAAGCACAATTTTTGGGGTAAAATTGAGTATTTTAGGGGAGTCGATAATTACAGTCCATTTTCATGTAATTGAATGAAATACAAATGTGCCTCCATGGTAAATAAGGAAGGCTAATTTCAGTTTTACACATTTAACTCTTTTGTCAAATTTGAATGACTATAATAAACTAAGTTGTTGCAGTTTATCTTTTAAAAAATATGAAATAAATTGTTTTGTGCAAATGATTGCTAATCAAACTTACAATTTCGTCACTCTCATCTGTCGAAAAAATTCGTTCTTCTTCCAAATGCAGCAAAATTCTTTCCAGATTGGCGAGATTGTCAACCAGAAAAACAAAATTTTTTGTAATTTGGTTTTCCATTTCAAAATATAACGTGATATATTGATTTTTTAGATCGGCAGATTGAATAAACTCAAAATCAAGGGTGTGGCGGACAGGATGTGTGCGTCGAGTTCAGTTTCTGTGCTTACGTGGCAGTCAATCATAAATTGAATTCAAGGTAGATGGACAAGAATGTTTTATGTGAACCTCTAGGTGCGGGTCGTTATCTTATCTCTGCCATTTATCACCGTGATTTTTATATGTTACCAGAGCATAACCAGCCGATTTTGAGAGGACGCAGGCTCTGACGGGACGGACGCAGTTTAAATTTGTATTTGGATGCTGATAACTTTATTTCTATTATAATTAGTAAACCGAAATTTGGGAAACACATCAAAGTTATTGTAATCAATATTATCAATTCATTTAATCTCAGTAGCCTCTCCAGAAAAAAGTTATTGATTATTAAAAATTATTGATTAAATTATTGTTTAAATTATTGATTAAATCTGACTGCTCTAAAATCCGGAATAATTCTACACGGCGAAATAATTGGACAGAATTTGGAATTAGTATTTAGTATTTTTGTGTAAAAGTCATTCAAGATAACACCTCTTTAGTTGTCTATAGCACGTGCAAAATGACAGAGAGATCTTAAACTGTTAAAGTAAGTTCTTATTCCTCAACTCAGTATAAACTTAAATCTTTCTGAATATAAAGACTTACAGTGTTATAGCAAATGTTGGCGAAATAAAGCAATTATCCCTACACCAAAAGACGTCCCTTGTGGAATTTCAAATGCTGCTGTGAAAAGCAATTCGCCAGGTCGACATAATTCTACCTGTACATTATTACCATATTTTACCAATTATTTATTATAATCAATTTAACATTACCAATTATTACCATATTTCACACAGGCTAAAAGACATCTTGGAACAAAAATTCCAGAGTGGAATTATACAGGATTTTATAAGGATTTTATTTGTATATTGGAATTTATTTACGTTTCCTGAAACTATGATTACATTACATTTGATTTGTTTCCCTAATTTTAGCTTACAACTATATTATAAAGAAAGTTATAAGTATTCAAATGCCAATACAATTTGTGTCTCGTCAGAGCCTGCGTCTTCTCAAAGACTGAGACATGTGTACGATTTGAGTGACAATTAAATAAATGCATGCTCACATCATAATCACGTGCTTTGAATACTAGTAATTTCATATAAGTATGCCATTTGCACTGTTCTGTATGGCTAACTTATTGCTATCCATATATGTTCGTAAAACTCTGCATGAAAATGCTGTATTTTCAAGTTACAAATATTTTGCTCATCTCTGTTTTTTAGCTGGCATTTCTCTTAATTGCAATCATCTTCATTATGAAGCAGAGACTTCTTTATAAGAATGCTCGCAATAATCTGTCCGTCTGCCCTTCCGTCCGTGTAAGAATTAAATGATAAAACACATTAAGAGCTATCAACTTTTCAGAGAAAACATCGTCCAATCATTACAAAATTACAGTTCAACAAAATTTGGGAATCACACAGTATTTAACTCTATAGTCACCAATACAACAAGCGCTTATGGCATGACCGTCGAAAAGGGAAACATAGGAAGAATCACTCATATATTATTACACTAACAACCAAATTTTAAGAATATTTGAACAACATCCTTATTACGACTTATTATTTTGCCCATTCAAATGAATGATCAAAAAGTATTTTAGCCTTTTGATGTGTCGGATAGAATGTGTATTTCAAGTACAGTCTTTTGTATACGTGGCACTGATAATTTTTAATTGAAACCAGGGCAGATGGGCTACACAGTTGCTTCTGACATAGATATAAGGTACAGTCGTGTATATCATAATACTTTATATATCTAAACCTTTTATCACCATTATGTGCAATACTATTTGGATGACAAATGTCTGCTTATCTCATCACCACATGCAGCAAATACTCGTCACTACAAATAAATACAACTTCTACACTTTCCGTGCTAAAAAAATGCGGTCAAAACAAATTAAAAGCAAACAAACGTACAAGCAAACCTATTGATAACTTGTTTATTTGCAAAATTCCATCCGGTGGAAATTATCTCTGAACTCCAACAGATTTCTGGACTACAAACTGCTCCATCACCACATATGCATATGAGAAATTGATAAACTACGTCAACGTCCAAAGGAAACTGCTAAATCCTTTAAGCCATCAAAAATAACTTAGACTTCCATTTTCCTTTATTCTGCACCCACATTAATTCACACAAATTCAATATCTGTTTTACAGGGGTTAACTTACTATACACAGATTGAGATTATTTAATTGTGTAGTACAGCGTTGGCCCAAAGTAACTCACCATAGAGAAATAGCATTAGGTTCGATGTTTGAAAATGGCTCTCAAATTGTGTGAGAAGCATTTTCAAACATTGCATGCATTTTTCTATATTGCGCCAAATGGTCTATGCTATTTCCCTATGGTGTCCGCCTTGTGGTCAACCCTGTAAATTCGCCCACATTTTACAATTTATAAGATGGGGGTAAACATTTCTGGCGTGATATGTAAGGCGATTAACAAATTCATATCTTTACTGCTCTATAGAAATTCTAAGCAAACGAACTTTCTGTAAATATCGTGCAGGTAAATGTGGGACTCTATCTTAGATATTTCTCCGCACTAATGAAATGCTTTAGCTTTACATTTAAAGTTGGGAAGGAGAGGCGGTTCAAAAAGAGGTTGCCCGCCAGACTTTTGAGAGGGAAATTTATTAATACATTGTCTTCTCATTGACAACGTGGTTAGTTTTTCTTTCTCTTCAAACGTTAATGAATCGGTCTACGGGTCACAGTAGAACAAATCCAGAATTCCTAACGTGTTCAGAAGAATCCAAAGTACAATATTGTTAGCATACATATTCGATATTTGTAGTTTTTGTAGTGTTTTTAGATCGAAAACGAAACTTACTCCACAAATGGCGAAATTGGGGGTAATTTTTTTCGTTTATGATCTAAAAACACTACAAAAACTAAAAATATCGAATATGTATGCTAACAATATTGTACTTTGGATTCTTCTGAACACATTAGGAATTCCGGATTTGGTCTACAGTGACCCGTAGACCGATTCATTAACGGTTTTAGTAATCCGTACTACTTGATTATCAGCAAAACAAAAGTTAACCAACTACAGGTATTAAGGCATCCGAACTAAATACTATTACCCATATTTTATATGACTCATTGTAGACAACACTGAATTACGACACACATCGTACATATTTGCAAATTTTATAGCAAATTGTTAGCATTTGAAGACGACGTGCACAACTCTCGCCCTCGGAAAAACATTACAGCGGCAAAAAGAACTCCAACAAAGAGAAAAACGTACAGATTGTACACTGTAAGCTTGTAGCTTTGGAAATTCGGATCAGGAGAAATCAGTTCTTTTAACAATCGACATATTCCGTAGACGACGGACACAGAGGCCAGTGCAGACCCAACTGAAATAGTCACCAAGACTTTTGCAGAATCCAGTTTGCTTTTTCCTGTTCCACACTAAAAAACTCAGCTTCAAGTAACGACTTACATTTAAATAACGTGACACTAATAAATTAATTAGTAAATACTCTGGGGTGGAATTCTCAAAAGATCGTAAAATTACGATCGTTGATTTTCCTGCAAAATCATTAAGGGCCGCGACTATATGACAACCGACTGACGACCTGACTATCATATTCGCTGTAAAAATTGGTTCGCAAAATAGGTTCAGCCTCCACAAGATTATCTTTACAGACATTAGCGTGTAAGATTATGAAATTTTATGGAAAACACTGACAAATTATTTTTATCTCAATTTAGAAGTAGAGTCTCGTTAAAATCCTCTTACAGTTTGTAATGCTCATGTATGCGGTCATCGTAGTATTTCTTTAACATCTGTAAGTATAATTCTGAAGAGGCTGAAGGGCTGAACTTTTTTATACAAATCGACTTTTCATTTTGTTGTGAAAATTGGAGTTGCTCCATGCATTGGGGTGTGGGCTTATGAACATTGGCATTTGTAAATTCCTTTGTTCTTTGGTTGCCATTGGTTTATCGTCTCAAAGACATCTAAAGACGGAACACCCGACAATTTCGAATTTTAAGAAAAAATATTTTCCTCTGAGACTAGTAAAACTGTTACTCACTATTACAATTCAGGATTACATTACTATATTACTATGTTGTTGAAACGGGTTTCCCCAATTTATAAACAAAGGGGTAAAGCATACGAAACTCATAATTTAGGTAGGAGGAGTGCTCAAGGAAAGTACGATATAGGGCAGCTTATTACACAACTATTATGACGTCTATGGTAATTAGGATATTAAATATTTTAATCAAAATCCAGTTTTGAAGAAGCTAATATTTTTGTTCATACGATCATACCTGCTCAAAAAATTCCATTCATTGCTGAACAATTTCATAAATTTCTCAATAAATAAATGCCTAACGCAATAAGTTCGGATACTTTTTTAGACAATTAATTGTATTTTCATTAACTTTGAGCATTTTCGACTAATTTCCCACATCTTCAAAAATTCTCAACTTACATATTTTGTCTAAATTCATACTTCTTCAATTAAATTTATAAATTGTGTAATCCATTCACTCTTGTATAATAAACATGTATGGGTATGTGCAATCTATATACCCTTGTATGAGTGTATAACAACATTGTGTAATATACAAACAAATTTTTATTTCTTTAGGACAGCCAATAGCAATTTCATCATGGTGAGACCTTCCAAAAACGTCATTGCTAAGCGCAAAAGATTAGTTGCTTTACGAAGTAAGGCATGCAAAGCAAATACTTTGAAAGAAAATGCGTGCCAAAATGAAATAAGTAATGATATTGTGGTGGTAAATGATGGCCCGTTCAATATCATTATCATGAACGAGACTTCTGAAACAATAACGACGGAAAATCATGGTGGAGGTACTATTGCAGTAAAAAACAAACAAGTATGCGAAAAACCTTCTGGAAGAAGGCTATTTTCTATTTCTGCATTACAAGAAGCCATGAACACTTCTCTAAGCCACGGAAAAATATGTTTTAATGCCCGTCTTGAGGTTGTTGCAGAGAAACGCCATGGATTAAAAAGTAAAATTACTTTGCAATGCATGGCTTGCAACATCAAAGTAGACATAAATAACGACACCGAAGATTGTACTCTTCCACTAAATGAAGCAGCAGTTTGGGCAGGCAATTCATCTGGAGCAGGATATTGCGTTATTGACCACTCATTAACACTTCTCGATGTTCCATTTATGAGTATGAAGACATACATTAAGGGTGAAGCAAAATACCACAATGAGCTTTTTGAAGTAACTGAGCAAGTGTTAAAACAAAATGGCATAGAAGAACGAAATGAGGCATTGAAGAAAGGTTGGGTAGACAAATCTGGAACTGTTTTCACAGAAGTGCAAGGGGACTGTGCTTGGTCTAAACGCAGCTACCACAATCAGGGAAGATCTAATTCAGGATCTTGTGTGCTTATTGGAATATTGACAAATAAACCTCTGTTCATTACTACTCGGAATAAAATTTGTACCGTATGTAGCTCAAATAAGAATATAACCCACAAGTGCTACAAAAACTGGAATGGATCAGCAAGTTCAATGGAGCCAGACATGGTGTTAGAAGGTTTCAATAAAAGTATGAGTATGCACAATTTGCTTTACAATAAATACATAGGAGATGGAGACAGCAGCGTCTTTTTAGCAATACAAAATGTGTATTATAAAGCTGAACATAACTTCATGGTTGTGGAAAAAGTTGAATGCATAAATCATGCAGTGCGCGCAATGAACCGAAATTTGAGAAAGCTACTTTCTCAAACAGTGTATCTTGTAAAAGATAGAAAAAGCTTAAAAGAAATTGTTCATCGAATAGGAAAGGCTTGTGTGTACGCCATCAGCTACAATGTCGACAATGTTCCCGCTACAGGCTTTTTGACTTTAAGAAAAGACATTGATAGTGCACTTACACACGCCATAGGAGACCATAGTTTATGTGGAAGTCATTTTTGTAAAAATGGTAAGCTTGTTGTGCCTCAAAAGTACTGTACAACCGATCTTGTCCCTCAAACCATTACTTCAACTACAGCCAAACCTTCACACCTTCATCTGAAGAACACATCTATTTACTTGGCATGTAAAACTATTGTCCAACGGCTTTCCAGTAATTCCCGAAAATTAATTCAAGGTAGAACAACTAATATGTGTGAGAGTCATTTCAGTCAATTTGCCAAGTTTTTACAAGGGAAGCGGACCAATTGTATTAACAGAGGTGCTTATAATAAAACGTCCTATCAAACCATGTTGGCACAGTTATTTGGGAAAGGATGGTATGCACCTACTTTAAAATTGGCTAAAGGAAAGAGTCCATCTGCTGGCATAAAACGAAAGTATGTAGAAGGTATGAGAGCAAGAGAACTAGCTAAGAAAGCGAAAAAATGTCCCGCCAGGCGAAGAATAATGTTTCCTTCTAAAGTAAATGTTCCCCGTTTCTTTAGTCATTCCAAAGATTTTATAACTCAAGAAGAACACGGCTCAAGTTGTCCCAGCAGTGATATGGATCAGTCTCTACTCAGAGAGGATATTCGTGCTTTTGTAGATAGCAAAAAGGTATCGGATAGAGACATGCAGTGGGCAATTCACTTGCAAACAGTTGGCCAATACGATAACAAAGATTATATTGCTAGAAAGCAATTTATGATTACAGCAAGCAGCGCAGGTGGCATATTCGGTTTGAAAAACTCTACTCCTAATGTAAAGTGGCTTGATAGGTTGATACACAATTATCCTCCTTTTCATGGAAATGAGGCAACAAATTGGGGAAAGGAAAAGGAAAGAATTGGAATTCAGAAATACGAAAACCAATACAATTGCACTGTAACAATGGCTGGTTTATTTGTCCATTTAAAACACGGACTGCTTGGAGCAAGCCCTGATGGCTTAGTAAGTTATACAAATGAAAGCGGCGAGAATATTGAAGGTATTGTAGAAGTAAAATGCCCATATAATGACCGCGGAAAAGCAATAAAGGATATAGCAGTTCCCGATCACAAATTTCTATGTAAAATTGATGGGAAAGTGACATTAAAAAGAAGCCACCACTATTACAAGCAAATAGTAATGCAATTGCACGTGACCAGAAGATCATTTTGTGATTTCGTTGTTTGGACCCAGGGACCTACGCAGCTAGACGGGTTGCCGAAAGAACCTTTAGGTGAAATATTAGTTGAAAGAATCCAAAGAAAGGGCACCTTTAAACTCTGGAACCAAATGGCGGGGAAATTTAAAAAGTTTCTGCGATTGGATTTGTTGCCGGAAATAATAGATTCTCGATTAGACAGAAATATGGCATACCGGCAACCTTTTTACCGAGAAAAGGAAATCATGGAAGTTGAAGCCAAGAAGGTCAAAGCAGTTCCCAAAGAGAAAAACTAGGAAATTTTTGCAGATAACACGTAAATATTTATGCATGTTTATGCGCATTAATGCTTATGATCCTTGTAGATTTTATTCACTTGTAAATTAAGTTTATGGATTCATATTCATTTTTTGATTGATTTTTTATCAGGTGTCCTGGACTTTGCATTACTTTTGGACAGCTTTTGGAACGTGGCATCATTTTTATTGTGGTTTCTTTCCATATACCAATATTCCATATGTATTATTTCAATGTGTACATGACCTTATTTTGATGCTAATGTTGTTTGTCTAACTTATATTTTATGCTACATTATTGTGAACTTTTAGCATATACTATTTAATTTTGTAATTAATTTCTAAAAATTCAAAAGAATCTTCTTTAGTTACCTCCGGAAGTCTTCTGTTTTTGTAATAAATGAGTACTTAATTTAAAATCCCCCAATGCATACCAGTAGCACTATTTCTAGTTTGATAAGCCATGTGTTGATGTGAAAAGCTAGTTTTCGTGCACATTGTAGTACAATAACGAAATACATATTCATTAACATTTCAAAAATTCATATTTTGATTAGCATTTTAAAAACCGGTAGTATTATTAGCAATTCAAATATTCATGTTTTCATAAGCATTTCAAATATTCATGTCTTCATTAGCAGTCCAACTATTCATGTTTTCATTAGCATTAGAAAAATTCATGTCTTCGTCTAAATTTCACAAATTCAGATTCGAAATTCAGGAATTTTTATTGTATTTATAAGTTAGGATATTCATGTACTGTGGTGGTTTAGCTCCTGTTCACTTCGGTCACAGAGAAGCAAATCCACCACAGTTTTCCCACCCTTTATCAACGCCGCATTGCGGCGTTGCTTGTTGGTGCGAGACGTACAAAGTACATTTCTTGTGTAAATATTAAATAAAGTAAATATATAAATATATTACGTAATTGAAAATTGTTACTGTTAACATTTCAAGAATTTACATTCTTATTTTATTTTTTCATTAATATTTCCAAAATTTTAATTTGAAGCGTTTTTATTTCATTTTACAAGATTTCATTGAGTACATCGGGGTGCGACCTTCTCCCAATTTGCCTAGTTGTCAATTCCCTGGGTATCTCAATGTATTTTGTCTAATGTGAATAAATTACGTTTAATATTAAAATTGAAGAAATTTTAGTGAATAAAAAAATTTAAAAAGGTATAAAAATAAAAATATTCCAGTTGTAGGTCATCGTAAGGATAACTGCTTTATTATCACATTTGCCTTCCCTGGTATCAATGGTTTAATCATTTCCTGGATATAATTATCAAAATAATCGTGACATTCGTGACATCAATTGAATTGAAGTGATTTGAAGAGGTAAAAAGTTAACGTCTCATGTTCCCATTTTTAGGTCACTTTAAACACATGGGTAAGCACATGGGTACTTGCCCTAATTAGCACGTGAGTTCTTACTCTAATTAACACGTGTGTAACTAATGGAGGCCTTGCATTTTAAATTAACACATGGGTACTCTAAATTAAGCTTTGGCACCCTAATCTAACACAATAGCATAACCTAAGTTCTGGTAAACTAAATCAACACATCGGTAAATCTAGGCCCTCAGTGCTCAAATTGCACACTGAAGTGTTTTGTAAAATCCCTGCAGCACAGAAGCCCCAAGTTAGGCTTTTGTATGCCTAAATCAATTTTTGATGTAGTATATTTCACGGCAAGTAAAATGATCATTTTTATACAATCCATACGGTAGTAAAAATTGAATTGGTTCAGCCTCTAAATATTGCGTTGTAAAATATTCATTTCCAATGGAACATTAAAACGAGGTTTCATTTGTGTACAGAAGAGCTGAACGATGGCTAAAAAACCAGAACTGGTAGATCTGACGGAGTCAGATGATGAAGTTCAAGTAGTAGGTGTTCGGGTGCGCAAGGCAAACACAAAGCCTTTTTAGTGGTGATGAAAGAAAAGCCATTATAGAAGATACATCATTTGCACATACACAAACTACGCTTCCTGCCAACTATAGATCAACCACAACTAAGTCAAGAGCGGAGGAGGATAAAGAGCGGAAATTGCTGGTGCTAAGAAGTCCTAAAAATGTTAGAAAGGCAGTACCAAAGGAAATAGTTTCAGGAGCAGCGATGTTCAGTGAGGCCGAGAAGCAGAAGCTTCACGGACCAAGAATTTCCAAGAAAACTGTCGACTGCATTCACAAGCGACCTCAGTAGAAAATTTGTTTTTAATTTTTAATAGGAGTAAATTACCATGCAAAACCTGCTTTTGCATAGAGGTACATACCTACTTATTGCATAGTGATTTCTCTGGAACACAGATCAACTTTTGTTTGTTTTGGGCAAAGTGATTTTAATCTTATCAGTTGGAAATATAAAATGAAAATAAAAAGGATTAAATAGATAAATGACTGAGTGTTCTGATTTTACCAAGATCCAGATATTATCCATGATTATCATATTAAAAAATAAAACTTTTCGGCTGTCTTCGCTCACTTGTTCGGGATAACATAAAGCTAAATATGGTTGCAAAATTGTGAGTTGGATAAATAAATTCGTTTTTTCTGAAAACTGCCAAGCAGGTCACCCCATTCTTAATATCTTTCTGTTTACAAAAGCTGTCTGGGAGAGTTAAACTATATATGTTAACATGTCGATGATGAAGTCTATTTTACATTACAATACATTAAAATCGATTTCTTGATACCAGAGTTAATAGTGTATATGCCGTACAGTACACTGTCCCATAAGGGTACGTAAAATTGGAATCGCTTACTTCTTCCGGACTTAAACATTCTGATAATATATTGGTTATTGTTAGTATTATTCTATAAATATTACCTAACTAATTGCTGTTATTTATATGCTTCCAATTTTCTTAATTTTAAATATAAATAAAGTTCTTTGTGTGTTCCATACGCATAGGTATATAGGTATATGGTATCCTTATCGTGTTAATAATGTCTTACGGTCATTGGGATTTTTATGACATTATTTGACAATGTGACAATGTCTGATGACAAGGACTAATAGATAAAAGATGTGAGTGTAAAAAACTTAGTAATAGTAGTATTAATAATTAAGTGTTCAAATTCATATTTATTCAAGCACAAATAATTCATTCAAATTTAGATGATTAGTTTTAAATAATCAACACCCATAGTAAGTAAATGCAAACTTATTCACAAACCTAGGTCGCCAAGTAATTATCGAGGTCTCCAAATCATTTTGGCACGCAGCATATGTATCGCTGAAGTACAACCAAAAATATAAACAAAACGTACACTTTGATAAAGCAAAGTCGGATACTTTTCAAGTAGAAAAACAACACAGGGAATAAGGACTAGATATCCAAGTAGATGGAAAATTGGACCAATTTTCATATCAAGGCTAAGACTGCGGAATTCTCCTTCAGCGTGCTTCTGTTTTTCTTTGAAACTCAATATTTCGGCTCTGAAATGCCGAAGATTTCTCCAAATGTCTAGAAATCCCATTTCATTCAGTTCTTGGACAACATTTAGCAGTTCATGCCGAAAACATCGTACAAACATCCAAGAAAGTGGATGACTTTCTGCAGGTTCCAATGCTTTTATACATTTCCTTAAGGGGAGATCTCTTTGTGTATAAAAGAGTTCCAAGTCAGCACCAGAGTTTTTGAAGGCAACAAACAGTTTGAGCTTCGTATTTGAAAAACACATTTCGTGTATTTTATCATGAGATAAAATCGCATTACGTCGATCCTTATCATAAAAATACACACTGGAATTTTGTTTGTTAGAAATGCCGTATTGTGCAAAAAATGGATGCAACAAATCATAACCTCCACTTTCAGAAACACCGAGTGACTTTCCAATGATGGAAAGTATTTTATATTTGTTTTGAATTAATTCACCGAAATTGTTCATTATCTTTTTGTCCTGAGGAGCAATGACTTCAGTTGTGATATAAGATTCGTATTCAGTTACAAGAATATTTAGCATCAAAGATAGAATTCCATACAAGAAGAGTTTCCTTTGGTTGTGATCCTGACGGAGGAGAATCGCAATGGCGGAAACAAAATAGTTACTTACAGATTCAAACGTGATTTTATTTTTTGTAAAGTGAAATATTGCGGTAGCCATTAGGCAACTTGTTAGAAATACTATCCACGAACCCATGTCCACTATGTCAATCCAGATCGATAAGGACTTTTGGTAATACGTTTCTCTGTCCACACAGTAGACGAATCTCCAGATCCCAGGAAAGGATAAATATTTAACAGTGTCCCGAAGGTATTTAAACACATCTGCATGATTCGACTCCGGAAATACAGTGCCACAAAAAAGAGTAATACCACGAGCATTTGCGTAGAACGAAGTGAAATTTAAATAGTCAGCCATTAATTCAAAGACCGGTAATTGCACATAACCATAAAGGCAGATTTGAAATATTCCTTTGTTAATCAGACCGTATGGCGACGAAGCACATCGGTTTCTTCTTGCATAATTATAATTACTTTCCAATACATAAAGATCATAAGAAGCGATTCCTGCTTTATGAAGATTTCTCTGTAAGCCATTTCTTGTATGCTCTTTTTGTTGTTCTTCTGAAGTTGAGATATCAATCCTTGCAAATTCTTTGGTGAGTGGTGACATTGTTAGCACTTCAATGTTCTCCTTAGAATTGATGACCAGAAAATAAATTGCACTCTCCCTCCATACTCTCAATTCATACACCAAAGTCAGTTTCAGTTTCTCAAAGTTACTTTTTGTATTAATTATTAGAGTCTTGTCGTTCGGCCGATCCCCTTCACGACCAAAGTCAGTCGGGATATATGTAATAAAATGGATTAATTCCTTTGGTGGCTCCACTACAACAACAACAGTACATTGTGTATTTGACAATGAACTCGGGTATGTATTCTTTCCTATGTAATTATCATACCACTTAGTCCAATTATTAGTTGCAGGCACAAGTAGAGTTCGTGGAGAGAATGCAATTTTTTCGAAAACATAATCCTCCACTTTACTTCGATATAAAAGAATATCCAAATCACAATTCGAAAGTTCTTGAAGTATTTGGCATTCCGTACTGAAAATTAAACAGGAGAGAAGAATAGTCGTGATATATATTTTAGGTAAACTCATAACTGTGATTTTGAAATTACTGTAACAGAGCAGGATAAATAGACTTCTGACTTATTAAGTCTACATTATCAGAATTATGTTAATAGAACTATTGCCTTAGTATTGCGCAGTAATTTTGTCTCTCCATCGACGTCTAACGAAGAATGGCGTTTCATATGGGAATACCTTCTTTCTTGTCTAATGAAGAAATCGATTTAATAGTTCCATAGGTCAAGTCCTGGTAATTTCCAACTCTTTATAGCATTCGTTGTTTGCTTTGCTTCTAGAGAAATAAAATATTCATGACTTTGCCGATGTTCTAGCTAAGGAAACATAAGCAAACATTTCTCCAGACTAGTCAAACTTTACAGCTTCTAAATTATTCGCTTGATAACGACGCTAATATTTAGGACTTCAAATTTATTCTTACAATACTCTGTTAGATTTTTACAAAACTCAGTGTAAGATAGTTAGATAGCTTCACCCAATAAACGTACGAGAAAGTTGATCCAAACAAGATAAAAGGGATTCTAGCAATAGAAGGTTGATTCGTACAACAAAGAATTGATTCTTAACTTTAGAGTACGTATAATAGCTAGCGGGTATTAATAATCTTATGCAAACACAAGTGAAGGATGAAACATGGCCATAAACTGCCAATTCTTAGTAATGGATTAATGATTGGGTTAAGAAGCATCTGAAGGAAATAAAGTGCCACGCCAGAATGTAGCAGCTATTCAATTTTTCAGTTGTGCTTAGTAAAATTATGGACCAAAATTCCTTTAATCGGTTTGAATTTTTAATGTCAAAGAAGTAAAAAAGATAAGCCATCAGATTATATTTTCAAGTTCAGCAGGCTATGAGAATGATTTCTAGATGGTTTGTTAAATATATATTTAGTCTGTTAAATTTTATTAGCAAGGTTTTCCTTAATTACGAAAGTTTACATTTATTTTACTTTAACATAATATAATATTAAATATATTATTGGGTAAATTGTGCGAATTCTTTATATGATCCGGTGTTTGCATTTTATGACGTCTTAGTACCCATGAAATGTCGTTGCTTCACTGCTCCCAATGCATTTCCCTACTAAAACTTGTTTTTTGAAAACACGATTACAATTATTGAAATATGAAAGATTAAAAATTTCTTCCTTATGGGCCCTCGGGAAAAATATGAACTTTCATGATTGCTATCCACAGCTTGTCAAGTTGTACTGGTGACCCGTTCTCATCGTTTTCCTGCCCGCAAACGCCTCCTTAAGAATTCAGTCAGAATTCTCTTAAGTCTAATTTCCGTCTCCACTTTCTTTATGCATTCCTCTGTGATGACTGTATCTGGATGTCGTGGTCCCAGTATTTGGACACGCTTTTCGTGTACATCTCTGAAAAACTTGAGACTTTCTTCTGGTCTAAGCAAATAATAATACGCTTCAGCTATGAAATATTTAGTATTCAAAGTGCTTGGATGATCCATTTCCAAGACTTTTTCTTCTATTTCCAGAATTTCTTTGAACGCATTTAGCGCCTCCTGGTATTTCTCTTGCTTACGTTTAATATGTGCAATGTTTTGCTTAGTAGTCAGAGTATTGGGATGCTCCACTCCAAAAAGTATTTCTTGCACTTCCACGATTTCTATACTCAGTTTCAGTGCTTCATCATACTTTTCTTGTGCATGGAGTACAAGAGCAATGGAATTCTTCAAAATAAGTGTATCTTCGTGTTCCTTTCCTAACATTCGTTCTTTCTTTTCCAAGATACTTCCATAAATTTGTATAGCCTCTTCATATTTTCTTAATCGATGGTAAACATTTCCTACTTCTTCGGCTGTATCCAAACAATGATGATCTTCTTCGCCGAATATCATTTTCTGTGTTTTCCAAATATTCTTTAACACTTCTAGAGACTCCGAGTACTGTCCCAACTCCCTCAGAGCTACTCCTTTCCAGTACTTCATTCTTAAGACCCAGCGATTATTCTGAGCAAATGCAGTCTCCAACCACTCTCCAAATTTACTACTAAATTCCAAAATATTTTTGTGTTTCCCTGAGACTTGCCATTTAGTGCATATCTTTGAAAGAGATATTCCATCTTCTTCTTTGACATCTTTATCTCTAACTAAATGTACCCAAATAATTCGAATATGAATAAGTTCTTCCAAAGAAATGTCTTTTCCATTAAACATATCCAACAGGAATGCCGGCATTTCACTCAAAATAGAAGAAATCTCTGAATTAGAGGATGACCGTAAAGCATTGTGTAGTTCCACTATCTCTCTCCACCTTTCTGTTAAGAGTGTATCAGGATGTCGTTGTCCGAGTATTTCTATACGACTTTCGTGTACCTGTTTGGTCATCTGGAGACTATCTTCGGGTCTCCCCAAATGAAAATATGTCAGAGCAATGTAATGTTTTGTTGCCAATGTATTTGGATGATTTAATTCAAGAATTCTTTCTTGTATTTCCAGAAATTCCTGTAAATCTCTTAAGGTGTCTGGGTAGCTTTTCAGATCAAGTGTAATAAGTGCGATGTTGAGCTTAGTACTCAGAGTATCGGGATGCTCCACTCCCAACACACGTTCTTCCACTTCCAATATTTCTTTATAGACCTTCAATGCTGCATTCAATTTATTTTGTGCATGCAGCACAAGTGCAATGCCATTCTTCACCGAAAGTGTCCTTGGATGTTCTTTTCCGTTAATTCTTTGGTTTCTTTCTAAGGTATTCTTATAAATGGTCATGGCCTCTTCATATTTCCTTAATCTATAATATGCGTTTCCTATTTCATTAGCTGTGTCCAAACAGTCTTCAACGCCCTCTCCAAAGACCTCTTTCTGTTTTTCATAGTAATATTTCAACATTTCCAATGACTCAGAATACTCCCCTAATTCACTCAGAGCAACTCCTTTAAAATATTTAATTTCCAAAGTCAGGAGACTATTCTGCCCAAGTACTGAACCCAACAAATCTACCGACTCATTACTGAGTTCTAACAGATCTCTGTATCTACCTGAATCGAAATATTTCTGACATATCAATTCGAGTAGTTTTACATTTTCTTTAATCATTGCTTTGTCTCTCTTTAAATGTTGCCATACCATTAGGACGTGGACAAGGTCATTCAAAGATATTTCTTCTGCTGTGAGTAGTTCCTTCAAACCGTTTGCCAATCCATTCAAAATAGAAAAAAATTCTCCTCGTTCCTCCAAGTCGATTCGTATAACCTCCTGTACCAATCGATGCACAGATATTACCTTTTCTCTTGAGAAATTAATCATCGAGTACGTTCCAATGAGTTCAAATAAATTGTTAACATTTGCAGCTTCTGCAACTTTTCCCATCTTCTGCAGAATGTCGATGACCAACTGAGTGGGAATGTTATCGGTGGATAAAAATGAAATTATATTCATTATTTCAGCAATTAACTCTCCACCGTCCTTAGATTCCTTCAGCTTGTTAATGGTAATCCTCCATGTTAAGAATGTCGTTTTGGAAGTAGCATCCAATGCTTTATATTGAGGTAGCCTGTAATTTAGCAAAGCCTTAGTTTCAATTTCGATTTGTGTAAGATAGTTAGTAATAACTTCATCCACATTTCCAAAGAATTGCAACCGTTCTTTGATGTAAGCTGTTGCTTGTTGCATGGCGAGGGGAAAATATTGGAGTCGGTGGCACAATCTTCCAATTAGTTCATTAGTACTGTCCATTGGTTCGTTGAGACTCAAAGATTTCTGGAAGAATTGCATAGCAGAGTCTTTGGGTAAGACTTGCAGGTCTATAATATTGCATTCAGTGCCAAAGTAGTTGTTAGCGTCAATGGCTCTGGAAGTTGTTATAACAAAAGGCTTCAGAACTGTCGGTGGTTTCCTAGAAGATAAATCAATTAGCAGTTGCAAAACTGGCAATTCATAGTTCTCCAAATTGTCGAACACAAAGAGGACTTTTTCTCCAAACAGTTTTTCATATACTTCTTCAGCAACATCCTGAAAAATCCTTTCCTTCCCCAAATGATCATTGAGGGAGATTTTTAAGCTTTTCGCCAAATTGTGGAAGGATTCCACGAGTGATTGAGGAGTTTCTGCCTCAATCCAAATACAGTGGCCCTTGACGTTCTTGTGAAACCATTTGGCGAAGTTTCTTGTCAGTTCTGTTTTTCCTACTCCCCCTAACCCAGTCACGGCAACAATTAAAAAAGTTTCATTTTCCAAGCACTCATTCCAGTACTTTTCCAATGCTTGCATTTCTTTTTTTCTCCCAGTAAAGAATCTATTGGGTGCAGTGCCGCCAAACCAAATAAGTGCAGATAATTCTGTGGCTACTGTGCCTGACTTTAGATTGCTTCCTTGATTGTTTGAAACTGCCATCTTAGCGCCCTCCAACATTTGTCCTACTCTAGAAACTTCATCGTTCATTGATTCTCTCTGGTCAGTTTCCTGTTGTCTCGTGATTCCTTCTATTTTATCAGCACAATGACCATTATTTGTCTGTCTCAGTATCCCTAAAATTAAATCCTTGTTTGTATTGTAGTTGCAATCTTTTGTTTTAATCAAATCCCAGAATTTTTTATTTCTTCTGCGTGGAGTTTGGTTTGACAGCTGCAATGTAAGCAAGTAAATTGGCCAATAACTTCGAAATTAATTAACTTTTTAATAGATTTACGAAGAAGAAATAATGATCCATTTTCATATAAGGAAATCAGGAAAATTGAATGAAATACAAATGCGCTGCTACCGGAAGATTTCAAGTGATATTATCCCACACTGGGTGGGTTAGTTCACTTTTTGTGATAAAACGTGGGAAAGTTGGGAAATGTGGGAAAGTTGGGAAATGTGGGAAAGTTGGGAAATGTGGGAAAGTTGGGAAATGTGGGAAAGTTGGGAAATGTGGGAAAGTTCCAGGAAAGTTTTTAAAGAATAAGCAAAACACACATTAGGGCTAAAGTACACCCGCAGATTAAGTTGTGAAACAAGTTTTGTAACATCTGAAAGCAAAACTGTTGTTTCAAATTGCAAACTGAATATTGTTATTGAAAAGGTATTTTACAAACACTGCAGAAAATATAAGATGTATTTGCTTTACAACATTTTCCCCTTTATTTGAAGCTCCAAACATCAGATGGATATTTGAGAAGTCGATTATTAATTTTCGTCAATTTACTTACATAATTAATTATAATATGTAAAAAATGAAATGAGTTATTTGCTTTCTTTCGTCATAAAATTGTCATTTATATAATCTACTCATTTTTTGCGAGAATTTGTGCTATTCTTATAGGATTTGTTGTTACTTGTTTCTATAATGAACAGTGCATTCATTTAGCATGTGATGAATATTTTTAATTGCTTAATTCCTTTTTAATCCTAAGATGTAAGAATTTTAAATTTTAAACCGAATTGTCATTGGCATATTTTAGATTCCACGTGTACAATATAAACTTTCCCGAACTTTCCCAGAGTTTGGACATATAATTCCTGCCTTTCAGCAATTTTCCCGAATTTTCCAACTTTCACCGGTGTCCAAACTATTGGGGTGGGAAGTGGGAAATACCGAAACCCTAGCAGCCTGCTAGGTTTAATAAGAAAGGGCTTTTCAGTTTTACTCATTTAACTCTTTTGTGAAACTTGGATGACTACTAAAGTTAAGTTTTTGAAGTTTATACGTCCATATGTTGAAAAATGAAAAAAATCCAACTTACAATTTCGTCACTCTCATCTGTCGAAAAAATTCGGTTTTCTTCCAAGTGCAGCAAAATTCTATCCAGATTGGCGAGCTTTTCAACCAAAAAAACCAAATTATTTGTTATTTCGTTTTCCATTGCAATATATATATATATATATATAGGACTTCTCCTTGAGACTCCGTTGGTGGTGCACGCGTCTGTGCTGCTCTCCGCAAAATAAATTTTTCTAGTGGTATAAATCGGCCGAATTTAGTGAAATTTGTGTGGTGCAGTGACCCTGAGACATGACCAGTACGGTGAGAGTGATAATTTTGCGTGAAAGTGAGAACTTCTGTCCGATTTTTCGGTTTTCATCTGAAGTGCCTCGCCGAAACATCATAATTGGAAGATGGTGGAACCTTATCGCGGAGAACTTTGCATAGGAATTTGTGGCGGTATGCAAACGAAGTCTTTCTGCTCACGAGGACACTGTCTACGTCAACTGTGTGTTGTGTTGGGTGTAATCTAATCCAAGAACCACATAGTCATCCTCCGACTGTTGCTGTTCTGCATATCTGGACTTTGGAGAGGAGAGTTGCTGTACTCCTACGTGCTTAAGTCAACACTCATGAGGACGGGAGACTCGTGCGGCTCAAGCATCTCCATGCAAGTCTTACTTATTTGGTCTGTCTCTTCCATGTACTCCGAAGTGCATAAGTTCAACACATACCACTCACCTTGGTCAGTCAGACGGGTCACCCGCAAACCCAAATTTTCACATCTACATACTCTGAGTCTCAAGGAGAAGCTCCGCTAATACACGAGTATTGGCGTAACTTCTGTAAGCCGAAAAAGAGATAAGGCAGGTATATATACTAATATAAGATTTTTTCATGGTCTTTTTTCTCATATTGGTATGTAATATGAATTATAATACTGTAATAATTTTTCTGGAAGTATATGTGCAGGGTCTGTTAATTCTTTCGTCTACTACTCAATGTAAGTCCTGTAAGGCAGAGCTCCGCGGATACTAGTGTCATTTGTTAAATATTCCTTAGGGTGGTATTTCGCCTGGACAGTATTAATTGTGTTCCAGTTTCTGGTAGTTTGTGGGTGTGGTGAATGGAGGATTTGATTTTGTACTATTATGGAAAGCCTAATTTTTACTGTGTTATATTGTATTAAGTGTACTAATGGATGTTAGCAGGGGGGGTTCGGTGTCGTCATGAATAGGATTTTCTCCTGCTAACATTGCCAATCGTAAATTGTAATTAATGATCTGTAACGTGTATTGAATCGCTGTAAGCCATATTCAATTAATAAATACATACATACATATATATATATATATATATACAAAGTCAATTGGCGGAACGGGCGTGTGCCTCGAGTGCAGTATCTGTGCTTAGCTTACGTGGCAGTAAATCATGAAGCCCAAGCAGATGGACAAGAATGTTGTTTGTGAACCTCGAGGTTTGGGTCGCTATCTTATCTAAGCTTATTATCACCATTATTTGTTTGTGTAACCGCAAAATAGCCGGCCCAGGTGGCGACTGGTTGAATTATGTGGTACTGCTTTTGAGGGACACAGGCTCTGAAGAGACGCAATTTTGATTTAAATGTGGACAACTTTGTTTCTACTATTATAGCTAGTGAACTTACATTAGATGTTGACATTAATGTGGTCAATATTTCCACAAATTTTTATCGCTGTAGCCTCTCTAGAAAAAGTTATTGATGCTTAATTAACATTATTGATAAAACCGGACAGCTGTAACATCCCGAATAATTTTAAACGTCGAAATAAATTGCCAGGATGTAGAATTATTTACCGTTTTTGTGTACAATGCACGTGTTGAAAAATAATTCCTCAAATATAATTAATTCCACACGTAATTGTTCTGAATATAAAGATTTCATCAACCCGATGTAGTTTTTACAGTAATTAAATGTTGGTCGACCTTATCGGTTCCTTGAAAGAAAACAATTATCCATTCCCAAAAAGTCTCTTCTTAAACTTTAGCTTCTGCATTAAAAAAACAATTCGAGACGTGTCTTTATTTTTATGTATCACACATGCTAAAAGACACTGCGAAACAATAATTCCACAGTAGAATTTTGCAGGATTTTACGGAATTTTGGCGTTAGTAACTTTTTCCTGAAGCAGCTATATGTGTGAACTTTGCTGAAAATACTGATTAAATTGCACTTCCAGTACAAAATGTGTTTTTTGAGAGCCTGCGTCTTCTCAAAAACGGAGACATATATATTATTTCGGTGACAAATAAATACGTGCTCACATCATTATCTCGAACTTAGAGTACTTGTCATTCCAAAAATGAATAGTCAAAATTAATTTGTAACATAACACATTCACGGCCTGCTTCCTATGGACAATTTGCTGTCACCAAATCTATAAAACTCCTTTTGCATGAAAATACTATATTTTGCCCATCTCTGTTCTTTATCTGACTTTTCCGCTAAACGCAGTTGGAAAAAGCATTTTTCCAAATTGGAAGAAAAGTCAAAGTTTTGTAATCTGAATTAGTGTAAGAATTAGAGGACATTCCCAAGACTGTCTTACATGCTAAGACACGTAAAAAACTTTTAACCTTTCAGTGCAGAAAGCGTCAAATCATTAAATCATTACAAAACGCCAACTCAATAAATTTAGGAAACAAACAATATTTAACTCCAATCCTTACTGCAACCAGAGATTGCGAAAGTTAAAAAGGGAGACATAGGAATAACTATGGTTCCACGAACTACCAACTTGTGCAGACATTTCAAAAGCATTATTGTATTTATGAGCTGCATTGTGTTTTGCGAAATGGATTTTTAAAATTAATTTTGAAAATACATGTAATTAACTTCATGAAGGTCAAAAATATTTTTTGAATCGTGTATTTTGTAAGTCTTAATTTTGTAATTGTATTTTGGTCCGAGATTTTGAGTATACTAGTTCAAAATATTTTTTGGAGTATTTTGCCCATCTCTGAGCAGCTGTATGTAATTTTTGAGTGTAGTTTTATTGGGTGTGAAGGAAATAGTATTTGGACATAAAGTATGACACCTCTGTCGATCTGATCTTGCTAATCAGGATTTGGTGATAAGGAGTTGACAACACGAAAACAACATGCGATGATTTATTTGCGGACACAGGCATTTGTTTTTTGCAAGTCATGTTTGGGGTATAGTGCACATTGTCTCACGTACATCTCCATCTATTTATATGCCTACTTATGAGCATTATGCGTTAAAAATAACAAATTCCTGTTCGTCTCATCCTCACTGCTTCGAATGCTCGTCAATCCAAATAATTCCATTTATGCTTTAACCATTAAAGCAGAGATCGTGATATTCACGTCAGCTTATTGTACAGAGGCTTAAAAGCAGTGTTCTAATTCGTGCGCACGAAATTCGTTTCATGCGTGCACCTGCATGAAATGCACGAGCATGAATATTCATTCATTGGTTTTATTGATGTACTTTGGGGCATTATGCCCATAGAACATGACATAATAATTTCACACATATGTTTAACAAAGACTCATTAGTTCAACTTTTTCCAATTCATTTGTATAATTAATTGTTTTAAATTTTAATTATTACGATTAGTACCCTGGTATTATTAAGTCAATTCAATATTACATATACATAGGCAATTACAAACATTGTAAAACACATACATTACATACCGAATAACTGACAACTTCACAAGCTACGAAAAATAACTCACTACTTAACCGTAGACGAGGCCGATTGACCCCTCCCTATGCTACGTCTCATCAGGACTGCACCCATCGCAGAGATACAGAAATTACATTCCGACATATATAATCTTAATATATTTCACAGTATAAATAACAGCTTACATTAGTAGGGCGCATTACTCGAAATTAAATCGCAATATTCATTTTAACAATACGTAACCACAAATATAGCACACACATATATTTAAAATTTCTTGTAAATTTTTCAATTTTAACATTTGTTTCGAATTATGAAAATTAAATTGTGGTATATCTTACCGATCTGTCTAAATGATCACTTAAAGAAATTACCCGTATAATACAAGTCAATACGGGGAGAGTCGGTTCCCGGCACGGATTACAAATTTTATTTACGCTTACATTAGTGTGTAGTGCAGAATGTGCTAAATAAGTCTGGCAAAACTAAAGACACTATCACTTCACGTGGCAGATTTTACTCCGTCCAGTCCATATTTCATCTTCATAGAGAAACACCGGCTCCAGCGATCGGGGGCGGAGAAAATTGCTAAGACATAGACGCAAAGCTCGAGGGTCCCTTCCTTTACACGTAACAGTTTATTCATTGCTATGAGACCTAAGCAAGAGCAGATAGCCCCGTCCGCAACCCGTCCACCACCCACCACTTGGCCAGTTCCTCCTCCACGCAGGACAAATTCCTATACTGAGGTTTCCATTTTTTCCCCGATCTCCATGCTTCACAAAAACTTCAAATTTTTCAAAATCCTTCGCTCAATGAAACGGGAAAACTGGACCATCGCAAAGCTCGCAAAATTCGGAGCACTTTGACACTTTTTCCGTTGCTAACACACAGTATTTCACCCGAAAACACACCTTTTGCCAGACTCACGTCGCACGCACAATCACACATGACCTTCTCACTCCAATGCCAAACCGACTCTCACGAGCATGAATATATATACCATGGATACCATTTTATCCTGGTATACATGGTAATTCCTATTTCGTGCATTTCATGCATGTTGTGCACTGCACACTTTCCATTTCATGCGTGCACTATGCATTACATGCAGTGCATTTTATGCATGTATGCACTGCATGCCAGTACACTGCTTAAAAGAGTTTAGCTTTTAATACAGCTTTCAATGCATTATTCTACAACAGCACTAATTAACTGACAGCCCTGATAAGTAATGATCTTGGGGAAAGTTCTTAGTGGGCTGTATTGCAAGACGTGCAAAACAAGCATCATATTTAGTTTCATCAGATAACGTACATTTACTGCTATTACGTCGTTATATAAACTGTGATCATCGGAGCTACTTTAAGAAAATAAGTCCCAGTGTGTCCGTCCACGAGATAATTAGAATAAGATTAAATACAATTATTCCATATTAATTTTTGTTATTATTACGAAGGTTCAATCACATCTAAAAAAATTTTTAGCAGTTCTAAATAAAGGAACTGTCCCAATTACATGACATACTGTACAAACAAACAAAAATTTGCGTACCTAATAACACTGAAACTCTAAATTACTGCAAAAATAATAATTTTTTACTCTTCCTTTATTTAAAACTATCCTAGTTGATATTTATTGTGCCTACATCGACATATAAGATGAAAAGTAAATGTTTATATAAATTGATTACAGGGTACAGTTGTCTTTGGGGTTCATATTTTTTATAATTCTATTTCCTAATAATGTCTAACCGCTTCTCAATAAGACAAATGGCATTTCAATTTAGTACAACTTCAAGTCAATTTTAAAGACAAATCAATTAATGTTATCTCCTTATTATATCTCCTAAAGTCGCAGTAAATTCTGGTTTAAAAATAAACATGGTTAAAATGTATATCGATCGAGTACTCTTACATCAGTAAACACATTAGTTGTATTTATATTATTGAAACTGTTGCGCAAATGACTGAAATCAAAAAAATGAAACATTCAACTTTAACCTCTACATGGAGATAAAATCGAGTTTTGTAGTTGTAATTCTAATCAAGAAGATTCTGTGTAATCTGAATCCATTTTCGTCAGAGCATGCTCATTTTATTCAGCCGTTCTGCAATATAAAGTAATTGCGTGGTTCAGTTTGGAAGAAGAGGACATCGTGTCAGAGTGGATTTTTAAAGTAAAGAATTAGTCCTTCTAAAGCACTAGAACACTTCAGTACACAATATAGAATCAAAACAAAATATGAAAACATATCTGAGGTTTGCCACATTGAATGTGGTGTTAATATTTTACAGTACTATTCAAAAGGTAAATTAAACCTTAGTTTTTGTCAATGTTGTAGTATTTTACGAAAACATATATTGCTTCGGTATTCCCACTCCCAGTGTTCTAATTTGAGTGCAAAAAATTCATTTTGTGTAGTGCAGTGACTATTGCATTGTGTAATAAACATACATTACTTACTTTTAGGTAACCAGTTCGGAATCGACACTAGAGGGATCTATAAAAGATATCTTATCGGGTAACAGTTTTTTCCTATGTACACTTATAATTAAACATTTTCATTATTGTCAATTCGAACCGTAAAGAAGGTGAAGAACGTGTACGTTTGAATTTGCTCCCGTATTACAACCCTGGAGAAACAGAAAATCAACAGAAACCTTTATTAATGCAAACATATTGATAAAACTAACTGACTGAATTCTTTGTTAATTTACACAGTGGGAAATGATAATCTTGAAGCAAGAAAGCTTATAATGGACCTTATCAGAAATGAATTAAAACCTATCAGAGATGAGTATCAAAGGTTCGAAACAGATCGAATTAAAATGAATTTGGACTTTTCAAAGCAAAAAGATGAGTTTGCCAGTGAAACTCATAAAATAATGACTAAACTTAACGAAACTAACGAAAGGCTTAGCAACACAATAGAGAGACAACAGAAAGCAGTGTCAGATTTAAAAACAGGTAAGTATTGCGTGTTTGAATTAATCACAAGGGTTTCAAATGTAGAATACCAATCATGGCATAAATTTGTTGGACATTGAAATTACAGATGAATATATGAATTGATCTTCAATTTCGAATATTTAATGGAATTAATTTTAAGTAAAACTATGCACTATTCCCCCTTTTTAGAATTCGCAAAGGAATTGCAGTTTTGTACCGACTATTGTCAAAGTACAAATATATCCATTTCAAAACTGGGAAATGAATTGCAGACCTCCTTACAAGAGAACGAGAATACGGCTAACCCGGATGGCTCACTATTAAAGAATGAAACACAAAATGAGAATGCTGAAATACAAATCACAAATATAACTTCATTGTCTTACGCTTTAGATGTACAAAACACATCCGATTTAGAGGTATATATATTTAACAATCTTGGAATATTTATATCATGGTCCTTATTCCACGGACACAAGATGAAGAAGCTTTTTTAAATTCATTTCAGGTGTCTGTATTGGAGAGAGAAATTGAAACTGTTCCCACCACCATTTGTAGTAAGTAAAAATTAATTTGTGATCATTTATGTGTTAATTACTTTAAAACAGTGTAACATATTATTCAATGGCATCAGAAAACAGAAAGTTTCACTAGTTTGAAACTTTATTGGAATAATACTATTACTCATTGCAAAGCAATTAGTACTCATATTTCTTTAAAATTTAAAGAAGATTTTCAGAATCCATGAAAACCTTTAACATTAAGAATTTTCTGTGGTGAATCCTAATGAAAAATAAGATTTAATTTCAAAAAATATGCATTCCTATGCATATTGTATATTTTCTATTAAATGTTCCGTGTAGATCGGTAGTAAATGCTTTGCTTAACGTAACGTCATTGTTCCAAGTTAGTAAAGCGTACTGTAGGGTTTTAAAAGACTGGCAATAGTTACTAATTACTGATAATAACAGCTGACAATGAATAACTTGAGGAATTAAACTTGTGACTTAATTTGAATTGATAATAATAATTATTATCACTGTGTGGATTTTTATTTATTATTTGATAAATTTAATTGTTGAAGCACATGAATATCAAGGTGTAGAATACGACGAGTATGGGGACCCTATTGAAAATGACATACCGGTGATAACGAGTGAACGAAAGACCTATCAAGAAGAAATTTCAAGCGAAGTTCGATTACCATGTCACGGAGATCATCTCAGTAAATAATATTTATTCATATTATATATTCATCTTATGAATTAAGAGTTCCCTCACCTTATACTGATTTAGCTTTAAAAAACACGTAGAACGAGATTTATAATACTTTAAAGAATTGTGTATCATATTTTTTTATAAAATGTGAATTACTTACCTGTTAATTGCATTAATAATTATATTTATTTTAAATTGTTAATTTTATAGATAAATTACAACACATATGTATACTAATACAACACAACACTTTCACTTCCTAAATTGTGAATTCGATATTGTAATCTTTTATAGAGTATTTTGTACTTCTTTGGCACCGAGGAGAGGTATTGATTGCAGTTGGAGATGTAGTAATTGCTGACGACAAGAGAATTACTATAGAAAACTCAGGAATGGATTTAATTATTAGGAATTTAACAGCATCCGACGCAGCCGTATACAAATGCAGTGTATCTCAAAGCAGAGGCAAATGTCCTGTATTCATCGAACACACATTGGATATTTTATGTAAGTCAAATTATTTATACATTATGACGTTATTTAAAACTTATACTCTTATTTTTAGCTAGGGGTAATGTAATAATTGATAGAGCAAATATGGTATCTGCGAAGCATTTAGAATGATGATTTAACGAAAAAACTTGTGTATATTTTCAGCCACTCCAAGCCCCCAGTTCTCGACATCCAGTACATGAAAAAAATACAACTTATAAAATTCATTTTATGGAACACAAATGAAAATGAATTATTATTTTCCGGACGAAATTCACTCTATATCTTCTAAATCAGAGATGCGACAATTTGAAACAATGACAAATAAAATGTAAGCGTGATTATTTGGCATATTATTGCATTTCAATAAGTAAACTATGAAAACGTATTAACAAAAAATAAGATTCCAATCAACATTTATTGTTACTCATTGTGTACGGCTATCTGCAGTGTCGGATAACTATTTTGTATTGCTTACTTATTATAATGCCTAAAAGACTCAAGTGTTAGTTCTAGAAGGTGCTGCCACATTCTGATTAATAAATAGATTACAAGCAAAACAATGAAAAGTGCACTTGAGAATTAGATATGTTGCCAAAAAATCAATGTTTCTGCAGTATAAGCGCATGAACAACTTTTTCGGACAGGGCCGGGACGCCCATTTTCCTTATTTTCTAAGTCATAACGCGATGATTGAGCATCAATGTGCTTTTTCAATACACTGTTTTCAAGCTACGTTGAGCCCCAACTAAGCCACCCAATATAATTTTTCGTTAACTTATTGAAGCATTTCAATCAAAAGACTAAGTAATGTAATATATTATGTTTATATTATTAACTAATATATTAATATATATAATTAATATATTATATTTTTAATATAAACCGGTTATTCTGTCACAAAGCAGATTCCACAAAATCTTCCGACTCGCGACAAAATATAATGATTCACGATTTCCCCCTTTTTTATTTTGAGATTTTCTGGCAGGTCGAATTTATCGATTTTCCTATTGATACAATTGGTCCCCTGTCTGCGAAATCCCTATCTTTTCCGAAAATTATCTTAAACTGCCCCTACTCCCACTTCGTCAATATTATTAGGATGCTTTGAAAATAAGACTGGTATAGGCATAGGAAGAAAAAATGACTGAAGAATTAGTCGAAAGCCATATATTGGTAATTTACTAATTATTTTACTATTTATCTAAAACTGAAATTATCATTAGAAATTCACTAACTAATGTACAGCCATACTGACATCCCATTTCAATAATGCAGCTTTTCTTTCGCTACTGAGCAATGTATACAATTTTGTTTAGGATAATTTTCCAAGTCTTATATCATAATAATAGTTCACATTAGTTCAACAAATGCAAAGGACGAAATGTAAGGGTTCAAATTCATATTTATTCATGTACAAGGAATTCATTCAAGTTTAGATGTTCCGTTTTAAATAACCAGCACCGAAATTAAGTATTATTCACAGGCCTAGGTCCCCACGTAATTATCTAGTCATGTCGGTATGCATTTACGAATCAATTAAAGTGTAACCAAAAAATGTAAACAGACCGTATATTTTGATAAAGCAAAGTCAGATACTTTTCAAGTAGAAAAACAACACAGGGAATTAGAACTAGATATCCTAGTAGATGGAAAATTGGACCAATTTTCATGTCAAAGCTAAGACTGTGAAATTCTCCTTCAGCGTGCTTCTCCTTTTCTTTGAAGCTCAACACTTCGGCTCTGAAGTGTCGAAAATTTCTCCAGATATCAAGAAATCCCATTTCATTCATTTCTTGAACAGCATTTAGCAGTTCATGTCGAAAACAACCTCTAAACACCCAGGAAAGCGGTCTGTTTTCTGCAGGCTCCAATGCTTTTATACATTTCTTTAAGGGGAGATTTTGTTGTATATAAAAGAGTTCCAAGTCAGAAACAGAGTTTCTGAGGGCCACAAATAGTTTAACCTTCGTATTTGAAAGACACATTTCGTATATTTCATAATGAGATGAAATCTCACTATCCCGATCCCTATCATAAAAATATACACTGGAATTTCTTTTATCAGAAATGCCGTATTGTGCGAAAAATGGATGCACCAAATCATAACCTTCACTTTTAGACAAACCAGTTGAGTTTCCAATGATGGAAAGAATTTTATATTTATTCTCAATTAATTCCCCGAAATTGTTCATTATCTTTTTGTCCTGAGGAGCAATGACTTCAGTTGTGATATAAGATTCGTATTCAGTTACAAGAATATTCAACATCAAAGATAGAATTCCATACAAGAAGAATTTTCTTTGGTTGTGATCTTGACGGAGAAGAATCGCAATGGCGGAAACAAAATAGTTACTAATCGATTCAAATGTGATTTTATTCTTTGCAAAATGAAATATGGCAGTAGCCATAAGGCAGCTGATTAGAAATACTAGCCACGAATCCATGTCCACTATGTCAACCCAGATCGATAAGGACTTTAAGGGAGCGTCCATAAATTACGAAGTCACTTTTTTGCCGATTTTTGACCCCCACCCTCCCTCTGGAGGACATTGAAGACAATTGCCGTACACCCCCTACCCTGTCCTCGAAGACCTATAGCATTTTAGCCAAGCAATGAAACTTTGCATTATTAAAGCCATCTATGAACACTTCACTGAATTTATTATTCCAGAAAAGCATGCAATGCGATGTATGCAATTTGAGCGTATAGTTTGAACTTTAGAGCAGTACTAATGGGTCATTTGATAATTTCTGTAAATAAATACCATCGTCAACAAATACTTTTACAAAAATTCAATTTTGAACAATAATCAGGTGGGCATTTATTTCATTTATTTTAAAAATTGCAAATATTACACCTAAGCTTAAAAGGAATTCTACTTCTAGAGATTTTTATATAATTTATTTGGTTGGTTTACAGTATGGAGTGCATAATATGTCAATTTCCTTTAAGAGGAAATCCTTTTGACCATCCAAGTTACGGAAACAGAGAAACTCAAGTTACCATATGTGGCCATTTGGTTCACTCTACTTGCTGGACCTTGGCTTCTAACTCCCCGGGTTCCCGTGTAGGTGTAGCACAACGGTAAGATTAAGAAATACCGTAATAAATATTGTCAATAATACTAATACGTCAGTATTTTTTAAAAGTAATTATTAAATTATAGTTTATAATCTTAATTAGATGCGCGCTCTGCAAACGACCAAACTTCCCAGGAGATCTAAGGACATTCTATGTAGGGAATGACTCAGAAACGGATCTCAGAAATGAAAATAAGTTTTTGAAAAATGAAAATGAGTCTCTGAAAACCAGAATCGAATATCTCAAAAACAAAAACGATTCTTTAAAAACTGAAAACGATTCTTTGAAAACTGAAAATGAAGTTTTGAAAAACGAATCTCGGATCCGAAGAAATCCAGGTAATCCACGTTGGAAATGTGGAATATTTGATGATTCTACTTGTTTTAATTGTGAATCCAATACTCACTCATCCCAAGAATGCCAATTTGGAGCTATAATACGGTAAATCTTTTGTGCATCTCTACAATTAAATTTTAATTCAATCCCTTCATGAATTTTAAAATGGAAAATTAAAATACTTTTAATGCCCTTTAGGAATACGGATATCTCCACTTATGAAAAATGGACAGATAAAACCCAATATGACTACACAATTGAGCTTGATGGTGACGAAGCAGGAACACTCGTAGATTTCTTTGAAAAAGAGCTGAAGATGAAATTTTCCAGAAAGGATATTCAGTGCGTGTTTGGTTATGTTTACTTCGATCAAGTGTGCTGGGCATGTGGCAACCCATTTCACACCATCCCCAAATGTGGCAAAGTCTCGGATCCGAGTATCAAGAAAGTGTGTAAATTAATGCACATACAAAATCATCCTTTGAGTGAAACCGAAAAGAAAAAACGTTTTGAGAGATATGTTAAGTATGGTAAATAGTATGCATCAGCCGACGTATTTACTTTTTGCCATCATTGTTTATTTGAATTTTTTGCTAGGTAATACATATAAATGATGTTAAGGCATTCTGTAATAAATTAAATAGCCAGAAGGATTGCAATTGTGAATTGCTAATAAAATAATATTTTTTCACCATGAATTTTAATGTGAAATTATTTTATTCATATTGGTCAATGTGTACAATGTGTGTTGCTAAAATAGAAATAAATAATCATTTAATTTAGTCATTGCACAACTGAACTCAAAAAGTAAAATGCTTAGGTGTCTTCAAATATTGGTTTGTACCAACGAATAACATCTTCAATAACTTGCATAACGCGCGATTCCCTCTGCATTTTAAGAGAATTACGTGTTAAAGTATTGACTTCTTCAATTTCTTTCTCCAAAACTTTGTCAATTTTTCGGTGCACTTCTTTGGAATGAGAGTAGCATGCTACTTTGGTAGGAAATGAAATTCCACAAGCACAAATGTTATTTGCGATGTTCTCTGCAGTGGGACAGTACATGTCAAATGGCAGTGATACAAGCCCAGGGATTTTTGGTACCACTGGTTCCAGAGCTAATCTTAAAGATAGATCATAAAAATGTCCATCGGTAGATTCTTTTGCCTGCACAGTTATTCCTTCTTCACTGTGACCAAACAACACCGGAGCCGGGATAAAACCATTTTGCAATAATGTTTTGATGTTTGTTTGCGGAGAAGTGCAGCACAGTATATCGTTACATTTAACTATTTGAAGCAAATATTTGGATACGCGAATGTGATTGGCAAGCCATGCTTCAGTGTGCTTTTCAAAGAATAAACCTTTTTCCTGACTTGGACTGTCTACAAATTCTGAGAATACATTGTATCCATCAATAATGTTTTCATTCCATATGGAAGCCAAGCACTCGCCAGCCTTTTTAAAATTCTTTTTTTCCAAATCAAGATCAACAGTTTGTCCTTGATCATTTAGATGTGATCCGTAGTGAGCATGTGGAAGAATGACTCCACATAGGTCTTTTGAAAGTGGTGCCATTCTTCTTTCCGCAGGATTAAAAGCTGATTGTCCTGGAGCATAACACCCAATAAATAATGAATCTAAATTTAACTTTTTAAAATTGTTTACAGCTTCGAAAATAGTTTTGGGAAATCTAGGAGATTCATCAGGCCCTCCGTCTACAAGTAGCACAACGTTTGGTTTTATTGCACCGGTGTCTGTCTTAGCAACATTTTTAAAAATATCCAAGTTTAGGAGGCGATTTAAATCAACGGAATGACTTTTAGCAGTGCTTTTGTCGTGTCTACCACTTCTTATGGCAATGTACGTTGGTCCGGAATAGGATAGTTTACCCTCATCATCAAAATTGAGAGCGGCATATACAGATGGTATTAATTTATGACGAGGTGCAACTACCCAATCATGGTCAGGCAACCGGATCCGGTACTCCATGTTCATCAAGATTGGTGACTGCTTATTTGCTGCAACTAGTCCAAGTGGAATTCTAGCTTTATCATCTTGACTGAGTACGAACATCGATTTTGGCCCCATGATTTCAGCTAACTGCTTTATAAAATTAATTGTTGCTGCTGCAAAGTGTCCATCGACGTGTGTTTTGTGTAAATCATTCTGCGGTCTTATTAGCTTTACGGGAACTGTTGTAACGTGCCGTCGACCCTCCAATGTATTTCTGTTTCTCGGGAGTAATCGCAAATATGTGGCTGATCGAGTAAGCTGAAAATCTGCATCGCAATTCAATGAATGCATTACTTGAAATTCTATGCTCAGAATCTTTTTAGCACTGAATTATATATGTTCAATTTTACCCAACTTCAGCAATTCTTTGTGAAGGTCAGAAAGGGTCCTACAACTTTGAAGATTTTCTGATCGTCTTCGAGGATCTGCTGAAGAACTCCTTGAAACGATATCAAGGATTGTCGTCAATAGAAGTGGTTGGTTATCTTCCAGTGGAGGTCTTCCGGGTCCGGGTTTTTTTCCAGGTAGGAGCTTTAACTCTTCATGCAATTCAGGATGCTCGTCCTTTAGTTTTTGCAAGTTATCTTTCACCCGTTTTCTATACTTTTGTTGAGTCTTTTGTTTTTTAATTAGTCTCGTTATTTTGGATAATACTTTTTTCCGTTTTTCTTTGTTAGTTTTTAATAGTTTACTGGTTTCTTCGGTTAACAGACCCATGGTTTTAAGATGCTCTAAACCTTCAACATTAGTGCCAATTACCAATAATTCCTGACTCAGCTTATCCTGGGCTGGGGTGCAAACGAGTTTTATGTCGTGTACCGTACCTGTGAAACAATTGTGAAATGTAATAGTTGTCATTTTATATCCAACAGTAAGATTTATTTAATTTTCGTAGTTTACTTACTAGTGGACGGAAGTGTTGCAACGTCTTCTGCAATTACTTCCGCAGTAACGTCTTCAACCGGATCCGGGGGGCGTTTTCTTTTTGCCTGGTAAATACATTCATAAATTGTTGGCTGCTTTTTGGTGTATTCCTTTCTTATGGATTGTATTTTTAAATTGATTTCATTTGCAAAGTCGTTTTCTCCAAATTTTAGCTTTACATCATTCCAAAAAGCCGTTGCTTTTTTCTGCGCTTCTGTTCAAATGTAAAAGTAGTATTTTATACCTATGTCGAGTATTAATACTGTATTCTACACCGTTTTTCATATTTTACTAACAAATTAAGTATTTTTCTACCTTGTTTGGGACACAGCTTTCCCCATTCTTTAGTCAATGTTGTAAAAAGTTGAGACTTGTTCATTTTTAAGCCTTCGAAAAACTATTTACAATTGTTTGTATAGGAAAACAAAAGATGCAAAGCTAGCACGCAGACAAGAACCATTAGAAATGATGCAAATGGCAACGATCTGTACTGCGCAGCTTTTAAGCTTTAGCTATGGGTTGCATAAACCGGAACTGTAATGTTTGGTGCTACAAAATAATAATGTAGCGCACTCAGAAGTCAGAGCTCTGACTCCCCCCCTCATTTATGAAGAATTAGATGAGGCCATTTGGCTGCCCCCCACCCCCCCTATGGGTGACCACGTAATTTGTGGACGCTCCCTTTTGGTAATATTCTTCTTTATTTACACAGTAGACGAATCTCCACTCCCCAGGAAAACTTAAATAAGGAACTGTGTACCGGTCGTATTGAAACACATCTGCATGACTTGATTCCGAAAAAACAGTTCCACAAAAGTGATTAACATCGCGAGCATTTGCGTAGACAGAAGTGAAATTTAAATAATCAGCCATTAGTTCAAAGACTGGTGATTGAACATAACCGTTATTGCAAATAAACATTCCTTTTTTAATTATAATGTATGGCGACGAAGCACATGTGCGTCTTCTAAGACCTTCGTTTCTCACTAAGAAAGGATCAAAAGCAGAGATATAATTTTTATGAAGATTTCTCTGTAAGGTATTTCTTTTAAATCCTCTCTGTTCGACTTCTGGTGCTTCAATACCCACCCTCGCAAACTCCATAGAGAATGGTGACAGTGTTAGTAGCACTTCAATGCCATTCTTGGAATTGATGACCAGAAAATAAACTGGACTCACCCTCCATCCAAATTGATACACGAAATAATTCTGTTTGAGATTCTCAAAGTTACTTTTGGTGCTAATAATTAGAATCTTGTCAAGTGGTCGGTCCACTTCTCAACCAAATACAACTGTGAGTCTTGTAATTACTGCCGTCTTTGGCGGCTCTACTGCTACTAGAGTAGTACACTGTGTGTTTGACAATGAACTCGGGTATGTAAACTTTCCTTTGTAATTATCCTCACATTTAGTCCAATTAACTGTTGAAGGAACCATTAGGGTTCGTGGAGAGAATGCAATTTGTTCGAAAACATAATCGTTCAGTTTACTTGGATATAAAACAATATCCAAATCACAATTTGAAAGTGATTGTAGAATTTTACATTCCGAACTGAATATTAAACAGGTGAGAATAATAGTCGTGATATATATTTTTTGTGAATTCATAACTGTGATTTTGTAACTTTACGTTAAACAGAGCAGGATAAAAAGACTTCTGTCTTATTAAGTCAAAGTTATCAGAATAATGTTAGAACTATTGCCTTCTTTATTACGCAGTTACTTTCGCTGTACATCGATGTCTAACGAAGAACATTTTTGTTCCATATTAAATAGTTCGTTTCTTGTATAATGAAGAAATCGATTTAATAGTTCTATAGGTCATAGCCTGGTAATGCCCAAGTCTTTATAGCATTCGTTGTTTGCTTTCCTTCTCGAGAAATAAAATATTCATGACTTTGCCAATGTTCTAGCTAAGGGAACGTATAAGCAAACATTTCTCCAGACTAACCAAACTTTACAGCTTCAAAATTATTCGCTTGATGAGACACAAATATATAAGGCTTAAAATTTATTCTTACAATGCTCGGTTTGATTTTTACAAAATACAAAACTCATTGTTAAAAAGGGTTTGAATGAAATAAAGTGGCACGCCAGAATACATTATGTATAGCTATGTTATTTAGTTCTTCAGTTGTACTTAATAAAATTATGGACCGATGTCTATATCGTTTTGAAAATGATTTTAATCGGTTTGAATTTTTCAATGAAGCAGTGGGACAGGCCTTCAGAATCGGAGTGCACTAAATATATTTTCAAGTTCAATAGGCTAATGAGAACGAGAAATAATAAAGCATTTCAAAACACAGCAGAAACGCACAGACAGACAGACAACCAATTTCCATAGGCAGCTTTCGCTGCTGAATAATGCAACTATGGAAATAATAGATAATCAGACAGGTTTCGGCCAAAGACGATGGTTGAATTTTTGTAATGTTTTTCTTAGCTTTAGATTATCCTGATGTTTCACTCCCAGCAATCGTTCGTTCACTTCCAAGACCTCTTCAAGTGTCTTTCGACCGTCTTTCCCAAAGATTTTCTCTGCCTTGTCCAATGCATCATTATAGATTTGATTGCATTCATCATACTTCCCCAATTGATAATAGACACCTCCTATTTCATGAGCTGTAATCAAAAAATCTCCTTGTTGCACTCCAAATGAATCTTTCTGCTTTTCATAAGTCTCTTCCAAGATTTCTAGGGCTTCTGAGGAGTCACCTAAGAAAAACAGAGCTGTTCCTTTCACTTGTTTCATAAGCAGAGCCCATCGATTATTTTGTCCCAAGGCAGATTCCATAAATTCTTCTGATTCAATACTGAAGTCAAAAGCATCCCTGTATTTATCAGACTTCAACAATTTACAGCATATGCACCAAAGCATTTCTCCATGTTCTTGAATTAATTCCTTCTCTTTTGTTAGGTGTTTCCAGACTGTTTGCACATGAACAAGTTCATTCAGGGAAATTTTATCTCCCTTCAGCATATCGATCATGACTTCGGCTATTTCACTCAAAATTGAAGAAAATTCTCCCCGTTCTTCAAATTCGATTATTGTGACCTCCTGCACCAATCGTTTCACAGATATTATATTTTCCACTGAGAAATTAATCATGGAGTGTTTTCGAATTAGTTCAAATAAATTATCAACATTTTCTTCTTCTGAAACTTTTTCCATCTTCTGCAGTATGCTTGTGACCATCTGAGTTGGAATGTTATCGGGGGATAAAAAAGAAATTATATTCATTATGTCCACAGCTATCTCTCCACCATCTTTGGATTCTATTATCTTGTCAATTGTAATTCTCCATGTTAAAAATGTTGTGTTGGAAATATTTTCTAATGCTTCAGATTTAGGTAATTTATAGTTTAACAAAGTTTTTGGTTGCTTTTCTATTTCAGTTAAGCAACGACTAATAGCTTCACGGACATTTCCACAGTAGACAGATCTTTCGTTAATGTAAGCTGCTGCCTGTTGCAATGCCAGGGGATAGAATTGTAACCTTTCGCTTAATTTATAAATGAGTTCCATAATGTCCCTTGAAGGTTCGCTGATATCGAGGGATTTGTACAAAAATTGGTTGGCGGAGGCGGAGTCTTTGGAGAGTACTTGTAAGTCTATATGATTGCATTGAGTGCCAAACTGCTTTTTAGCTTCAACGAATCTGGAAGTTGTGATTACAAAAGGCTTCAAAACTGTTGGTGGTTTTTTCGAGGATAAATCAATAAGAAGTTGCAAAACCGGAAGCTCATAATTCTCCACATTGTCGAACACAAAAAGTACTTTTTGTCCATACAGCGTCTCATAAACTCCTTCGACAATTTCCTGAAAGCTCCTTTCCTTCCCCAAATGATCATTGATAGAGATTTGCAAGTCCTTAGCCAAGTTGTGGAATGATTTTATCACAGACTGAGTACATTCTGCCTTCACCCAAATGCAGTGACCTCCAACAGTCTTGTAAAACCACCTTGCGAAGTTCTTTATCACTTCTGTTTTTCCTACTCCTCCTAATCCAGTCACGGCAACAATTGAAAAAGTTTCATTTTCCAAGCACTCGTTCCAGTACTTTTCCAGTAATTCCATTTCCTTTTCTCGTCCTGTGAAGAATCTATTGGGTGCTGTGACTCCAAACCAAATCTGTTCAGATATTTCATGGACGGCACTGCAATGTGGCAATTTCTTTGTAATTGCTGAATATGCACTTTCATTACGGCATCTAATAAAAACCTTTTCAGTATCCTTTTTGCACATCAGATTGGCAGGTCCTGTTACCACTTTATACTTCGGCTTATCAGTTTCCTGAAAGACGCAAGTGGTTAGTACAATAATTAATTTTTAAAGATTTTTCGATATTAATTCGGTGCGCAGCAATTTTTTAATATCTGGTATTGAAAATCCAAAAAATCCCGTTTCAATTATTGAAAATTCTTTTAACGCAATAACAAAAAAGAATTGTAACAAGATATAAAAGGACACTAAGAATTAATTATAATAAAAAATTGATTACTTAATTTTACGGTTTTTATGTGGAAATAATACAGTTAGGCATCGTTATCTTTAATCCATGGATAACTTGGCAGAGATTAAACAATTATTTCAAAATTTAAATTTAACTAACCTCGATTGCTGATTTTGGCCCGCAACCATAATAATTTTGTAAATCACATCCATTGCCAGATATCTGTTTTAATACACCTTTACCTGAAAAATAGTATCGTCATAATATTCTTATTATAGAAATAAATGGTTTTGCACACTGTGATTTAAGTAAGGTATAGTCTAATATCGTGGTCACCGAGTTCATTGCTTTAATTTGCTCTCTTTCATCGAAATATTTAACATAACTAAATGGGAAAATCTGTCAAACTGTAAAATGTGGAAGGTGACATTGTCTACCAAAGATATTTGTCAAAAATTGTTAACATAAACTTCAGGGTTGTCGATTGTCATCATGCGGGAAGAAAACAAAAAGAAAGATAATCACAAAAATTTAAACCTTTTTCTTCTTCCTTGTGATTTTTGTTATCATTTTTATTAACTGTCCCTTCAGTTGACGAAGTTTCCATTTCACATTTCAAATTCAGCTTCTTTCGATTTTGTTCATGAAGACTTTTCATCTCGCTTCTTCCTTTACATTTTCTGTCGGTTTTTTTGCTCTTTTTCTTTTTTTCAGCTTTTCTTAAATCCAGTTCATACATTGAAAACTGTTCCAGTATAACCTGAAAACGAAAAAATATCCGATCAATTTTCCCTAACCAAATTATGGCCTATTTCATCGAATAAACAAAATAACGTCATTTTTACAATTACCCTCTTTGTTGCAGATAAAAGTACTCCCGTATAGAAATCAGTCCTTCGCCGTAATAAATTGAAAATTGTGCCAAATAACTGAAATAATAGAAAATGACAGATTATTTAGTTTAGGTTGCATTCCATTTCTGATCCATATTCAAATAAAATTTCTAGCACATTAATTTTTAAATGATTTTTTTTACTTGGAATCGCTTTTAATACAACATACATCACGAGTTAATTCGTAATATCGGGCCATTGACATTAGCAACTCATCAAAGGTTTCTGGATTTCTGACAGACATTCCAATTGTATATTAGAAAAACTCTTCTGCAAATTATCCAAATTGGAACAGCGATCAACAGGTGATTTCTGAGTTGACTAGATGTCAGGGAGAACTTTTCGTGCAGTGGCGGATCTTTCGGCGGTAAAATATCTCAAGAGTAAATTATAGGTTTACGTAATTCATATTCAGAGAACTTTGGGGCATTAAGAGATGAGATGTGTAGAACACAACTTTTGCAAATGATTGGGGTCTACATGAGATTGAATAGAAACAATTAATCGTCAGAGGAAAAGAAAGTAGTCTGGGCCAACGTTTTCGTCATATTCTATACTCTATACATCATACAATTTTCAGGTATATCAATGCAGCAAACTCAGATGCTAAAATATTTAATTTAAATTTTAATGAATTGAATGTTTTATTTTTTTAGCAAGTAAATTTGAAAGTAAAACAGGAAAACAAAAACAACTAACTAATGTTTCTAACTAATTTACTAAATCATTACAATGACATCAGATTAAAATGTGACATTGCCGTTTGTTATTTTCGTAGTCATACAAATATGCATGTTTTTCCAACAGTTTAAATCTGGTTTCGAAACACAACAGACTTCTATCCTTCCTATACTAATAATGCCATATTCTTTTACGTATATGTATGCTTTGAAGTTTTCATGAACGCATATAATAAAGGTGAGAGTTATAAACAATAAATAGTATTGATTTACTGAACATTGGAGCAAATGTTTTTCTAATCAATGTTTATTTTTCAGTTTTTTGTTAAAATTACGGAAAATCTGCTATCGTGCTTGCAAATTCATTTTGTTACTTATTAGTATTATAGAATTTATTTCAGTTTGTTTCTTTGTTTAAGGTTTGTTTGACAGTTGACTTAAGTAATTTAAGTTTTAGTAAATTTAAGTAAAGATGTTTTGGGAAGATACTGCAAAAAGACTAATTATTGGTTTGGAATAAGCTGCCTAAAAATGCCATAGGACAGGGCACGCCCTTTCCCTTCATTTTCGAAGACATAACACCATTCTTCAATATCAACATATTCTTTCAAGCCACTATCTGAAAATTCCTTCTCGCTCCAATTAAGGGTCCCAATATAGAGTTTTCCCGCAATATTTAAATACTTTCGAGATTTCAAAAAGTCGACCAAATCTTTACTTGTACTCACGGGCATGTAGAAAGAGCTCACAATTAAATGATCAACTCGAATTTTTGTCTCACAAAGTTTCTTCGCAACTGTGAAATCATCAATGACTAGTTTTTCAAGGTGCAAGCAACTCTCCTCGGGGTCCTCTGTCCAATTCATTGAAAATTTTTCAAGTATCAATGTCTTCACGGTTCTAGGAATCCAAATCGATTTCATTTCCAGGTTAGTATCTCCACTTAACTTCAAGAGGACCAATTTAGGACAATTCATGAAGTGGGAAAGGAATGAATAATTGCGCTCAGTTAATTGTATGAAAGTAGGGGAAGAATCTTCAAAGCTGAAGTATTGCAAATTCTTCAGCGCAATAGGTTGACTGCAAATTAGACCACCAATATCCTCAAAGGAAAGTTTTTGAATTGAGTTAGATACAGTGAACAAATCAATAGTACCGGCGGCAAAAGAGAAGCAAAGTTCCTTAATTTGCATTTGACTGTTTAATGAATAAGGAATAGAATCCATTTCCAAGTGCTCTATGACCCATTGTGATGTTTGTCCATTCAGTATCTCAACGTTTTCTAAAAGAAGATTATCCAGAGTAATTTTTCCCTTTAAGTCCAAAACACATTCCGTAAGGTCGATACAGCATAATGACACATTCTTAGAGTTACGGAAATCCACGAAATCATTTACTCGAACATGATCTAATTTAATTCCATCTTGATAAAAAAATGTGAACTGCAATTTCAGATTAATAGGGGAAATCTGAATTCCTGCTTCAAGGGTGATTCCGCACCATTTCAATGATAAGTCCTTAATATGTGCAATGAGGCTTAGTGGTATAAACAACAGACGATCACTTCCTGAAACATCAATTGAGAGTTTTGTCAAAAGTTCCGTATCCATCTTCACAAGAGGGGACTTTGATAACCAAGAACTTAGATCAATATTCCTTACAAACTCTAAAGTTGAGTAAAGGGAAATGAACTCTAATTCTTTAATCCACTTTTGCTGCTCTTCAAAAAAATTTCCTAATTCTTCAGTCGTCCACGGATTGCATTGGTCCTCCTCAGATGAAGAACCTGAAAATTTGAATGCACTGAAAAATTTTGCGGAGTCCTGGAAACAGGAAATGAAGTCCACAGGAAGACGAAGGAGGGCTTCAGGTGCGCGTACGTCATATTTGCCAAACTGGATTCGTACATGCCTTGCAAGGGCTAACATCCCAATTGACCCCCATTCACGGCAAACAAAACGACAGTTTTTGACTTCTTTGAAATTCAGAAACCTAAATAGACAACTGATGACCTACATTTTTAAAAGAAATCAAAAAAACCGTTTTATTAGCGAAAGTAGTGGAAAATAGTATCAGATTAAAATATACTGAACTTTAGTAAGCTATATTCCCGTCTTTTTTATTGTATAGAAAAAGTATATACAGTGAGGTTCAGCCAGTACTAGCCATGATAATTACAGTGTGAAATCATGGTAAGTACGTCTTGGTTTTGATTTCCAGCGTCATGCCAAAAGCTAGCACTTTAAATACACATGTACTTCCGTATACATTGTAAGTGTCCTATGGCTAGTACGGTCTGAACCTCACTGTATATAAACTACAAAGAAAGTGTAAAACTGACTTAGATCGTCATCCAAATTAAAGAGTCGTTACTTACTGGCGTGAGTAACATTGGATTTTTCTTGATGTCCAATGATTCGTCAATCGATGCATTTGGTGACAAGGCGGAGCCTTGTTCATTTCTGAAACCCTGAAAATAGAAATTATTAAATATTTCTGTTTAAGGCGATGATAATAGTAAGGCACAGATTTAGTTATGCAGTATCAAGACAAAAATAAATTCTTTTACATCAAAGACATTCTAGCACAAATATTTGTGACCTTTTATGATTACTAAACTAACTTAAGTATTACCATTAGAATTTTAAAATGCAATTAAAAACAGCGAAATATACTAAACAAATGAAAAGCCTTGTAGTCCTAGTTTACATAATATAATTCGATAACTAAGATTCTGAATTAATTTCCCTCAAATTTGTTTTTTCACATATTCCCAATTCACCTAGATAATAATTGCACAACGCATATTACAATTCATTGAATTAATTAGCTAGGTTGATCGATAATAAACTAATAAAGAGAATAATTATTTAACAGCATTTATAAAAATCGGTTTTAATTATTAAATTATAATTAAAACCAATTATAATATTAAATTTTAACAGCAATTATTTTTGAAACACTAGCGTAATGTTATCATTGTCTTCAATTCGGGAATTTACAAATATAAATATTAAAATATTTCAAAATTAACAAACCTCGATTTCCGATTCTGTCCAACAACGATAATACATTGGTAAATGCCATCCACTCATAGACTATAGTTTCAATAGACCTTCAACAGAAAAATAGTATTGTCATATTTTACAAAATAGTGGTTTTATCGAATTGGATAAGTATGGAAATCGCATAAAATATTCCAGAATTATATTAAATCTACACTCCAAACATACGTACATTTACATAGGTATTTACATACGTATAAATACAAATAGGGAAATAGGTATTCAAAAAATAAATTAAAACCTTTTTCTTCTTCCTCGTCATCTTTGCATTTATTTTTTGAAACTTTAGTTGAAGAAGTTTCCTCTTGAGATTTCATATCCAATTCTTTCTGGAATTCCTCAGCTTCTCCTTCAGTTAATTCTTCGATTTTGGATTCTGCTATTTCAAAAGTCCATTGTTTTTCATCGGCATGTTCGTTTTCTTGAAAACTTTCTTCCTCGCTTCCTGCTTTATATTTCCTAGGGGTTTCTTCACTCGTTTTCTTTTTCTCAGCTTCTGTGAAATCCGGTTCATACAACGAAAACTTTTCCAAAGTAACCTGAAAACGCAAAAATATCCCACCAATTTTACCAATCCAAATTATTTTACCTACTACTACTCTTTCATCGTATAAACCAAGTAGATTTATTTAATTAGTTTCTATATTTGACTTACTCTTTTCGCTGTAGATGACGGTACCCCTGTATAGAAATCAGTTCTTCTGCGTAGGAAATTGAAAACTGTGTCCAACAGCTGAAACAACAGAAAATGACAGATGTTGATATTCTATTGCTCATTCAGAGTCAGATATTAAGCAAAATAAAATCTTAATTAACTTTTATTATGACTTATTATTAGAACTTACGTCAGCAACTCCTTTATGCTGTTTGGCCATTGACATTAGCAGGTCATCAAAGGCTTCTGGATTAACAGACATTCTAAGTTATATTTTTATTATTCAAAAAACTCCAAAATACCACGAATCCACAGGTGAATTCTGAGTTGACTTAATGTCAACGAGAACTTTTCGTACTGCGGCGGATCCTTCGGCGGGAAAATTCCTCAAGGCCTTGCAGGTTCACGTAATGCAATCTCACAGTACTTTGATTGGGTCAATGTAAGATGAGATTTGTAAAACACTATTCTACGCTACACGGAACAAAAATGTAAAAAAGGTTGCAAAAGTAAATAGTTGTATTGAGTTTTACATAAAATTGAATTTAATACAATTAAAATTTCAGAATTTCACTTAGTATATTGCAATATCTGAAGACTTAGCATGCGAATAGTTAATATATTATATTGCAATTACTGATATAGAAGATAATAAGCTTGCAATGCTATAAATAGAAATGAGACTAATCTAACTGCTATTAATTCGAAGTTTCTCATGAAGCATGTCGAACCAACCATTGCAAAACGCATATAACTCAGTAGCTGAAATAAAGCAAGAAACAAATGATATCTTGTTCAATTGTATTGTAGTATTGTTCAATTATCAATTATCATTTCAAATAATTTAAATATTAAAAGAATACATTAATTTATTCAAAACTTGACATTTGGTCGTGCCTTTCTTGTAAATAAATATAAATACTATTGCTACCTATTTCAATACTGAATCAACAAATTTTAGTTATATTTTATTGGACAATGGTCTGACCGATTTTGATTTCCTTTCTGGCTATAGTCCCAAGAAGAAATTGTAAAATTGTCAACGAAAAATTTTGGAAATTCACTAATTAATGGACAAAGACACAGATTGATCTACGTCCCATTTTGATAATGAATCTTTCCGCTTCCTACTATAAGCAATCTATAATTCTTTGTATAACGCAATTTAAAAACCGATTTTTTCCAAATATGATACCAGTCCTTATTTCTCATGGTCTTCCCCATTGTATTTTGGAAATTGGAAGCATACTAGACTTTTTTCCAAGTAGCAGGAATGCACTATATCAGGAACAACTCAAATTTTAATATACATAAAATGTTTTGTAACATTTGTCAACAATGTAACAATATAAATTCAAAATTGTTAACGAGATTCAAATTTTCTTTTGTAAAAATTCAAACAAGCAATACATTTAATGCGGTTTGTCTCCACTGTCTCTATGAGATTTCTATTAAGCTAAAGTTTTTACCTGCACAAAAAAGGAGAACGTAATGCAAGAATTGAGAATGTTTTCACATGAAATGTAATATTTAGTCGATCAATGGTTTTTGGAAATATAAATGAAGGCGTTTTTTTATATGACTGTGATTAATTGCGGTTTAAAATAAAAATTTTACTACTTAAAGTATACTTCATATTTGTAGTTCTTAACAGGCGATTAATTTTGTCATTATGCAAACTAGGTATTTTAAATTTTATTTGTATTTTTTGAAATAGTACTCACGGTATTTTAAGCATTATTTTTGACGCGCAAATGTTTGCAATAAAGTTCAAAGAAAGATCACTTGCTTTAAGATATTTATTTAATTGATGGTTTAATTATTGGTTTTTATTCAGAAAAAGAAAATGTTTTGGAGAACATATCGATTACAGAAAGGTAAGATTAAAATTTCCAGGAAAGGCAAAAATATGACGATGGAAAATTATTTCAAAACCCCAAATCTTGCCATGTTATCGAAATAACTGTCTCAATGCAGAATTATTTCAATGGGAAATACTACTTCAATGAACAGGGTAATTAAATACATTGGCCAATTTTTTCATCTTATGACAAAAATATTGATTTTTTAGGACAATTTACATTGTTTTTAAGCCGCATTAAAATTAGCTCATTTGTAATTGAGGAGGCCACATGTACTCAAAAAGTATTTTATGGGAATTTTTAATTCTGCCCATTTTAGCACATATACAGAACACGTTTCCTTATAATTCAGTCATAGATTCATAGATCTGTGACGTGCAATTTGCGTCTCCACTGTCTTCATCATTTCCTCTGTATTGATGGTCTCCGGATGTTGTGGTCCGAGTATTTTGATACGCTTTTCGTGTACATCTTTGAAGAACCGGAGACTTTCTTCTTGTCTTCCCAAATAATAAAATGTGCCAGCAATGTCAGATTTAGTACTCAAAGTGTCCGGATGATTGAATTCCAGGACCCTTTCTCTTATATCCAGAACTTCTTGGAACGCCTTTAAGGCCTCTCCGTAGTCTTTTTTATGAAATTTAACTTTCGCAATGTTGTGCTTCGTAGTCAGGGTATTACGATGCTCCACTCCAAAAAGTTGTTCTACCACTTGCAGGATTTCTATATGCAATTTTAATGCTTCCTCATACTTATTTTGTGCCTGAAGAACAAGGGCAACAACATTCTTTAAATAAAGTGTACCTTCATGTTCCTCTCCTAACATTTGTTTTCTCTTAGCCAAGATATTCTGATAGATTTCCATTGCCTCTTCATATTTATTTAATCGATAGTAAACAAGTCCTACTTCTTCACCTGTATCCAAAAAATAATCGTCTTCTTCATCGAACATACTTTTCTGTATTTCCCAAATATCTTTTAGCACTTCCATTGACTCCGAGTACTGACCTAATTCCTTCAGAGCTACTCCTTTCCAGTACTTCATTCTTAAAGTCCACCGATTATTCAGAATCAACACAGACTCCAATAACTCTCCAAATTTACTACTGAATTCCAAAAGATTTTTGTATTTCCCTGAATTGTGCCATTTAGCGCACATTTCTGAAAGCGATCTTGCATTTTCTTCATTCATTTCTTTATCCCTAATGAAATGTTTCCAAATAATTAGAATATCAACAAGTTCTTCCAAAGAAATATCTTTTGCGTTAAACATATCTATCACGAATGTCGGCATTTCAATCAAAACTGAAGAAAACTCTTTAGACGAAGATGATAGTAAAGAATTGTGTAGTTCCACTTTCTCTATCCATCTCTCTGTTTCGATTGTGTGTGGATGTCGAGGTCCGAGTATTTCTATACGACTTTGACGTACTTCTTTTGCCAACTGAAGACTTTCTTCGTGTCGGCCCAAATGGTAATATGTCAAAGCAATAAAATATTTAGTGTTCAAAATGTTTGGATGATGCAGTTCAAGGACTCGTTCTTGTACCTCCAGAACTTCTTCGAACCCCTTTAAGGCCTCTGAGTAACCCTTCAGATCAAATTTTATTGACGCAATGTTGTGCTTAGTAGTCACAGTATCCGGATACTCCACTCCCAACAATCGCTCTTCCACTTTCAAAATTTCTTTATAGATTTTCAATGCTTCTTTATACTTATGTTGTGCATGAAGTACCTTTGCAATGCCATATTTTGGAAAAAGTGTTCTTCGATGTTCTTTTCCATAGATTCTTTGGGACCGTCCATATATTACGTGCGCAGTTTAGGGGGGGGGAGGGGGTACCCGAAAGTGTTACGCAGTGTTACGGTGGGGGGAGGGGGGGTCATAATTTTTGTTACGTAACCAAATTTTTACCTGTTTTTCATAGAAAATTTTGCTACAAATTTTGCATTAAAATTACAATTGTCACCAATCGTAATAATAGCTTTATCGTTTTAAGATTTATAATAAATAAATGTTATTTAAAACACAAATTATGATACTATCTATCACGATTATATGTTATCGTAAGAGAAAAGATTTACAAACATCAAAGCAATTTGAAAAATACTTTGGAAGGCAACAATTAAGTTAAAATAATAAGGTCCAGCTATTAATTATTTAAACTTCGAAAAATCGTAAAATGTTTCAATGTCTATTTACTTAAAACTGGCAAAATATTTCTTATAATAAAGTTGATGAAAATCTTTAAAATGGTTAATGTTAATTTGATGTCTCAACTTAAAAAACTTGCTCCTATGAAGTGAGAATGTAATTTTTGTAATAATTTAAAAAGTAATCCTGAAAATTTATTTCAAAACGTGAAGTAACCAAATCTGAAAGTTGCAACAAATTACGCCCCCAAAAGGCAAATGTGAAATGTGACAGTACAAAAGTACACAATAGTTTTCTTAACCGAGTAAAAGAAAAGAATTCATGATAATAATAATGTTTTAAATAAGATCTGAATTAAGCTACCATACTGTACTTTGCAAACTTGGTACAATAGTTAATCAGCAATTACCTGCATTAACTAAGTTTTTATCAAGGTTATAAATTATTTAGTAATTAATGCAATGAACAGCTTTTAAAGCGTGATTTAATAATACTGTTAAATAGTGATACTGCTATACTGTATGTAGGAAATTTTTCTTTTGTGTTACGTAATATTAGGGGAGGGGGTTCAGCTCCGTGTTACGGTGGTGTTACGGAGGGGAGGGAGGGGGTCCAAAAAGTGGAAATTTTGCGTTACGTAATATATGGACGGTCCCTAAGCTGCTGCTTGCTGCATTGCCAAGGGAAAAAACTGCAATCTTTCACATAATTTCTCAGTGAGCTCCTTAATGTTGTCCTCTGGGGGTTCATTGACACTTAGAGAATTATAGAAGAATTGCTTAGCAGACTCTTTTGTTAAGACTTGTAAATCTAGAGTATTGCACAGCGTCCCGAAATATTTATTAGCTTCAATGACTCTAGAGGTTGTGATAATAAAAGGCTTCAACATCGTTGGTGGCTTTTTAGAAGATAAATCTATCAGCAGTTGGAAAACCGGCACTTCATAACTCTCGACATTGTCGAACACAAAGAGAACTTTTTCTCCAAAGAGTTTCTCAAATACTTCCTCTACAATTAGAAGAAACTTCTTTTCTTTCCCAAAATGGTCATTGAGGGAGATTTTTAGGTTTTCCTGTGCCAAATTCCTGAATGATTCTTCTACTGACTGATTAGATTCTGATTTTATCCAAATACAATGACCTTCCATATTTTCGTAAAATGACTTTGCATAGTTCTTTGCCAATTCGCTTTTGCCCACTCCTCCTAATCCAGTTATGGCGACAATTGACAAAGTCTTCTGGGTCATACTTGAGTTCCAGTAACTTTCCAATAAGTCCATTTCCCTTTCTCTGCCGACATAGAATCTATTAGGTGCTGTGATTTCAAACCATATTTGTTGATGTACAGTATTTTCTTGTGTAACTGGGGCAGTACTTTCCTGTTTAACGACGATAGTGTTGCCTTGTTCAATAGGAACAGTGTTATCGTGAATAACAGATTCAGTTTTATCCTGGACAACTGAGATGGGGCTATTAGGAGTAGTGGAGATGTTGCTGTTGGCGTACTGATGAAACAGCACTGCAAATGAGAGTACAGAGAAGGCCACGATAATAGACAGGAAAAACCAAAGATTTGATTTGTTAGCATCCAATTGCGTGTCACCGATGTTGGCATCTTCAATCACATCAGCACAGTGTCCATTCTTGGTTTTCTTGAGGATCTTCACAAATAATGCCTTGTTTTTCTTCCAATCTTTTTTCTGCATTAAGGTGAGTAACGCTGCATTCTTTCGCTGTGAAGTTTTTTCAGATTCCTATAATTTAACAAAAATTCATTAAATATAGGTATTTTATGTGCAACAAACAGTTATTCCTGACCTTCCTGATATTTTACTCGTTTTACACTGCTGTACGACAATTTGTTTGATGTATCTACATCCGATGTTACCTCACTTTCCCCCAAAATGAGTTCGAATGGGAAAAAACTTTGAAATTTTTGCATGAAGATCGGTTTCCTTGTCAAACTGTACTGGTATACCTTTAAGAGTGCGGCAACATTTGAGGCATCCCTTAATACATCATTGAAAAGCACAGCTCGAGCAGTCTTTAAAAATTACTAACAAATCAACATATTGTGAAATATAGTCGAACAAGATGGAAATTTAAGCAGCTTCGATTGCTAGTAAATTAATTTCAGATGTTGCTATAATCCTCTTTCAAACTGTTAAGTGGATTTTTCAAAAAAAAGCTTTGATCAACATGGTTTTAATATATAATGGTTAAAATATATAATTAACTCAAACCAGGTCAAATATTATGAACCACAGTGTACAGATATATCACATTACAGTTGGTAATATATAAATAGTAAATCCTTTTTTATTGTGGTGTAAATTAATTTTTATTAGTTCTTTTAAACTTACAATGAGTTCCCTTTCGTTTTCTGAAATAATATTCTCTTGAATCAAATGCAGAAGTATTCCAGGTAAATTTGTGATACTTTTTGATAAAAACACTAACTGATTTTTAATATCAGCCATTATATTTCAGGTATTTTGCAAAAATTATTCGATTAGTAATAAATGAAGAAGCATGCACAGCAAAACTTACAAATGGCGCCGTTATATCTTATCTAAGGTACTTATCACCATTACGTGTAATAATTGATAACAAATTCCTGCTCACCTCATCATCACGTGCTACAAATACTCTTCAATCCCAATAAATATACCTTCTGCACTTTCGGTGGTAAATAAATATGTAGTCAAAACGAAGCAAACGCAAGTTAGTAATTAAGAAACTAAGTCATTCATAAATTGCCTTAATAATAATTAATAATTTCATCAGTTTTCAAAACCATATAATTTAATGACTTAATTTGTAGAATATTTTGCAAAAATTAAGCACAATATGGGTGTAGGAAATACCAAAGGGAATATATTTTGAGTTGCGAGTTGAGGATTTTATGAATTTTGAAAAATGTTGAGTTAGCATAGAATATAGCGCAGGATCAATCATTTTGCAGGTCACGTTTAAAAGAGTTAAAAAGATTTTAATAGCTTTCAATATATTATTCTGAAGCACTTTGTTACTGACATTGTTACTACAAGCTGCTTTACTGGCTTTAATAATAAAATGAACATTGGACCACATATTACCTAGTTATCAATTCTACGCTGTTTATACCCACAAACATGATAAAAAGTAAATGTTTATATTTTGTGGTAAGTGCAGTTGTCTTTAGGGTACATAGCTGTTGTAATTCAACAAATAATGGTATCTCCTTATGATATTTGCTAAAGTCGCTTACGTTGACTGGGTTCAACAAAAAATACAAGTGGCTTGCCCGTCCTTGATAGCTGTAGCCACGGAACAAATCGTCAGTTTTGATGAGTGATGTGTGAAGGGTGATTTTCCTGCCTACCTAAGATTCCAATGTACACTTTTCCACTAAATAGCTAAAGTCTGCATAATTTATCAATGAGTTCCGTAATGTCCCTTGGTGGTTCGCTGATATCGAGGGATTTGTACAAGAATTGGTTGGCGGAGTCTTTGGAGAGTACTTGTAAGTCTATATGACTGCATTGAGTGCTAAAATGCTTTTTAGCTTCAACGAATCTGGAAGTTGTGATAACAAAAGGCTTCAAAACTGTTGGTGGTTTTTTCGAGGATAAATCAATAAGAAGTTGCAAAACTGGAAGTTCATAATTTTCCACATTGTCGAACACAAAAAGTACTTTTTGTCCATACAGCTTCTCATAAACTTCTTCGACAATTTCCAGAAAACTCCTTTCTTTCCCAAAATGATCATTGATAGAGATTTGCAAGTCCTTAGCCAAGTTGTGAAATGATTCCACCAATGACTGATGAGTTTCTGCCTTCACCCAAATGCAGTGACCTCCAACAGTCTTGTAAAACCACTTGGCGTAGTTCTTTATCATTTCCGTTTTTCCTATTCCTCCTAATCCCGTCACGGCAACAATTGATAAAGTTTCATTTTCCAAGCACTCGTTCCAGTATTTTTCCAGTAATTCCATTTCCTTTTTGCGTCCTGTGAAGAATCTATTGGGTGCTGTGACTCCAAACCATATCTGTTCAGATATTTCATGGACGGCACAGCAATGGGGCAATTTCTTTGTAATTGCTGCATTTGCACTTTCATTAAGGCATCTAATGAAAACTTTTTCACTATCCTTTTTGCACTTCAGATTTGCAGTTCCTGTTACGACTTTATACCTCGGCTTATCAATTTCCTGAAAAATGCAAGTGGTTAGTACAATAATTAATTTTTAAAGATTTTTCGATATTAATTCGGTGCGCAGCAATTTTTTAATATCTGGTATTGGAAATCCAAAAAATCCCATTTCAATTATTGAAAATTCTTTTACCGCAATAACAAAAAAGAATTGTAACAAGATATAAAAGGACACTAAGAATTAATTATAATAAAAAATTGATTATTTAATTTTACGGTTTTTATGTGGAAATAATACAGTTAGGCATCGTTATCTTTAATCCATGGATAACTTGGCAGAGATTAAACAATTATTTCAAAATTTAAATTTAACTAACCTCGATTGCTGATTTTGGCCCGCAACCATAATAATTTTGTAAATCACATCCATTGCCAGATATCTGTTTTAATACATCTTTACCTGAAAAATAGTATCGTCATAATATTCTTATTATAGAAATAAATGGTTTTGCGATGTGATAAATGTGACTTAAGTAAGGTATAGTATAATATCGTGATCACCGCGTTCATTGCTTTAATTTGCTCTCTTTCATTGAAATATTTAACATAACTAAATGGGAAAATCAGTCAAACTGTAAAAATGGAAAGTGAAATTGTCTACCAAAGATATTTATCAAAAATTGTTAGCATTAACTTCAGGGTTGTCGATTGTCATCATGCAGGAAGAAAAGAGAAAGGAAAAAGATATTAACAAAAATTGAAACCTTTTTCTTCTTCCTTGTGATTTTTGTTATCATTTTTATCATCTGTCCCTTTAGTTGACGAAGTTTCCATTTCACATTTCCAATTCAGTTTCTTTCGATTTTGTTCATTAAGACTTTTCTTCTCGCTTCTTCCTTTACGTTTTCTGTCGGTTTTATCCCTTTTTTCTATTTTTCAGCTTTTCTCAAATCCGGTTCATAAATTGAAAATTGTTCCAGTATAACCTGAAAACGAAAAAATATCCGATTAATTTTCACTAACCAAATTATGGCCTATTTCATCGAATAAACAAAGTAACGTCATTTTTGCAATTACCCTTTTTGTTGCAGATAAAAGTACTCCTGTACAGAAATCAGTCCTTCGCCGTAGGAAATTGAAAATTGTGCCAAATAACTGAAACATTAGAAAATGACAAATTATTTAGCTTAGGTTGCATTTCATTTCTGATCCATATTCAAATAAAATTAATAGCACATTAACTTTTAAATCATTTTTTTACTTTGAATCTTTTTTAATAAAACTTACGTCACGAGCTAATACTCGTAATATCGGGCCATTGACATTAGCAACTCATCAAAGGTTTCCGGATTTCTGACAGACAACCAATTTTATATTAGAAAAATTCTGCAAAATACATCAAAATTGGCACAGCGATCAACAGGTGATTTCTGAGTTGACTAGATATGTCAATGTCAACGAGGAATTTTCGTGCAGTGGCGGACCTTTCGGCGGTAAAATACCTCAAGGCTAAATTATAGGTTCACGTAATTTATATCTAGAGAACTTTGGGGCACTATGAGATGAGATTTGTAGAACACGACTTTTGCAAATTTTCATTGAGTTTTATATGAGATTGGATAGATACAATTAATCGTCAGAGGAAAAGAAATAGTGATCTGGTTCAACGCTTTCGCCCTATTCATCATACAATTTTCAGGTATATGAATACAGCAAACTCAAATACTAAAATATTTAATTGAAATTTTAATGAATTGAATTTTTCATTTTTTAGCAAGTAAATTTGAAATTTAAACCGGAAAAGAAAAACAAAAAAGAATGGCAATATTAATTTTAAAAATAATGACAATATGGCGTACACTAAAATTTCCTATAAGCGTTTCAATTTCTCTGCAATCTGCCTACGGAGAGGATTGGAATCCAATTCAAAGATTTCTGAGAGAAGATTTGCCAGAGGAAGTTCACACTTTCTTTTTCATTCACGTTTTTGCTTTCGTCGTAACATTTCTAATAGCCACTCATGTTACAGCAATTGTATTACTATTTGTGAGCATGTTGTTTATGACCTGCACTCTTTTTTCCTTCTGCCTGAAAGAAACCGAGATGCAAGTATTCATTCTCCCATTCGTACTTATCAAATAATAAGGTTACTAAGTTCGGGTCAAGTACTTTAACAATGTTTCTAACTAATTTACATGCTAATCATTAAAATGACAATACAAATTTTGATTAAAATGTGAAATTGTTTGTTTGCTATTTTAGTAGTCATACAAATATGCATGTTTGTTCTACAGCTTCCCATTTTTTGCTTGCTAGTTTACAAATTGTTGCTGCACACTTTTATGAAATCCGTGGACAACCACTTCAAATGAATTTGAAATAACACCGGAAGGGGTTACCTGGTAAAAAAGAAACCTTAATAAAAAGATATTATGTCGATTTACACAAAAGTTAAAAAGTTCTTCAAATCTTTTCACTCAATTTTAAGGTCCTAAAAACAACTCTTCAAACTTTGCTAACATCTAATAACCCATTTACAGCAATACAATTTTGTGCATTAATATCAATTTTTAAGTACTCTCATAATTATGCAATTAATTAACTTGGGTGGAGTCAGTGCCAAAAAATCTGGTACATATAATTATAATTTATAATATATATAATATATAATTTATAGCTCATCATATAAGAAAGTTGAGTTATAAACAGTAAACAGTATTGATTTACTGAACATTGAAGCAAATGTTTTTCCAATTAATGTTTATTGTACAGTTTTTCGTTACAATTAAAGAAAATCTGTAATGCTTGCAAATTGATTTTTTACTTATTAGTATTATAGAATATATTTCAGTTTGTTTAAGGCTTGTTTGAAAGTTGATTAGACCGTAAAGATATTTTGGGAAGAAGATACTACAAAAAGAGTAATTATTGTTTCGGAATAAGCTGCCTAAAAATGCTTATGGACAGGGGTCGCCCTTTTTCCTCATTTTCGAAGACGTAACACGATGCTTCAATATCAACATATTCTTTCAAGCCACTCTCTGAAAAATCCTTCTTGCTCCAAATACAACTAAGAGTCCCAAAATAAAGTTTTCCCGCAATATTGAAATACTTTCGACATTTCAAAAAGTCGACCAAATCTTCACTTGTACTTACGGGCATATAGAAAACGCTCACAATTAAATGATCAACTCGAATATTTGTTTCACAAAGTTTCTTCGCAACTGTGAAATCATCAACGACTAGTTTTTCAAGGTGCAAGCAACTCTCCTCGGGGTCGTCGGTCCAATTTATTGAAATTTTTTCAAGTCTCAATGTTTTCACGCTTCTAGGAATCCAAATCGATTTCATTTCCAGGTTAGTATCTCCACTTAACTTCAAGAAGATCAATTGAGGACAATTCATAAAGTGGGCAAGGAATGAATAATTGCGGTCAGTTAATTGTATGAAAGTAGGGGAAGAATCCTTAAAACTGAAGTATTGCAAATTTTTCAGTGCAATAGGTTGACTGCAACTTAGACCACCAATATCCTTAAATGAAAGTTTTTGAATTGAGTTAGATACAGTGAACAAATCAATAGTACCGGCGGCAAAAGAGAAGCAAAGTTCCTTAATTTGCATTTGACTGTTTAATGAATAAGGGATTCCTTTCATCTCTAACTGTTCTATAACCCATTGTGATGATTCTCCATTTACGACCTCAACGTTTTCTAAAAGAAGATTATCCAGAGTAATGTTTCCCTTTAAGTCCAAAACACATTCCTTAAGGTCGATACAGCGTAATGATACATTCTTAGAGTTACGGAAATCCACGATATCATTTACTCGAACATGATTTAATTTAATTCCACCTTGATAAAAAAATATGTACTGAAATTTCAGATTAATAGGGGAAATCTGAATTCCTGCTTCAAGGTTGATTCTGCACAAACTCAATGATAAGTCCTTAATATGTGCAATGAGGCTTAACGGTATTTCCAATAGACAATCACTTCCTGAAATATCAATTGAGAGTTTTGTCATGTGTTCCGTATCCATCTTCACCAGAGGGGACTTCGATAACCAAGAACGTAGATCCATATTCCTTACAAACTCTACAGTTGAGTAATGGGAAATGAACTTTAATTCTTTTATCCACTTTTGCTGCTCTTCAAAAAATTTTCCTAATTCTTCAGCCGTCCACGGATTGCATTCCTCTTCAGATGAAGAACCTGAAAACTTGAATGCAGTGAAAAATTTTGCGGAGTCCTGGAAACAGGAAGTGAAGTCCACAGGAAGACGAAGGAGGGCTTCAGGTGCGCGTACGTCATATTTACCAAACTGGATTCGTACACGCCTTGCAAGGGCTAATATCCCAATGGACCCCCATTCACGGCAAACAAAACGACAATTTTTGACTTCTTTGATATTCAGAAACCTAAATAGACAACTGATGACCTACATTTTTAAAAGAAATAAAGAAACAGTTTTATTAGCGAAAGTAATTCAAAAAGTATCACTTTAAAATATGCTGAGCTTTAGTAAGCCATACTCCCTTTTTTATTATATAGAAAAAGTATATACAGTGAGGTTCAGCCAGTACTAGCCATGGTACTTACAGTGTGTAATGAAAAATCATGGTCTTGGTTTTGATTTCCAACGTCATGCTAAAAGCGAACAATTTAAATACACATGTACTTCCTTTTACACTGTAAGTGCTAGTACGGTCTGAACCTTACTGTATATAAACTACAAAGAAAGTGTAAAACTGACTTAGATCGTCATCCAAATTAAAGAGTCGTGACTTACTGGCGTGAGCAACAGTGGATTTTTCTTGATGTCCAATGATTCGTCAATCGATGCATTTGGTGACAAGGCGGAGCCGTGTTCATTTCTGAAACCCTGAAAGCAAAAATTATTAAATATTTCAGTTAAAAACGATCATAATAGTAAGGCACAGATTTAGTTATGCAGTATCAAGACAAAAATAAATCCTTTTACATCAAAGACATTCTAGCACAAATATTTGTGACCTTTTATTGTTAGTAAAGTAACTAAAGTATTATCATTACGATTTTAAAATACAAATTAGAAACAGCGAAATATGCTAAACAACAGAAAAACCTTGTAGTCCTAATTTACACAATATAATTCGATAACTAAGATTCTGAATTAATTTCTCTCAAATTTGTTTTTTCCTATATTCCCAATTCACCTAGATAATAATTGCACAACGCATATTACAATTCATTGAATTAATTAGTTAGGTTGATCGATAATAAACTAATAAAGAGAATAATTATTTGACAGCATTTATAAAAGTCGGTTTTTATTAAATTATAGTGAAAACCAATTATAATATTAAATTTTAACAGTAATTATTTTTGAAACACTAGCGTAATGTTATTATTGTCTTCAATTCGGGGATTTAAAAATATAAATATTAAAATATTTCAAAATTAACAAACCTCAATTTCCGATTCTGTCCAACAACGATAATACATTGGCAAATGCCATCCCGTCATAGACTCTAGTTTCAATAGACCTTCAACAGAAAAATAGTATCGTCATATTTTACAAAATAAAGGTTTTATCACATTGTTGGATAAGTATGGAAATCGCATAAAATATTCCAGAATTATATTAAAACTATTCCATGTTAAATCTATTTTCCACACTCCAAACATACGTACATTTACATAGGTATTTACATACGCATAAATACAAATAGGGAAATAGGTATTCAAAAAATAAATTAAAACCTGTTTCTTCTTCCTCGTCATCTTTGCATTTATTATTTGAAACTTTAGTTGAAGAAGTTTCCTCTTGAGATTTCATATCCAATTCTTTCTGGAATTCTTCAGCTTCTCCTTCAGTTAATTCTTCGATTTTGGATTCTGCTATTTCAAAAGTCCATGGTTTTTCATCGGCATGTTCGTTTTCTTGAAAACTTTCATCTTCGCTTCCTGCTTTGTATTTCCTTGAGGCTTCTCCACTCTTTTTCTTTTTCTCAGCTTCTCTCAAATCCGGCTCATATAACGAAAACTTTTCCAAAATAACCTGAAAACGCAAAAATATCCCACCAATTTTACCAGTCCAAATTATTTTACCTACCACTACTCTTTCATCGTATAAACCAAGTAGCTTGATTTAAATAGTTTCTATATTCGACTTACTCTTTTCGCTGTACATAACGGTACCCCTGTATAGAAATCAGTTCTTCGTCGTAGGAAATTGAAAACTGTATCCAACAGCTGAAACAACAGAAAATGACAGATGATGAAATTCTACTGCTCATTCAGAGTCAGATATTAAGCAAAATAAAATCTTAATTAACTTTTATTATGACTTATTATAACTTACGTCAGCAACTCCTTTATGCTGCTTGGCCATTGACATTAGCACGTCATCAAAGGCTTCTGGATTAACAGACATTCTAAGTTATATTTTTATTATTCAAAAAACTCCAAAATACCACGGATCCACAGGTGAATTTTGAGTTGACTTAATGTCAACGAGAACTTTTCGTACTGTGGCGGATCCTTCGGCGGGAAAATACCTCAAGGCTTTGCAGGTTCAAAGAAAGGATTCTCACAGTACTTTGATTGGGTCAATGTAAGATGAGATTTGTAAAACACTATTCTGCGCTACACGGAACAAATAGTGAAGCGGTTGCAAAAATAAATAGTTTTATTGAGTCTTACATAAAATTTAATTGAATGCCATTAAAATGTCAGAATGTCATTTAGTATTGCAATATCTGAAGATTTTGCATACGAATACTTAATTTATTACATTCCAATTACTGATGTAGAAGATAATCTGCAATGCTATTAATGGAAATGAGACTAATCAAATTGTAAAATTACGAAATATTTTTGAAATTCGCTGATTAATGGACAAAGACTCAGGTAGATCGACATCCCGTTTTCACAATGCAGCTTTTCGCTTACTACTGTACTGAGCAATGTATAATATTTTGCATAACGCAATTTAAAAACCGGAGTTTTTTCCAGGTATCCTAATTTCGCGTGGTTTTTCTAATTGTTTTTTAGAAATCGGAAGCATACCTTGCTTTTTTCAAAGTAGCACAAATGCAATATTTCAGGAGCAACTCCAATTGTAAGCTATAGTGCTTTTCAGCTAAAATGACCTCCTGAGCAACGAAAATTCTGAAATCGTCAACATCGGCAAAGTTAAGTCAGACCCGCAATCCATAACTTGGTATTCCGCTGCATGATCATTCAATGCCTATAACCATGTCAACATTGGGATATGAAAATTTTTAGAAATAAAATTGAAACTTGTCTCCCAATGTTGGCATGGTTATATACATTGAATGATCATGCAGCGGAATACCAAGTTATGGATTGCGGGTCTGACTTAACTTTGCCGATGTTGACGATTTCAGAATTTTCGTTGCTCAGGAGGTCATTTTAGCTGAAAAGCACTGTACATAAAATATTTCGTAACTATTGCCATGTCAACAATGTAATAATACAAATAAAAAATTGTTGTTAAACATAATAAACATATTATATAATAAATATTTGTTTGTAAAAATTCGAATAAGGTATGCGTTTATTGGAACTGTCGACTTTTTAGAAATTTCTATTGAGACTTTTACCTGAAATATAGAGAATGTAATTTAAGTATTTAGAATGTTTTCACAATGAATGTAATAATTAATCGATCAATTGTTTTTGGGATATTTAAATGAGGGACACCTTTTGTGTAAATGAAGAAAGTGTTCATTATTTGGAAATGTTATCCGTGATTTAAAGAATAAAGCAGAACATTATTCATGAACACATATTATTGCTGGTGAACATTATGGATTACCGAAAGGTAGGAATAAAATTTGCTGTAGAGGCAGAAATAAGGCAGTTGGTTCAATGGCCCGAATCTTGTTATTTTATTTAAACAACTGTCCCAGTGAAGAATTATTATTTAAACCGGGAATACTTTTCTATAAGCAGATCAGATTACAATTAAGCGGCATTGAATGTTTAAATTATTTATATTGTATGGGAATTTTGGCCGTTTTGCAAGAAGATAAGAACACATTCCTTTAGAATTCAGTATTAGATCTCTGAAGTGCAATTCCTGTCTTCACATTTTCTATCCATTCCTCTGTATTGACTGTGTATGGATGTCGTGGTCCGAGTATTTGGATTCTCTTTTCGTGTATTTCTTTGAATATTTGGAGACTTTCTTGTAGTCTACCCAAATGATATAAGGTCACAGCAATTAAGTTTTTAGTTGTCAAAGTGTCCGGATGATTTAATTCCAGGACTCTTTCTCTAGCCTCCAGAACATCTTGGAACTCTTTTAAGACTTCAACATAATTCATTTTCTTAAATTTAACAAACGCAGTGTTGTGTTTAGTGATCAAAGTATTAGGATGCTCCACTCCGAACAATCGTTCTTGCACTTCCAAGATTTCTTTGTAGATTTTCAATGCTTCTTCCACTTTGTGTTGTGCATCAAGTATAAGGGCAAAGGAGTTCTTTAAATTAAGTATCTTTCCATGTTCCTTTCCTAACATCCGCTCTCTCTTTTCCAAGAGATTCTCATAGATTTCCATTGCCTCTTCAGGTTTACTTAATAGATAGAATATATTTCCTACTTGTTCAGCAGTATCCAAACAATGATCATCTTCTTCTCCGAATATCTTTTTTTGTATTTTCAAAATATTTTTTAAGACTTCTAGGGACTCCGAGTACTGAACTAATTGCATTAGAGTCCTTTCCAGAACTTCATTCTTAAGGTCCATCGATTATTCTGAGTCAGCACAGACTCCACCAACTCTCCAAATTTACTACTAAAATCCAACAGCTTTTTGTGTTTCCCTGAATTTTGCCATTTATTGCATATATCGGAAAGAGATATTCCATCTTCTTCTTTCATTTCTTTATCTCTATTTAAATGTTTCCAAATAATTTGAACTTCAACAAGTTCCTCCAAAGAAATATCTTTTGCGTTAAACATATCCATCACGAATGTCGGCATTGCATTCAAAATTGAAGAAAAGTCTGCAGTAGAAGATACCAGTAAAGCGTTGAGTAGCTCCACTTTCTCTGTCCACCTCTCAGTATTTATGGTTTCTGGGTGTTGTGGTCCGAGGGTTTCTACATAATTTTTGAGTACTTTTGTGAACAACTGTAGACTTTCTTTGTATCTACCCAGATGATAGTAAGTCTGAGCAATAAAATATTTATTTGCCAAAGTGTTAGGATGGTTCACTTCCAGAACTCTTTCTCTTATTTCCAGAACTTCTTGGAACAACTGTAAGGCCTCTGGGTAACCTTTTAGTTTAAGCTTAACAGTTGCAATGTTGTACTTGGTAGTCAGAGTATCAGGGTGCTCCACTCCAAACAATCGTTCTTTCACTTCTAAGACTTCTCTAAAGACTTTCAATGCTTCTTTCAACTTATTTTGTGCCTTAAGTACAAGGGCAATGCCATTCTTTAAAGCCAGTGTAATTTTGTGTTCTTCCCCGTTGAATCTGTCGTTTATTTCTAAGGCGTCTTTATAAATGTTCATGGCCTCTTCGTATTTGTTTAATCTGTAATATGCATTTCCTATATCAACAGCTGTCTTCAAGCAAACTTCATTGTCCTCTCCAAACTCCTCTTTCTGATTTTCATAAAAATATTTCAACATTTCAAGCGACTTTGAATAGTCGCCTAATTCACCCAAAGCTAATCCTATATTATATTTCATTGCCAAAGTCAATCGACTATTCTCCCCAAAGACAGATTCCAACAAATCAGACGCTTCAATATTGAAGTCCAGCATTTCTCTATATCTCCCCGAATCGGCAAATTTCTGGCTAATCATTCCAATGAGGTTTACATGTCCCTCGATCATGGCTTTATTCTGCTTCACATGTTTCCACACCATTTGGGCGTGGGCAATGTCCTTCGAAGATATTTCTTCATCTATGAACATTTCCTTCAAACAGTTGGTCACAAAATAGAAAGATATTCTCCTCGTTCTTCCAATTCGATTCTTGTCACCTCCTGCACCAATCGATGCACAGATAATGATTTTCCTCGAGAGAAAGTAATCATCGAGTATTTTCGAATGAGTTCAAAGAAACTGTCAACATTTGTAAATTCTGAAACTTTTCCCATCTTCTGCAGTATTCCTGTGACCATCTGAGTGGGAATGTTATCGGGGGATAAAAATGAAATAATATTCATTATGTCAATGGCTAATCCTCCAGACTCTTCTCGGAGTTTGTCAAATGTTATTCTCCAAGTTAAGAATGTTGTAATTGAAATACTGCTGTCATATTTAAGTAACTTGTGATTTAATAAATATTTCGAAATGTTTTCCATTTGATCTAAATAGTCCTCAATAGCTTCGAGTAGATGCCCAGAGAAAATAAGTTTTTCATTAATGTAAGCTGCTGCTTGTTGCATTGCTAGAGGAAAAAACTGCAATCTTTCACATAATTTCTCAATGAGTTCTCTAATGTTGTCTTCTGGATGTTCATTGATGTTTAGAGAATTGTAGAAGAATTGCTTAGCGGACTCTTTTGTTAAGATTTGTAAATCTATAGTGTTGCACAGAGTCCCAAAATATTTATTAGCTTCAATGACTCTAGAGGTTGTGATAAGAAAAGGTTTCAACGCCCTTGGTGACTTCTTAGAAGATAAATCAATGAGCAATTGGAGAACAGGTAATTCGTAATTCTCAACATTGTCGAACACGAAGAGAACTTTTTCTCCAAAGAGTTTCTCAAATACTTCTTCGGCAATTTTTAGGAACTTCTTTTCTTTCCCAAAATGGTCATTGAGGGAGATTTTTAGGGTTTCCTGTGCCAAATTCCTGAATGATTCTTCTACGGACTGATTAGATTCTGCATTTACCCAAATACAATGACCTTCCATATTTTCGTAAAATGACTTTGCGAAGTTCTTTGCCAATTCGCTTTTGCCCACTCCTCCTAATCCAGTTACAGCGACGATTGACAACGTCTTCTGGGCCATGCTATCGTTCCAGTACCTTTCCAATAAGTCCATTTCCATTTCTCTTCCGACATAGAATCTATTAGGTGCTGTGATTTCAAACCATATTTGTTGATGTACAGTATTTTCTTGTGTAACTGGGACAGTACTTTCCTGTTTAACGGCGATAGTGTTGCCTTGTTGAACAGCAACAGTGTTATCGTGAATATTAGATTCAGTTTTATCCTGGACAACTGAGATGGGGCTATTAGGAGTAGTGGAGACGTTGCTGTTCGTGTACTGATGAAACAGTACTGCAAATGAGAGTACAGGGATGGCCAGGATAATAGACAGCAAAAACCGAAGATTTGATTTGTTAGCATCCCTTTGCGTGTTAACGTTGTTGGCCTCTTCAATTACATCAGCACAGTGTCCATTCTTGGTTTTCTTGAGGATCTTCACAAATAATGCCTTGTTTTTCTTCCAATCTTTTTTCTGCATTAAAATCAGTAACGCTGCATTCCTTCCTTGTGAAGTTTTTTCAGATTCCTATAATTTAAAAAAAATCGTTAAATATAGGTATTTTATGTGCAACAAACGCAGTTGTTCCTGACCTTCCTGATATTTTACTTGTTTTACAACACAATATGACAATTTATTTGATATTTATCCGATGTTATCTCAGTTTCTCCCAAAATTAGTTTGAAGGGGGAAAAATTTGAAATTTTTGCTGCGTCAATCGGTTTCCTTGTCATACTCTATTGGTATATCGTTTGGAGTGGAAACATTTGAGATATTTCTTAATACATCATTCAAAAGCACAACTCTAGCAGTCTTTAAAAATTACAAGCAAATTATCATGGAGCCAGTGCTGAACTCTTCTCTAAGGCAGGTTGACATTACTTTTGTGAAATATAGTTCGAGCAAGATGGAAATTTACGCAGCCTTGATTGCTATTAAATTAATTTCAGATGTTGCTATTATCCTCTTTCTCAAGAAAAAAATTTTTCATCAACATGGATCTTAAATATATAATTAACTCAAACCAGATCAAATAATATAAACCACAGTGTATATTACCACAGTTGGTAATATACCTATATAGTAAATTCTTTTTTATTGTTATGTAAATTAACTTTATTAGTTCCTCTAAAACTTACAATGAGTTCCCTTTCGTCTTGTGAAATAATATTCTCTTGAATCAAATGGAGAAATATTGTGGGTAAATTTGTGATACTTTTTGATAAAAACACTAAATTATTTTTAATATCAGCCATTATATTTCCAGTATTTTGCAAAAAATATTCGATTAGTAATAAACGAAGAAGCATGCACAGCAAAACTTACAAATGGCGCCGCCATATCTTATCTAAGGTACTTATCACCATTACGTGTAATAATTGATAACAAATTCCTGCTCACCTCATCATCACGTGCTACAAATACTGAAATAGTCGTCATTCTCAATAAATATACCTTCTGCACTTTCAGTGGTAAACAAACCTCTCAGCACTGGCACTGAGGCTAGGGAGTTTATAATTATTTGATGCTATTTTCGTGGACACTATTTGTCTGGGAATTTTAACTTTGGAAACCTTAAGGTCCTGTGGCCAGACCTATATATGTTACACCACCGTGTAGTGCCGCAATGAAAACTATCATTAAAAGGTAAATGTTCGTCTAATTGGTAAAAGGTGTTTGCAATGTATTTGGAATAATAATAATACTAAACTAACGTAAATATCTGCTAAATGAAAAACAAAAATCTTGCAACACGATTCTCTACACATGAAACTGACAAGTTAGCGAGCTACTTTACGTTTTAAATTTATACACATTGAATAATTATCTAGGGCTCAATTTGCACTAAAGGTAACATTGGTGACAACGTAGAACATTTTTCGCAAAAGTCAAATCCTCAATACATTTTCAATGTAAATAATTTCTTCTCATTTTATGATTACAATTTATAATTATAATAATAATAGAAATTGATCTTGTAAGAAGGAATAATTCCATTCATCTTAACCATAAAAGCATTTCACTTGCATTTCATACTGACATGCAAGCTGTTTTACTGGCGCTAATAATAAAATGAACGCTTACATGAACATGAATAAATAATGAACTCTGATAATTATGAATTACTTCGCAACAAATGTATTCTATTTACCTATTTATTACCGTATATTTCCAATTAAAACCCCCTACCGTAATAAAACCCCCAAGGGGGCTTTATTACGACCAAACGTGCCTTAAAAGGCTCACCAAACTATAAAAGCCCCGGTTCGAAATAAAACCCCCTACCCAAATGAATAATGAATGCATAGGAGTAGTAGTACCGTTAGGTGTACTTTTCGTACCTAGGTATAACGCTGTTATCTCACAGTAGAGATTAGGCAAATGGTAAGTATTCTTATTAATTAAGATAAAGGATGATGGAAGCGGACGCGGATTGATGTGGCGTACCTATGTTAATACCACTAATACTATTTTACATTAATACATTCTTACTTATTGGCTAGTTTTTACTTGTATACCTAATTCATTTTGACTGTTAAATAAATGCGTTGAAACAATACAACCCCCGACCGTAATACAGCCCCCATGGGGCTTTTAATACGAACTTTACATGAAAAAAAATTACTTGAAACAAAAAGATCCCTGGGGTTATAATTCGGAATATACGGTATTTGGTTAGATTGAGAGTCGCCATTCAACTTTTTTATGGCTGTAAATAATTTTAAAACTGTTTACGTCCACAAACATGATAATAATTCTTTTATCGAATACATTATTGGGCTTCACAACACAAATAACATAACAGAGTAAGTAATGAGCAACAACTGCACCCAAAAGAGGCCAAGAATACACAAATATTGTTTGGCAGGTAAATAACATCCATCTCCAGTTCAGTAAGCAAGCATATTTTAGTAAACATATACCTTCATTACACTGAAACTTTTTTCGGTATCGATACCATATTCAACTTCTGATCCTGTAATATAGTATTAATGCTCAAATCAACATAGGCATTGAGTGTAATGCTTAATTGATCAATTGCTTTTGGAAATTGAAATGAGGAAAACCTTTCGTGTAAATGAAGAAAGTGCCCAGCAGACATTGATTTGATCGCACAAATGCTTACAATTCCATGGAGGGACTTCTTTGAAGGGAATCTATATTGCTTTAATGCAGAATTTCTTTATTTGATTGATAAGTTAACTTTTTATTCAGAAAAAGTCCAAATGTTTTGGCGAACATTATCAAAAAGGTAAAAATTTTTCAGTAAAGGCTAAAATATGACGGTTGGAAAATTCTTTCAAAAACACATTGCAGAATATCAACAGGGGATACTATTTCTATAAATAGAGTACTTTACAATTGAAGGCGCTATTATTATGCACTCATTACGTTAATTAGTATTTTATGGGAGTTTTTAATTTTCCCATTTTGGCCGTCTTGACCCTTTTGCCCGGATAAGTGACCAAATATATTTTCCACCGCCTGATATCTAGCACAAGGATTACGTTGAATACTGTTCGAAGAACATGTTCCTTTAGAATTCAGTCAAAGATCTCTTAAGCGCGATTTTACGTCTCCATTACATTTATAAATTCTTCTGTGGTGATTGTCTGTGGATTCCAAGGTCCAAGTATTTGGACAAGCTTTTTGTGCACTTGTTTGAATACATCGAGACTCTCTTGGTGCCTACCCAAATGATAGTATGTCAGAGCAATGCTACATTTAGTGTTCAGAGTGTTTGGATGATTCAATTCAAGTACTCTTTCTTGTATTTCGAGAACTCTATGGAACTCCTTTAAGGCCTCTTTGTAGTTCTTTTGCTGAAATTTTACAAGTGCAATGTTGTGCTTAGTAGTCAATGTATCTGGATGCTCCACTCCTAACAATCGTTCTTGCACATCCAAGATTTCTGTATTCAATTGCAGTGATTCTTTCACCTTGTTTTGTGCACTAAGTACAAGAGCAATGGAATTCTTCAAGCTAAGTGTCTTTTCATCTTCCTTTCCTAACACTCGTTCTCTCTTTTCCAAGGTGTTCTCAAAGATATGCATTGCCTCTTCATATTGATTTAATTCCCGGAACACATTTCCCACTTCTTGAGCTGTATCCAAACAATAATCGTCTTCTTCACCGAATATGCTTTTCTGTACATTCCAAATAACTTTTAACACTTTTATTGATTTAGTTGAGTCACCACCTAATCCCTTTAGAGCTAATTCTTTCCAGTACTTCATTCTTAACGTCCACCGATTATTCTGAGGCAACACAGACGCCACCAACTCTTCAAATTTACTACTGAAGTCCAACAGATTTTTGTGTTTTCCTGAATTGAGCCATTTAGTGCATATATTTGAAAGAGATATTCCACTTTCTTCGTTCATTTCTTTTTCCCTATTTAAATGTTTCCAAATAGTTTGAATTTCAACAAGTTCTTCTAAAGAAATGTCTTTTCTTTTAAACATATCCATCACGAATTCCGGTATTTCATTCAAAATTGAAAAAGACTCTGTTGCAGAAGATGACAGTAAAGCAATGTGTAGCCCCACTTTCTCTATCCATCCCTCTGTTTCGATTGTTTGTGGATGTTTTGGTCCGAGCATTTCTAGACTACTTTCATGTACTTCTGTGAACATCTGGAGACTTTCTTTATGTCTACCCAGATGATAATACATCACAGCAATGTGGTATTTAGTTAGCAAAGCGTTTGGATGATTTAATACCAGAACCCTTTCTTGCTTTTCCAGAACTTCTTGGAACTCTTTTAAAGCCTCTAAGTAGTCTTTCATATTAAATTTAATAGTTGCAATGTTGTGATAAATAGTCAGAGTTTTAGGATGCTCCACTCCAAATACTCTTTTTTCCACTTCCAAGATTTCTTTGTAGATTTCCAACGCTTCTTTGAATTTATTTTGTGCACGGAGTACCATTGCAATACCATTCTTTAAGGAAATTGTAATTCCATGTTCTTTCCCGTTGATTTTTCCGTTTATTTCTAAGGCATCTTTATAAATAGTCATGGCTTCTTCATACTTCTTTAATCCACAGTACGTACATCCTATTTCATTAGCTGTATTCAAACAATCTCCATCGTCCTCTCCAAGGGCTTCTTTCTGTTTTTCATAAGTGTATTTCAACACTTCTATTGACTCAGAATACTTGCCTAAATCACTCAAAGCTACTCCTTTAAGATATTTAATTTTCAAACCCAACCTATTCTGCCCAAACACAGATTCCAACAAATTTTCTGATTCATTTATGATTTTCAGCAGATCTCTGCATCTACCTGAATGGGAAACCTTCTGGCATATCAGTCCAAGAAGTTCTACATGTCTTTCAACCATATCTTTATCCCTCTTTAAATATTGCCACACCATTTGGACGTGGCCAAGGTCCTTCAAAGATATTTCTTCTTTTATGAGCATTTCCTTCAAACAGTTGGTCACTCCACCCAAAATAGAAAGAAATTCTCCTCGTTCTTCCAATTCGATTCGTGTGACTTCCTGTACCAATCGATGCACATATATTGAATCTTCAGAAAGATTTATCATGGAATATTTTCGAATGCGTTCCAATAAGTTGCCAATATTTCCAGTATCTGGAACTTTTGTCTTCAGTATATTTATGACCATTTGAGTGGGAATGTTATCAGGATATAAAAAACAAATTATATTCATTATATCAGTGGTTATCTCTCCACAATCATTTGATTCCCTTAGCTTATCGAAAGTAATCCTCCATGTTAAGAATGTCGTTTTTGAAGGGTCTTCCAATGCTTTGAGGGAAAGCTTGTAATTCAGCAACTTTTTCGTTTGAATTTCTATTTGAGCAAGATAATTAATAACTTCTTTATGAACATTATTTCCGTATTTATATAAGAGCAATCGCTCATTGATGTAAGCTGCTGCTTGTTGCATGGCAAGGGGAAAGAATTGCAGTCTTTCGCACAACTTTTCAATGCTTTCATGAATGTTGTCCCCTGGAGTTTTATTGACGCTGAGAGAATTGTTAAAAAATTCCATAGCCGAGTGTTTTGGTAAGACTGGCAGGTCTATGAATAGAATATTGCAATCATCAGGATGAAAATATCTTTGAGCTTCAACGAGTCTGGATGTAGTTATAACAAAAGGCTTCAAAATAGTTGGTGCTTTGTCAGAAGATAAATCAGTCAACAATTTCAAAACCGGAAATTCATAGTTCTCCACATTGTCGAACACAAAGAGAACTTTTTCTCCAAACAGTGTCTCATATACTTCTTCGACAATTTCCTGAAAAATCCTTTCCTTTCCCAAATGATCATTGAGAGAGATTTTTAATCTCTTAGCCAGTCTCTTGAATGATTGCTCCAATGACTGAGTAGTTTCAGCATCCACCCAGACACAGTGACCCTTGACATTTTCCCAAAACCATTTTGCGTATTTTTTAATCAATTCTGATTTCCCAACTCCACCTAACCCTGTCACGGCAGCAATGCTAAAGACTTTATTTTCCAAGCAGTCATTCCAATGTTTTTTCAATATTGCTATTTCTTCTTCTCTTCCTGTGAAGAATTTATTGTTGTGTGCTCTGAATCCAAACCATATCTGTTCAGATAATTTGTTGGCTATGGCTATTATGGTTGACTGTTGATTGCCTTGCTGATTGCTTGATTCCGGAATGTTAACGTCCCCCAGCATTTGTTCTACTCTAGAAACTTCATTGTTCACTGATTCCAAATGGTCAGATTCCGGTTGTCTCGTTATTCCTTCAATTTTATCAGCACAATGGCCATTATTTGTCTGTCTCAGTATTTCTAAAATAAACTTTCTGTTTGTATTGTAATCCTTTCTTTTAATCAAGTCTAGGAACCTCATATTTCTTTCAAATGGGGTTCCGCTGAATAGCTGCAATATAATCACGTTAGTTTATTAATATAATACTACGAAATTATTTAATTTTCTAAATGAATCCCCGACGTAAATACATACACTTTATTCCACATAACGAAATCAGAAAAAAATGTATAGCTATTTCAATGTTGTTAAATTAACCAAAGAAGTGTATTTTCAGGTAGTTTACCAAATTAACTCAGTGTACGGAAACTCAAATTACAGTTGAAAATTCCAAATGATTGTTAACACAACTTACAATTCCGTGTCTTTCATTTGTCGAAATAATTCCTTTTTGTTCTAAATGCAGCAAAATTCTTTCCAGATTTGTGAGACTGTCTGCCAAAAACACTAAATTCTTCGTTATTTCGTTTTCCATTTTAAAATATTATTTGAAATATCGTTTAATGGGAACCTAAACGGAAATCAAAATGGCGACTGTGGTGTGTGTATCATGTGCACGTGGAGTCTCTTTGCCTACGTGTCAATCGTAATTGTAAACGAAATCACGAAAGATGGACTGTGGACTAGAATATTGCGCTGTGTCTGAATATGTAAACAAGGCAAGTTCATTATATCCTAACCAAGTCATTTATTGCCATGATGTGGATTACAAATACCTGGTCATCTTTCATCACGTGCTTAATCCATTTACAAACAAGATAACGTTTATCGCTAAAGTCCTACGTATTTCTGTACTATAACCTAATTCTATTTGCAGTATATACAGTATTCACGACCATTAATCGTTGTCGCAAACTGATATTGCAACTTATAATTGTGTATTTATATAAATATAACAGGAGCAACTCAAATTGTAATCCATCTACATAAATTTTTTCGCAACATTTGCCAACAGTGTAATAATAAAAATTCAAAATTCTTAATCAAATTAAAATATTCGTAAAAGTATTGTAAAAATTCATAAACCTAATACATTTATAAGTGTATTACGTTGCAATTTTTCTCTATAAAATTTCTATGGAGCAATAGTTTTTACCTGCAAAAATGGTCAGTGTAATGGAAATAATCAGAATGTTTTCACATCGAATGTAATGCTTATTAGATCACTTGTTTCTGAAAAATTAAATGAGGGACGTTTTTCATTTAGATGAAGAAAGTGCATACGTTGAATTTCATTTTTACACTAGCAGCTTAAGTATTGTTGTATTATGCGAAAATATTATATGCAATGTAAAGATTAAGGCGATAAGAAGAACAGATCTGTGAAAAGAAATTACATTGAAAGTAGATCTTAACCATTTTGATCATTTTATCCGGCGGCAGAAAAATAACTAAAATTTTGTACACTTTCAAACTTTCAATTGTAGAGTTGGCAGACAATAACTCTCTTAATTATACGAAACAAAATAATGATAATGTGTTCGATTGGCTGCCGGCAGTGATAAAATGGCCTACTGGGCGTCTAAATTGGTAGGTGACTAGTCTGGCTAGAGAGCAAACGGGGTAAAAGAGTAAAATTTAAAATTGGATAAAGTGAGACGCCATACATTCGAAAAATTATATGAAAACTGTTAAATATTTACAGTTCTTAATAAATCATTAACTTTGTCGTTCGGCAAACTATTTTATATATTTCTGTATTTATAGTACAATATTCAGGGTATATTTGGTGTCATACATAGTTTTGTTCGCGCAAATGTCTCCAACAAAGGTTCAGAAATAAATTACTTCAAAAAGAATTTTTATTGTTTTAAAGCAGAAATTCTTTATTTGTTTAGTTAGCTTGCTTTTCATTCAGAAAACGTCCACAATGTTCACGGAAAAGTTACCCATTTTGCATGGCCAGCTAATATCTAACACTAGGGTTACTTTTGGGAATTCAGTCATAGACCTCTGAAGTTTAATTTTTGCCTCTACCTTATCTATCCATTCCAGTGTGTTAATTGTCACTGGGTGGCTTGGTCCGAGCACTTTGACACGCTTTTGATGTACATCTTTCAACAATTCAAGACATTTTCCGTGTCTACCTAAATGATATAATGCTACAGCGATGCTATATTTAGTTGTCAATGTGTGAGGGTGATTCAATTCGAGTACTCTTTCTTCTAATTCCAGAACTTCTTGGAACTCCTTTAAGGCCTCTTCGTAGTTCTTTTGTTGAAGTTTATTTCCTGCAATGTTATACATAAGCAGCAGTGTGTCCGGATTCTCCACGCCGAACAATCGATCTCTCACTTCCAACACTTCTGCATACAGTTTCAGTGCCTCGTCGTGTTTATTTTGTGCATCAAGCACAAGGGCAATGCAGTGTTTTAAAGTCAGTGTTTCCTCAAGTTCCTTTCCTAACATTTCTCTCTTTTCCAAAACATTCTCATAGATTTCCATTGCTTCGTCATACTTTTCGAATAGATAGTATGCACTTCCTACTTGCCTTGCTGTATGCAAACAATAATCGTCATCTTCACCGAATTTGATTTTCTGAATTTCCCAGATATCTTTTAACAATTCCATTGACACTGTGTACTGACCCAATTCCCTCAGAGCTATCCCTTTCCAGTATTTCATTCTTAACGTCCACCGATTATTCCCACCCAACATAGACTTCACCAACTCTCCAAATTTGCTACTGAAATCCAAAAGAGTCTTGTAGTGTCCTAATTTTTTTAATTTATTGCAAACACTTGAAAGAGATTGTCCATCTTCTTCATTCATTTTTTTGTCCCTATTTAAATGTTTCCAAATAATTTGAATATTAACAAGCTCTTTCAAAGAAATATCTTTAGCGTTAAACATATCCATCACGAATGTCGGAATTTCACTCCAAATTGAAGAAAACTCAGTAGACGAAGATCCCAGTAAAGCAATGTGTAGCTCCACTTTCTCTATCCATCCCTCTGTTGTGATTGTATTTGGATGTCGTGGTCCGAGTATTTGGACCAAATTTTCGTGTACCATTGTAAACATCTGGAGACTTTCTTCGAGTCTACCCAAATGATAATACGCCACAGCAATGTTACCTTTAGTTATAAAAGTCTTCGGATGATTGGGTTCCCGGACTTTTTCCTGCAGTTCCATAACTTCTTGAAACTCTTTTAAGGCCTCTGAGTATTCCTCTTGACCAAGTTTAACAGATGCAATGTTGTGCTTAGTATCCAAAGTATCAGGATGCTCCACACCGCGCACTCGTTCTCCAACTTCAAAAACTTCTTTATAAACTTGCAATGCTTCTTTGACCTTATTTTGTGCTCGGAGTACCATTGCGATGCCATTCTTTAATGAAAGTGTCCTTCTGTGTTCTTTTCCGTTGATTCTTTCGTTTATTTCTAAGGCATCTTTATAAATGGTCATGGCCTCTTCATATTTCTTTAATTCGTAATAAGCACCTCCTATTTCATCAGCAGTTTGCAAACAATCTTCATTGTCCTCTCCAAAAATCTTTTTCTGCTTTTCATAGACATATTTCAACACTTCTATTGCCTCAGAATTCCTGCCTAATCTACCCAGAGCTGCTCCTTTATAGAATCGTAAAGTCAAAGGATTACTTTCTCCAAAGGCAGATTCCAAAACATGTCCGAATTCAATACTAAAGTCCAGCAAATCTCTATATCTACCTGAAACTAAATATTTGTGGCATAACAATACAAAAAGTTCAAAATGTTCCACAATCATGGCTTCATTCTTTTTTAAGTGTTTCCACATCATTTGGACGTGGCCAATGTCTTTCAGAGATATTTCCTCTACTGTGAGCATTTCCTTCAAACTATTGGCCACTCCATTCAAATAAGAAAGTAATTCCCCTCGTTCTTCCAATTCGATTCGTGTGACCTCCTGCACCAATCGATGCACAGATATTGATTTTTCTCGAGAGAAAGTAATCATCGAGTATTTTCGAATGATTTCAAACAAACTGTTAACATTTGTAAATTCTGAAACCTTTCCCATCTTCTGCAGTATGCTTGTGACCATCTGAGTGGAAATGTCATCGGGGGATAAACATGAAAGTATGTTCATTATGTCAATGGCTAATCCTCCAGATTCTTCTCTGAGTTTGTCAAATGTTATTCTCCATGTTAAGACTGTTGTGTTTGAAATAGTGCTGTCATACTTAGGTAACTTGTGATTTAATAACTTTTTTGAAATATTTTCCATTTGGTCTAAATAGTCCTCAATAGCTTCGAGTAGATGCCCAGAGAAAATAAGTTTTTCATTAATGTAAGCTGCTGCTTGTTGCATTGCTAGGGGAAAGAAGTGCAATCTTTCAGATAACTTCTCAATGAGTTCCCTAATGCTGTCCTCTGGAGGTTCATTGACATTTAGAGAATTGTAAAAGAATTGCTTAGCGGACTCTTTTGTTAAGATTTCTAAATCTAGAGTATTGCACAGAGTCCCAAAATATTCATTAGCTTCAATGACTCTGGAAGTTGTGATAAGGAAAGGTTTCAACATCGTTGGTGGCTTCTTAAAAGATAAATCAATTAGCAGTTGTAAACGAATCCGAGAATAGTTTCTTATTAGCCTGCTGTGCATGCTAGGGAAAGAGTGCACTTCAGTAACTTCAATGTCCTAATGCTGTCTCGGAGTTCTTGACATTAGAGATTGTAAAGAATGCTTAGCGGACTTTTGTTAAGATTTCTAAATCTAGAGTATTGCACAGAGTCCAAAATATCATTAGCTTCAATGACTCTGAAGTTGTGATAAGGAAAGGTTTCACATCGTTGGTGCTTCTTAAAGATAATCATTAGCGTTTAAAATAGGCAATTCAAAATTTTCCACATTGTCGAACACGAAAAGAACTTTTTCTCCAAAGAGTTTCTCAAATACTTCTTCGGCAATTTCCAGGAACTTTTTTTCTTTCCCAAAATGATCATTGAGGGAGATTTTTAGGTTTTCCTGGGCCAATCTCCTGAAAGAGTCCTCTACTGACTGATTAGATTCTGATTTTATCCAAATACAGTGTCCTTCCACATTTTCGTAAAATGACTTTGCATAATTCTTTGCTAATTCACTTTTGCCCACTCCTCCTAATCCAGTTACGGCGACAATTGACAAAGTCTTCTGGGTAATACTTGTGTTCCAGTACCTGTCCAATAAGTCTTTTTCCTTTTCTCTCCCGACATAGAATCTATTAAGTGCTGTGATTTCAAACCATATTTGTTGTTGTAGAATATTATCCTCTGTATTGGGAGTAGTGCTTTCCTTATTAATGGCGACTGTATTGCCTTGCTTAATAGGAACATTGTTATAGGGAACAGTAGATTCAGTTTTATCCTGGACAACTGAGGTGGGACTACTAGGAGTAGTGGAGATGTTGCTGTTCATGTACTGAAGGAGTACAGCAATAGAGAGTACAGAGATAGCCAGTATAATAGAAAGGACTTCTAATACATTTAATTTCTTAGCATTTTCTTCAGTCCGCAACCTATTTCTTCTAGCAACTGCCTTGTTCATTATTTTGTCAGTGTCACCTTTGTATGCATATTCAATTACATCAGCACAATGTTCATTGTTGGTTTCTCTGAGGATCTTCACAAATAATGCCTTGTTTTCCTCCCAATCTTTTTTCTGTAGTAAAGTCAGTAACGCTGCATTCCTTCCTTGTGAAGTTTTTTCATATTCCTATAGTTTAAAAAAATCGTTAAATATATTTTATATGTAATGCACATTGTTGTTTCTGATAGTTTACTTAAGAGCGACAACAGTTGAGACTTCGTCCAATACATCATTCTGAAACCCAACCCAACTATAAAAATTACCAGCAAATCTTCATAGAGCCAGTGCTGAGCACTTTTCTAAGTCAAATTGGCATTAAATGTGTGAAATATAGTCAGGAAAGGTGGAAATTTAACCAATTTTGATTGCTATTAAATTTATTTAAAAATAAATACTTTCATCAACAGAAATTATGGATCTTAACATAGATAATTAGCTCAAACCAGGTCAAATTAAATGAAGCACAGTGTGTATCGCATGGTAATAAATAGTAAATCCTTTTTTGTTGTCGTGTAAATTAATTTTATTAGTTACTCTAAACTTACAATGAGTTCCCCCTCGTTTTCTGAAATAATATTCCCTTGAATCAAATGCAGAAGTATTCCAGGTAAATTTGTGATACTTTCTGATAAAAACACTAAATTATTTTTAATATCGGCCATTGTATTTCCGGTATTTTGGCAAAATTATTCGTTAGTAATAAAGGAAGATGCATGCACAGCAAAACTTACAAATGGCGTTGTTATATCTTATCTCAGGTACTTATCACCATTACGTGTAATAATGGATAACAAATTCCTGTTTACCTCATAATCACGTGCTACAAATACTCGGCAATTCCAATAAATATACCTTCTACACTTTCGGTGGTGAATAAATATGCATATGTAGTGAAAACAAAGCAAACCGAAATTAGCAAATAAGAAGCTTACTTATTCATAACTTGCCTTAGTAATAATTTCATCAGTTTTCAAAATCATTGAAGTAAATTACTAGTAATAAGTTAGCAACAGGCAAGTATCCAGGGGGGTGGCTTTGGGGCTGAAGCCCCACCTAAATTCTCGAAAATAAGGAAATTTTTCATCGAAACACCAAAAATTTTTCGCGCTTCGCGCGAATTAGCACTTTTTGGAACATATTTTTTGTTAAGCCCCACCATGATGATTTTTCTGTATACGTGCCTGGTTAGCAAGGTGCATTACGTTTTACGTTTTAAAATACACACTGACTAATTTTCTAGGACTCAGTTTGTACTTTGGTATTGGAACATTGGTGACAACGTAGAACATTTTTTGCAGAAGTCAAATACTCAATACATTTTCAATGTAAATATTTTCTTCTCACTTTATAATTATAATTTATAATTATAAGAATAATTTATAATAATAATAATAATAGAGATTGATCTTGTAAGAAGGAATAATTTCATTCATCTTAACCATAAAAGCATTTCACTTGCACTTCATTACTGACATATCCAGCTGTTTTACTGGCGCTGATAATAAAATGAACCTTGGACCACATATTACCTAGTTATCAATTCTACGCTCACATGAGCATGAAGAAATAATAAACTCTGTGATAATTATGGATTACTTACGCAACAAATGTATATACCTACCTATCTATTATTTGGTTCGATTGAGAATCGCCATTCAACTTTTTATGGCTGTAAATAATTTGAAACCTGTTTATGCTCACAAACAAGATAAAAAGTAAATGTTTATATAAATTTGTGGTAGGTGCACTTGTCTTTAGGGTACATAGCTGTTATAATTCAGCAAATAATGTTATCGCTTTATGATATTTGCTAAAGTCGCAGTAAATTCTGGTTTAGAAATGAACATAGTTTAAAAATAATATAAATCTGTGAATGTACATCAATCCAATTTTGGTACATACTTATACAGTTCGTCGATTTTTACATTACTGCAACTGATGCGGAAATGACAAATGACTTAAGTCAAGGAAACGAAACTCACTCAACATTAACCTTTACATTGCGATAACCGGATAACCCTAAGATTCGTAGTAATCTTAATCAAGAAAATTATGTGTAATCTGAATCGTTTTTTGTTAGTGCAAGTCCATATTATTCAGCCTTCCATAAATTTAAAATTATTTTACTTCAGTATTGATGTAGTTCATCCCTCGAAAAGCAGTCGTTACAAAACTAGTTCTGCAAAGCACTAGAACATTTCAAATTATAATACAAAATCAAAAAATGAAAACCTTTTTGACGTTTACTACACTGAATGTGGTACTGTTATTTTGTAGCACCATTGAAAAGGTAATTAAATTAATATTTCTTTTTTCAATCTTATTTTAATTGGTTCTATTTTACTTTCAGGTAACCTGTAGGGAATTGACGCTGGAAGGCTCTATAAGTGATATCTTATCGGGTAACATTTTTTGCTTTCTGTACTGTATCAAATTTTGGCATTTCTATTCATTGATGAACACAATTTTTTTAAATGTAATCTAAGATTTATAGTCGTCTCCCTTAATTATTGTCTTAACAAATATATTCTAGAATTCGGCAAAAATTCTATAATCAGTTCTTTGTGATTTGCATTTAAAAAGCACCCTTTTTAAAATTGGCTCACGCTGTACCAGCTATTTTTAGCAATTTTAATAATGAATATCTATTAATTTTATTGCTAAGTTGACTAGATAACCAATAATAATCGGCATATGGTTAATACATAAATGTTGATAAAAATTACCGATTAAAGTGTTTTTTAATTAACACAGAGGGAAATGTTAATTTTCAAGTAAGAAAAGCAATAATTGACCTTCTCCAAAATGAACTAAAACCTGTCAGAGATGAGTATTAAAATTTCGATGCAAATCGAATTAAAATGAGTTCGGACATGAAAAAGCAAAAAGAAGATTCCGCTAGGGAAACTCATAAAATATTGACTGAACTAAACAGTATTAACAAAAAACTGAGAAACGCAATAGAGAAGCAAGAGAAGGAAATTTCAGAATTAAAAACAGGTAGGTATTAATTCCTTGTTTTAAGTAAGCACAAATTAATGCTTTAAATACGACTAAGAAAATCTAGCTTCTTCCGCATCACTTTTAATACTTACTTTATACCGGTTATTGCGTCCATTTTAGCGGACATTGACATTACTACAAATAAATTAATTTATGAGTTTATCTTCAATTTCGTATATATGGAATTAATTTTAAGTTGAATAATGTGTATGCACCAATTTTAGAATTCAGAAAGGAATTACAATTGTGTAGCGACCATTGTCAAAGTACAAATTTATCTATTTCAAAATTGGAAAACAAATTGGAAACGTCCTTACAAGAAAATGGAGAAACTAACTTGGATGTCTCACTATTAAAGAGTGAATTACAAAATTGGACTACTGAAATTCCAAATATAAAATTTTTGCCGTACGTTTTAGATGTAAACAACAAATCCGATTTGCAGGTACATAAGTTTAAGAATCTTGGAATATTTATAGCATTGTTCTTATTACATGAACACAACTTTAGGAAACCCTTTTAAATTTTAACAGGTGCCTGAAATTGAAGGAGAATTTGAAACTGCTGACGTCAGCATTAATAGTAACAGTAAGTACAAATTAATTTGTGTTCATTTAAGTGTTATTAACTTATAAGAAATGTTACATATTATACAATTGGCATTGAAATCAATGAATTCATTTTAATTATTTTAATAATAAGAAATATTTCATGGCGTAATTCAATAATTGCTTTATTGTTTCAAATTAAACAGCTATTAGAATTAATCTTAGATGCTTCCACAAATTTTATAATTTATATCTTATAAAAATGATTTTAGGTAATGCTAAATTGGAAACTGTAATTACTTGTGAGCATCACCAGGCTGCTCTTGAATGCACAGTTCCAGGGAAAGCCATCAGAATTATTAGCGCTAATTATGGAAGAACTGAACCTGGAGACAAAGTTTGCCCTAACTACAGCATTAGGACAACTAACTGTATCTCGGATGATTCCAAGAACAAAGTCATAGCTATGTAAGAAACAATTTTCAAAGTAATTTAAATAGTTCCTTGAAGATAAACTTTGCAGTCTTGAAAATGTTACCACTTGTACTGCCAAATTCGTAATTTGAAACCGTTTTACAATGAAAAGATATTTTGATTGGTTAAATTAGTTTGAAGAAGAAACTCTTACAAAAATTTACCATTTCATGATTTATGCCATTTACGATAATGATTTAATAATATTGCAGATGCGAAGGAAAACCCGGCTGTGCTGTGCAAGCATCCAATTCAGTTTTTGGAGATCCGTGTGTATATACCTACAAGTACCTGGAGATACAGTATAGCTGTGTCTAATGGCTTTGCATAAATTCTTGCGTCCTTTAACTCTAGCGGTACCAAAGGTTTTTTCTATGGTACGGGACCAAGCGACTACAATTGTAGCAACACATGGGAACAATCCTTAAGTATACCAAACGACTACATTTGTAGTCAGTGAATTGGGGAACGTTCATAGACAACGGAGCTAGCAATTTTTATTTAGTTATTTGTATGGATATATACATGCTGCAGAAATTATTCTTACGATGTAGGTGACATAATATAAGTGTTATATACGTATATTTGAGCAATATAGAATATATGTACATATATTTGGACAATGTAGAATATATATACATGTATTTGGACAATGTAGAATATATGTACATATATTTGGACAATGTAGAATATATATACATGTATTTGGACAATGTAGAATATATGTACATATATTTGGACAATGTAGAATATATGTACATATATTTGGACAATGTAGAATATATGTACATATATTTGGACAATGTAGAATATATGTACATATATTTGGACAATGTAGAATATATATACATATATTTGGACAATGTAGACTATATGTACATATATTTAGATAAAATAGAATGTGCACGCGAATTTGGACAATGTAGAACATACGTACGCGTTCTGGGGCGTCATTGAATATATGTCCCATATTTGGCTATTATTGAATATAAGTACGTATATTTGTGCAATAAAGAACATATGTACGCACATTAGGCAATATAGAACATATATACATATATATGGCAATATAGAGCAAATGTACGCACATTTGGCAATATAGAACATATATAAACTTATTTGGCAATATAGAATATATGTACGCACATTTGGCAGTATAGAATGTATATACATATTTGACAATATAGAATAGGCATATTTGGACAGTGTAGTGTATGTAGATACTTTGTGTCACACTGAGTTCCCTAGTCCTAGTCTCAGTCCTGAAGTGTGGCAACGTCGAGACCGTCCGCCGGCTGCACGCCTTCCCTTCCGAGCGACTCGCTCGCTCTCTTGCCCCGGAACTCGTGCTGTGCAGTCGCATCCTAAGTGTGTCCGTATTGTGTAACTCTAGTTGTCCAATTAAAGTTACTTGTCTGTAATGTACATTTATTAGTTGTTAATAAAGTCGTAAGTTGTGTATAGTGTAAACCACTCGTGTCACTCGTCAGTCATTACACCCCCCATACACAACATTTGGCGCAGCCTGCCAAAGTACTTTTGTTCAGTGAATTTTCTGTGTCGCCAGTAAATTCAACATGCCTATCGGACAGTTACCACCCTTTAACCCGTCTTGTGACGACTTCGAAGCTTGGGTTGGAATACTCAACAATTATTTCATCGCCAACGATGTCGACAAGACCGATAAGACAACAGGTAAGCCTAAGGCTTTGGCTATCTTTCTGTCGTCCATTGGCATCTCCACTTACACTATTCTCCACGATCTCGTTTCTCCGACGAAACCGGAAGCCAAATCGCTGGACGAGTTAGTTACAGTGTTACAGGATCACTACAAACCAGCACCCAAGGCAATTGCCGAACGTTTCAAGTTCTTCAGTCGTAAGCAACGACACGGTGCGTCCATTGGCATCTCCACTTACACTATTCTCCACGATCTCGTTTCTCCGACGAAACCGGAAGCCAAATCGCTGGACGAGTTAGTTACAGTGTTACAGGATCACTACAAACCAGCACCCAAGGCAATTGCCGAACGTTTCAAGTTCTTCAGTCGTAAGCAACGACACGGTGAAACAGTGAACGTTTTTCTGTCCGAGCTCCGTAAGCTCGCCGTGACTTGCAAGTTTAGTGATCTCGATACGTCACTTCGTGATCAGTTCGTGTTTGGTCTCACTTCCGAGGCAGCTCAGAAACGGCTCTTTCTTGAGGATGACAGTCTTGCACTCTCAAAAGCCGTGTCCATCGCCGTTAGTCAGGAAGCAGCTGAAACCAGCACCCAACTCGTTCGGAGCAACGGTAGTCCTACCTCGTTCCAGCCAGAATCCACAAACAAAGTTGTTCGTGCGAAAAAGCCTTCTCCCCCTCAGAAGCAACCTGAACAGTCATCAGGTTCAGTGTCGTGTCCTAACTGTGGTCGCGGACATAGTCGACAAGACTGCCCCCACAAGGACGTTGTTTGTCATAATTGCGGTCGTAAGGGCCATTTTGCGAGGTTTTGTCGTAGTCCTACCAAATCCTCATCAAAGTCCAAGTCCTCATCGTCAGTGAATACGGTAAATCAGGTTACTCGTTCAAACCCTCCGATTTACCTCAACGTTCTACTCAATGAGGTCGCTCACGTCATGGAACTCGATACCGCATCCGGAACTAGTTTTGTGCCTCCGTCCTTTTGGAAACACTTGGGTTCTCCAAAGCTTCAGAAACCCAGTGCTCCGTTCAAAACTTATACAGGCCAACAGTTTCATGCGTTGGGAATGTTTCCCTGTGTGGTTCAGTACAATGGTCAGTCCGTGGAACTTCTCATGCACGTTGCAGATGGCTCTTCCCTCTTCGGACGTGATCTGATCTCCCAGTTCAAAGTAGACTGGCAGAATGTCGAATCTCAGTGTTCCCCAGTGAAACAAGTTAATACCAAGCAGTCCTTAACTTTGCTTTTGCGTGAATACAGTGATGTTTTCGATAAACCTGTAGAAACTATCAAAAACTTTAAAGCCAAGTTGGTTTTACGTGATGATGCAGTACCTCGATTTTTCAAGGCTCGTCCGGTTCCTTTTGCTCTTCGTGAGAAAGTCGATGCAGAACTTGACTACATGGAGAAGTCTGGCTTCATCACCCGAATCGAACATTCGGATTGGGCATCCCCGTTGGTAGTCGTACCAAAACCGAACGGTAAAGTCAGAATTACCGGTGACTTTAAGAAAACAGTTAACAGCCAGTTGTGTGTTACCCAGTACCCTCTTGCTCGAGATGATGTCATTTTTGAGTCAGTTGCTGGCGGAAGTTCATTTTCGAAAATGGACGCTCCGGATTCTTTTCACCAAGTGGAAGTGGACGAATCGTGTCGTAAGTTTTTGGTTGTCAATACCCCTCGTGGCTTGTATCGCTACAACGTGTTACCTCAAGGAATTGCGTCTTCGCCTGCCATTTTCCAGGAATTAATGGACAAGATGCTTAAAAACATTCCTATGAGCAGTTCGTTTATTGACGATGTCATTTGTTCTGGCCGCACCGAGACAGAACATCTCGATCACCTTCGTCAAGTGTTGGAGAGGATGCGTCAGTGTAACTACCGCCTTTCCCGTAAGAAGTGCTTGTTCCTACAACCTTCTATTAAGTTTCTTGGACAGTTGGTTTGCTCCGATGGACTCCGTACGGATCCAGAGAAAGTTGAGGCTATCATGTCTATGAAAGTTCCTAAAGACGTCTCGGAGATAAGGTCATTTCTGGGTCTTGTGAACTTTTACTCTAAGTACATTCCTAACTTGTCTCATGTTTGTAGCCCTCTCAATACACTTACTCGTCAGGGAGTGGAGTGGAAGTGGACAAATCAATGTCAAAGTGCCTTCGATCGAATCAAGAAACTTGTGTCGTCTACCGAAGTTCTCGCACACTACCAACAGACAGTTCCTGTTGGTATCTCCTGTGATGCGTCCCCAGTTGGTCTAGGTGTCGTCCTATTCCACAAGTATGAAAATGGTAGTGAGCGCCCCATTGCGTACGCCTCGAAGACTCTCACGTCAGCCGAGCGTAACTACTCTCAAGTGGAGAGAGAGGGCCTCGCAATTGTGTTTGGATTGAAACGATTCTTTCAATTTCTGTACGGCCGTAAGTTCTTACTCGTTACAGACCACAAGCCGCTGCTGGCAATCTTTGGTGCGAATCGTGAATTGCCATCCTTAATTGCCACACGTCTTAATCGTTGGTGCATGTTTCTCAGTGGCTTCCAGTACGAAATCATATACAGAAACACTGCCAGTCATGGAAACGCTGATGCGTTATCACGTCTTCCACTACCTGATGTCTCTCCAGTGGACCCGTTGACGGAATTTTTCGTTAAAGCAATACGAGAAGAAAATCCTGTCACGTCCAAATTGGTTCGATTCCGTACGTCACGGGATAAGCAGTTGTCGTCAGTCATTCGTCTCGTCAAAGACGGATGGCCCACTAAAGTTGCTCAGCTTCCGGATGATGCGAAACCGTTTTTCTCTCATCGTGAAGAACTTTCAGTGGACCAAGGTATACTCATGTGTGGTATACGCGTAGTAGTACCCTCACCCCTCAAAGAAGACGTCCTCCGTCAGCTCCACGATACCCATCCTGGCGTCGTCCGGATGAAGTCAATGGCCAGGCAGCACGTTTGGTGGCCAGGTATCGACATGGACATTGAGAATACGGTGAGATCTTGTGTTGAGTGTGCTGTAAATCGTGACAATCCCAATGACGCCCCTTTGCACCCATGGTCATTTCCTGAGAAACCGTGGCAACGACTACATATTGACCTTGCTGGACCGTTCCTCAACAATATGTGGCTCATTATCGTCGACGCACACTCCAAGTGGCCTGAGGTGTTCAATATTGGCCACGATTCCACATCTGGGAAAATCATCAATTGTGTCCGTGAAACATTTTCCAGATTTGGGATTCCGGAAACCATTGTGTCTGACAATGGTCCTCAGTTAGTCTCCAAAGAGTTTGAAGAGTTTTGTTCCAAGAACGGGGTACGTCATACTACCAGTAGTGCCTACCACCCCAGGAGCAATGGAGCTGCTGAGCGTTTCATTCGTTCTTTCAAAAACGCAATGAAGTCTAGTCCCCAGAAAGATGTCAACTTGTCGTTATGTGCATTTCTTTTGTCCTACCGTACGACTGCTCATGCTACAACTGGTGTGTCGCCATCAGAACTACTCATGAAGTCAAGGCCAAGAACCCTTTTGGATCTCATTCGTCCGGATGTCAACTCCAAGGTTCGCATCAAGCAAGAATTGCAACAGGAACAGTTTAATACAAATTCGCCTGGTCGCGAATTTCATGCAGGACAAAGTGTATGGGTGCAAAGTTTCTCGAAAGATGCTCCCAAGTGGTCACTAGGAAAGATTGTACGTCCTGTCGGCCCAGTCTCCTACGATGTCAAAGTCGAGGACCGTACCATGAAGCGTCACGTCGACCATTTACTTTCTGGTGAAGTGCCCGCTATCGTTTCGGTTCCAGTCCCAAGTCCTGTGAAAACTGAGCCTCCGTCTCCCAGTACCAGTTTTCATTCAGCGAACTCCACACCAACCAAGTCGGAAGGTAAAAGTTCCAGTTCGTCTCCTTCATCTGTTGGTGCCAGTCCTGTGCCCTTCCCCACTTTGGAAGAAGATGAAGCTCCTTCCGCTGCCCGTCCTTCTCGCCAGAAGAAGCCGATTGATCGTCTCAATTACAGCAGTTTTTGAATAAGTGTGGAGGAGTGTAGTGTATGTAGATACTTTGTGTCACACTGAGTTCCCTAGTCCTAGTCTCAGTCCTGAAGTGTGGCAACGTCGAGACCGTCCGCCGGCTGCACGCCTTCCCTTCCGAGCGACTCGCTCGCTCTCTTGCCCCGGAACTCGTGCTGTGCAGTCGCATCCTAAGTGTGTCCGTATTGTGTAACTCTAGTTGTCCAATTAAAGTTACTTGTCTGTAATGTACATTTATTAGTTGTTAATAAAGTCGTAAGTTGTGTATAGTGTAAACCACTCGTGTCACTCGTCAGTCATTACACCCCCCATACACAACAGACAGTACAGAATGTACTGTCCAAACGCATATTGGGAAATATAGAATATAAGTGGGCATATTTCTTCAGTAAAGAATTTATGTAGGCATATTTGGCAATATAGAATTTGTACTCGCATATTTGGGCAATATAGAATTTATTCTCTCATACTTGGACACTATAAAATTTATTCTCCAATATTTTGGCGATATAGAATTTATTTGGTCATATTTGGCCACTGTAGAATTTATTCTCCCATATTTGGGCAATATACAATTTATACTCGCATATTTGGGCAATATAGAATTCATAATCGCATATTTGGGCAATATAGAACATCGGTACTCATATTTGGGCAATGTAGTACGCATATTTATATATAATTATTTTATGTAATATCCGCATGCATGAATATATACCATACCATATATTTGTAGATTACTTGCTGTGCTATTTTGACAATCGATAATTTATAATGGGGAAGTTGTTCATGGATGGCCCTTTGCCATCTTTTTGGAATTATAAAAGGTTACATGAAAATTGGTGGCCTTATACATGGGCTCTTATGGACACAAAATTGACATTTTTTGGCAACTATCCTCTAGCTCTGCCATTTTTGAAGCAATTTAAAAATTTTTTTTGGGAAATTATAGAAAAATAAATTTGGTTCGAGTATCTTGGAAATCATAAGGAATAATGCACTACCCCCAAAGTTACAGCGCTGTAAAGGTAGTAAAACTACATTTGTAGTCCTTTGGTAGAGCCAGGGTTAATCCTCAGGACAATTATTCAAACTTATTCAAACTTACTTATGATATTCACTTTTGAATTTCCAAATCCACCAAAAAATTTTGTGTAAAAAAGCAATAAATTGGAAAACAAATGAAAGTTTGGTATGATTTAATTATATTTTTTCGATAATTTTATTGCACCTCAAAAATAGTACCCCACAAATTTAAATGGTCATTTTTCCACAAGTATAACAATCATGTTATTTTATTTTAGTAATCATAATGCATTACAAAACTTCAGGTATTCTTGTTAACATATTAATACATTTTATACAGTAAACAACGTAAATATATCTAAAAATTAGATTCCAATCAACCTTTATGCCACACAACTTTTGTTAAACTTTAGGTCAGACCATCAATAGTTTCGAAAAACTGATTTTATTATATTTTTTTAATTACAGTGTTTAATTTGAGGTTTTATGTTACTTCTAGAAGGTGCTGCCACATTATGTTTAGAATTACAATTTACTATGCAAAACAATGAAAAGTAAACTTGGGAGTGGCTTTCAAAAGGTAGACTGTTTCTGTATAAACTCAAGAACACCTTTTTCGGACAGGGCACGCCCCTTTTCCCCATTTTCGAAGACATAAAACGAGGACTGAGCATCGACATGTTCTTTCAACAAACTGTTTTCAAATTGCTTCTTGTCCCAATTAAGCCACCCAATATAAAGTTTCTTTCCAAAATTAAATAGCTTTTGAATTTCCAAAAAATCCACTAAATTTTCCTCCGCTTTCAAATCAGAGCATTCTACAACGAAATCCTCCACTCGAATGTTAGCCTTGCAAAGTTTTCTGGAATCCGTGAAACTGTGAATAATTAGTTTATCCAGAACCAAGTATTTTTCGTCGACCCAATTTATTGAGCCATAATCAAGCGTGAGCGTTTTGACGCTTCTAGGCATATTCAAGGAATTCATTTCCATGCCAGTATATCCACTACTTATTTTCAGGAAATTCAGTTGAGGGCAATTCATAAAATGGGAGAAAATTGAACAATCGGCCCCATATGGAATGCCCACATGTAAATATTGCAATTTCTCCAACAAAAAAGGGCGACTACAAAGTACACCACTCATTGAAGTTAAAGTGAGTTTTTGAATTGAGTTAGGTAAAGTGAACAAATCAAAATTGTTCACTCGAGACAAGAAAAGTTCTTTAATCTTCATTTGACTATTTAACGAATAAAGAATAGAAGTCATTTCCAAATGCTCTATAATCCATTGAGATGTTTCCCCATTCAAAATCTCAACGCCTCTTAATACCAGATTGTCCAAAGTAATATTTCCACCTAAATCCAAAATATATTTCGTAGACCTCCAACGCCGTAATGACACATCTTTTGCTTTACAAAAGTCCACCACATCATTTATTCGAACTTGTTCCAATTTTATTCCATGTTGATAAAACTCCGCGTTCGTCAATTTCAGTTAGTACAGCAAATCTTAATTCCTGCTTCAACGTTGATTCGGCATCGGGACAGTGTTAGGTCCTTTATATGTGCAATGAGACTTAACGGCAGATTATCCAAGTTATCCGAATTATAGTAACTGTCATCAATTTCAATTGACAATTTTGTCATGTGTTTCGCATCTTTCTGTACCAGAGGGGATTTAGATATCCAAGAACTGAGGTCAATCTTCTTCGCAATAGTTTCATGTCGGCAATCGAACTTTAATGATAATTCTTTTATATACTTTTGGTGGTACTCAAAAAACTTATTTAGTTCTTCAGTTGTCCAGGAATAGTATCCATACGTCTTAATTGAACCCGAAATTTCGAATGCGCTGAAAAAAGTAGCGGAGTCTTGGAAACGGGACTGAAAGTCCACAGGAAGACGAGGTGTGGGATAACTTGTATGAAAACGGATAAGTGAGCGCCTGGCAAGAACTACTTTTCCTGCTGAACCCCACTCACGACAAACAAAACGACAGTTTTTCACTTCTCTAATATTCAGAAACCCAAATAGACAACGAACGACCTACATTTTAGGTATAAAATTAAATGATCCAGTAATTAGTGAAAGTTAATGAAAATTACAGGCAAACACAAATATGTCGAATTTTAAAAACCACTTTCTTCTGTCCATTTTATTGACCAGAGCAACAGTATCAAAATATATAAAACTGAGTTATTCTATAATGCAAAAGAAATCGTAACTTACTGGAAAAAGCAGCATTGGATTTTTATCAACAACCTCCAATGATTTGGCAATCGATGTATTTGCTGGCATAGTAAAACTATCTTCATTTCTGAATCCCTGAAGCGAAAGTAAAAAATTTTTGTTTGAGAATGAGAGAAAATGAGAGATTATTTAGTCTAGTTCTAAATGGATTGATTTCTAACACTATTTTTTAATTAATCTTACGTCATCCGTTGGTAAGTCTTCAAAAGCTTCGGTATTTCTGGTGGACATTCTGAATTTAATTTTAATCCTTCCACTATCTCCAATGTTCTAAGTTACTTTAACATTCTAAGTTACTTTAACATTCAACAATACCTTTAAATATTTACAATAAATCGAGCCAAGTCACGCCACCATATGACAAATGATATTTTCTTTTTAAATCCTCAAACTCTGGATTATTATCTTGCACTTCAACAAGTCACAAAGAAGACACGTAATACTGCTATTTAGGTAATACTACGAAGAATAGTATTTACTCCTTGTGTGTAAACTACTGTAATCTAAATTATGTTACTTGGGTCGATAATGTCCATAACGTAGTGTTATATGATAGCTTAATGTCATAATTAGAGTCCATTATCATTATATATATTCAGCGTCCAACTTTTGAAAAAGTCTTCTTGGTCATTCCAGTAGCTTACCAATCCGATCAATAACTTTTCCTAATAAAGAATCCCAAATATTGACGAAAAGGGTTTCTCGAACATTTTATTATTGCAAAATAGTATGGCTGTTCCAGCATTTCCTGATTGCTAATTAGCGCTATCTCCCTGTTCGTAGAACGGGTGAAAAAGACTAGTTTACTATAAATGTCATATTGTTTGTGAAGATTATAACCATGTCAAATGACACTTACTTACAAATGGCATAATAACAATAAAGATATAATCAATTAACACTAATTGCATAATTAAATAACTATTATGTCAGCCTTGCATAATTAAAATGTGGAATCCCAATTATATTATGAAAATAGATTTACGTACAATCAACTTGCAACAGGATACACAATTCTCTAATGCCAAAAGCGGTAATTTTATTGCAAGACTGCTATTAATAAGAAAAATATTCAATACTTGTTCCACATTAAGATTTCATAGGTTCAGTAGAGCTTACAAATAATTATCTGTTGTTGCAATATTATTTATTGGAGCAGATGAGTATCTTTTACAATAAAATTCAACCCAAATGCATCGTGTATTTAAACATGCTGTACTCCTAATTGCATTCTACGAATTATTCACCGAAAAATAACTGTGAATAGATAATAATATTTACAAATTATTATATTGTCATTATATTATATATGTATTGTCATTATATTTGTATATTGACAATACAATTAATACAATACACAAGTAATAATGACTATTTTTATTGAGTTACGATTCTTATGGTAAAATAATTTTAAGGTAAATTGATTATTCTGACAAATTTTTTAATGGAAAACTGATGATTTTTATTTCTCTATGTAAACATTAAGTACTACTACCATGAGTCGTATCTGCAAACTGATTTTGTTACTCATTATAGCAATGAAGACAACTGTAGTTACAAGAAGGGTTTGCTGCGTTTTTTTTTGAAAAGTGGATTAGGCTGCAAAAATTAGAAAATGCACTTGGGAAGCAGAAACGTTGTCAAAGCTGAGATTCGAAATGTTCCGGTATAAGCTCATAAAATTTTCTTTGGGAAAGGGCACGCCCTCTTTTCCCATTTTCGAAGACATAGAATGATGACTTAACATCCACTTATGTTTTCAAAAGACTGTCTTCAAATTGGGTCTTGCCCCAATTAAGTTTCCCAATATACAGTATTTTCCCAAATCTGAAACGGTTTCGAGTTTCCAAAAAGCTAACAAAACCTGTACCTACAATGAAATGCTCTATTCTAATTTTAGTTTTGTTAAGTTCCTTGACATCTTCAAAATCCTCAACATCTAGAACTAGTTTCGTAATTTTCGTCGACCCAAACTAAAGGTTCATCAATTGTGAGTGTTTTGACACTTCTAGGCATATTCTGGGAATTCATTTTATTTCAGAAAACCCATTTAACTCTATGAAAGCCAGCTGAGGACAATTCATAAAGAGAGAGAGTATTGAATCACCGGTTCCAGTGATTAAAGTTTACAAAATACTTAAATATTGCAAATTCTGGAGCACAATAGGCTGACTACAAGTTAAATCGTACGTTGAATTTAAAGTAAGCTTTTGAATAGAGTTGGGTAAAGTGAACAAGTCAAAACAGATTTCGTCCTTCAAGCACAGTTCCTTAATTTGCAACTGACTGAACTGTAATGAATTTGGAACATCACAAATCTCCAATTGCTCGATAGCCCATTCAGATGTTTCCCCATTTATTACCTCAACGGATTGTAATATTAAACTATCTAAAGTAACAGTTCCCCATAAATCCAAAACATATTTTGTAGAAGTCTCACTAATTAAAAGTACACATCTGTTGTTTTACAAAAGTCCACAATATCGTTTATTCGAACACGGTCCAATTTTCTACTTCCACCTTGAAAAAACATCCGAATCCTGCTTCAATATTGATTTTGGCTTTGCAAACCGATAGTTCTTTAATATGCGCAATCAGGTGTAAGGGAACAGCCAGCGTATTTCTATCGCAACTAATTGTTAGTTTTGTCAAGTGTTTTGCATATTTCTTTCGATTTCGATATCCAAGAATTGCGGTCAACTTTTTTCAGTCTTTTCAGTTGTGTATTCGAAATTTAATGTCAACTGTTTAATGTATTTTTGCTGGACGTCAAAAAACGTTGCTAGTTCTTTAATAGACCAAGAATCGAGTCGACGCCCACCAGTTAAACGCCCAGAAATCTGAAATGCACTGAAAAAAGTTGCTAAGTCCGGAAATATGGAATAAAAGTCCACAAGAAGGCGAGGAGGATCATAACGCTCGTCATATTTATTGAAGTGGATTAGTGCACGCTTTGTAAGAGCTACTTTTCCAGTTGAGCCCCATTCGCGACAAACAAAACGATATTTTTTTACTTCTCCGATGCTTAAAAACTCAAATATTCAACTGACAACCTACATTGTAAATAGAATTGAAAAAGCATTATAAATAGAATAATATTACATAAAAGATAATAAAATTACTTCAGCGCGCAATTAGGTATGTCTTTTTTATAATAGAGAAGCAGTATAATAGTATATAAAAACTGTCATACATATTAAAGAATTGTCACTTACTGGAGGAAGCAGAAATGGATTTTTCTTAATTTCCAATGATTCGTCAATTGATGCATTTGGTGACAAAACAAAGACTTTTTCATTTATTAATCCCTGGAAAGAATATAGTTTAAGGTGGCAACTTTGAATAATGCAGTAATGGTGTGATATATTGCACATTACGTTAGCAAAAACTCGCGAATTTTGAGAACACTCTTCCCTCTTTTTGGAAAGAATTTTGGAATGAAATGAGTGGGATACTCAAATTTGTGAGGTAATGGAAAAAAGGAAGTCATTTAAATCATTGAAGTCACTTAAACTGCAATAATAAATAATAAGTGAATTTTAATAAAATAAAACACAATAGGAAGCTGTACTATAAGCTATACTTTGCGTATTATTTAACTTTGTCTCCTTAAATGTGATATTATTTTAAAAATTCTTCACTATTTATTCCCATTGTATTTAGATTCCATTTCTCAACCAGGTACTTAATACTTAAATACTTAATTCCTAATTCATTTCTTTATAACGATTCATTTATAAAAAAGAATTACGTCCCGAAATTTTTTATGTTGCTGGGATACTGACAGTTGCAAGTCATCAAAATTTTCCGGATTTCTGACGGGCATTCTGTATTTATTTTGAAAAAATTCTTCCACTAAAAATTCAAAGAACTAGGGCTGATTTCTGTATTGACTCTAATGTTGACTAACTATTCGTTCACGCAGACTGCTGATCTTTTGGCGGTAAAATAACTTAAAGTTGACTGCATTTAGTTGCATATAGTAATTCATTCAAGCTCACACAATTATCTCTGAAGCACCTGGCGAAATAAATATTTCAAAGGGTTTTACATTAACGTCCAAATACAATTAATATGCATCAGATTGCCAATCAGGCTTGCAGTTTATAAAGAATTTAATTTTTAAATTTAAAATATAAAATAAAAAAGAATTTTTAAATATGATATTGCGATGCTAATGCAGATGTATATAAGCTTTTAACGTAATTTTTTTAATACAAATGAGGGGTATGAAATTGTTATTAATTCAAAATACCTTCATGTTGTTGGGCAATTAACATTAACAAATCGTCAAAGGTTTCTGGTTTTCTGTTTGAAGTTTTGAATATTATTTTGCACAAATTCTTCTGCGAAAGACTTCAAAATTTGAACAAGTAACTAGGAATGTTATCAGAGTTCACTAAATATCAGCAAGCATTTTAGTCAATGTAAGCTGTAATTAAAGGCAAGCAAACTATATGATTCACGCTCACAAAACTTAAGAACTCGGAATCGTTTTCTGAAATTCTAGTGGTAAGAAAATGACTTGAGTACTGTTGGTGGTTGTTGAGAAGACAAACGAAAGAGAAGTTTTAATTCCTCAATACTTTTAGTCCAAAGAGTTTCTTATACATTTCATCAACCATTTCCATGCAGAAATACACGAATCGCCAAAAGGAACATTCTTCTGCTTTACGAGTACTAGGTACGCGGTACGTATTCTATGTAAATATTCTGCTGCTTCAGCAAAATAGTTGAGTTGTTAGGATTGATCCCTTCTCTTCTGCTAAACAATATTGTAAGCAATATATTAAGAAAGGAAATGAGTCAGCAGAACTCAAAAGTGTGAAGATAATAAATATATCGTACATATTAAACATTGCAAGTGTTAAAAATACTGTCATAAACCTAACTCTAAATACTAGTGCAGAGAATAGTGAAGCGGTTGACTTGATAAATATCCTTCCCTATAAGTTACCCATGTTGTGATTTTACTGGGATAATTATACAACTTTAATATACCATAAAAATTGACTATTTGAGTGTGTACTAAAAGGAATTGGTGTAAATAAAGAGATTATGAGTTGTAAAACAATGCTGACAAACATTAGTAGAAGAAAAGCATCAATAAGCTTTTAAAGAATATAGAGTATAACAGCGGATATTGATAACTTTTATCCAAATTCTAAGCAACGGATGTGTTCTGACCTAAAACTTTGGTTAATTGCTACTTCTTAAGTAATGGATTAATTGTGGCATGAAGCACATATACATTTGTTACATACGATGAAAATACCTTTCCAATTTATTGGTAATACCACAGATATAGATTATACTATTACATATCAATAACAATGACAATTTTTTCCTTGACATGACAAAATTATTTCATGAAATGAACTTTGTGACAAACACTTTCTATGAATTTATTATATCGTCCGTGTGCCGTGTGCATGGAATCAAATGAAATTGTCAAGCAAGAATATATAAGTACATTTAGTTCTTCAGCAGGAATCAGTAATATTATGGACCGCTGCTTATATCAAGCTTTGATAATACTTTTAGTCGGTTTGAATTTTAGTGTCAGAGAAGCTAAATCGCAGGAGCAATTTAGGCCATCCGAATCGGATTGTAACACATATTGTCACAGGTAAGATTTTCATCGTTTTGTTCTTAAATAAAATGAAATTTTGCACCTTAGTATATATTTTTTAATTTTCAGTGATTGTTCTTCTGGGTCCGAATATAGACCATGCTCCATAGCAAAGGTGTATTGCAGTTGTAGGTAAAAGAAAAGACATTGTTGATTATTTTTTATTCAGATTTTTTTTTATTATATTTTATTTTTTTTTATTAAGTAATTAAATTATGTGTAAACTTATTAAATTATATATAAAGACGTCCTCCAAACAATTCATATTTAATTAATAACAGTAAGCAATTGAATGATTTAAATCAAAATAACAAGTATTAGGGAACTGTACTTTGTATTGAAATAGAAAATGAATTTTTATGTAATTAATAGCCCTCCTCCTACTACTCCTACCAAAGTTTCCGGTTCGATTCGTCCCAGAACTGTTTTTATAATAATTGTCGTTGTAGTCTATGCAATCATGTCCGCATGTGTATGTTGCTTAATTGTCGGTAAGCTCCTTTTCATTTTACAAAATTTAAGTTTGCTTTAGAAATCAGATGAAATTATCATTATTTTGGTATGAAAAATAAAACCAGTTGGAGGACCAGAAAATTTTCATGTAAGAGGGGGTAACTCGAGTCAACCTGTGCCAATGGCAACTCGCTACCCAAATACTCCAGCGCCATCAGGTTTTAGTAGACTTTTATTTGTTTTAAATTAACCCAATTAACCACAGTGCTACTAAACCTACAACACCACAGTGACCGTGAGTAGCGTAAAAATCGAATTAACACCACGGAGTTTTACTGTTTAAATGTACATTTTATGTAAAATTTTTCATTTACCTATATAATATGGTACACCCAGTGGGGTATTATTATGAACTGGGTATTAACTTCGACTTTTACGGTATTCTAAAATTCTTTGGTATAGTACACATTGGTGCTACATAATAGTATATTTTATTATCTACCAATACTACCGTAATCTAGGAAAGACTCTGTAAATGCGGTTAACTAAAATAATTTTTTACAGTTCCTGCAAGTCAGCAGTTACCTTACAATCCTGGATTTACTAACCACAACAGCCTTGGTCTTGGCAACATTGACAGTTTGCTAATAACATTTTTTTGATAGAAATTCGTATAAAATATTAATTAATGGAATATTAAAATATTAATACCAGTTTTTCTAAATAACATTACAAGACACATGTTAAGTACAGTTTTGCCCACTAATCATGCATCATTATACTACATTACATTATATTATCATATTACAGGAAAATGCCTGTAATATTTGAAAATGCCTCTCGTAAAGTTTGAGAGGCATTTTCAAACATAGTACCTAATGTCACATCCCCATGATGCGTGACTAATACTGTAGTATTAGCAGGGAGCTACTTTTCGAAACATTGTAAATCGGAACATGCAGTACTATAATACTATAGAATCTTCGAAACATCGTGAGCAAATCATATCGCAAGTTTCAAAATTTCATTCCCCATCGCTACTTTACGATATTTCGATAATAAGCTCCCTGGTTATAAATTATGAATATTGAATAATGCGTAATGTGGTTGTCTTCCGGAAATTCCTCTAATTTCTTAATTTCCACAGATCCACCGAGCTATTCGGAAGTAACTTCACGACTCCAATAGATGCAAATCAATCACACAAAGTAGTTTGGAAATTTCGAAAGCAAACATTGAAATGGACAAAGCATTGGTGAAAATGCAAAAGAAAACCAAATAATTTTATTTTAGTGGTGTTACCCGAACGTGCTTCATTACTTTTATTGATGATTTCTGCACAAACAACACTTACTCGATTTTAAATAAATAATTTTTATCAAAGTAATAAAGTTTTGAAAAACTGTCTGAAATGCATCCGTTTCCGTTGAAAGTGGAATAGAAAAACTGAAAAAGAGGGAGAAAAAGTCATTTATTAGACAAATTCAGGAAATTATTACGGAGAGTGCTTTAATTGATTGAACTATTGACAATTAATTGGCAGCCAAACCTGCTTTGCGCAAATCAAAAGACGCGACTTTAACACAGACAAGAAATTATCTAAAAAATTGGTTGGTTGGGCAAATAATATTGTGCTTGTGTATAAAGTAGGGTAATATTATAACAAACTTCTCCATGTGGCATCCAGTTTCAGCGCTAACAGGATTCTCTGATAAAAGTTTACCGCCACTAAATGAAATGAAACCAAAGTTTGATGCTTACATGAACTCATAAGTTGACTGATGCAATTTTAGTGCTTTATTGCAAATAAGTATATCGTTCCCTTCATCAGTTAGCTGCTAAACCACTTTGATCATTATTTCCAAAAAGTACACTACAAACTACACTGATGAGAAAACTGAAATATAACCGCCCTGCGCCATTGCAACGCCAAATGAAACTATTCATGTCTGAAATAATTTTAGTAACCCCAGTTAAGATGTTGTAAATAATCATACGTGCAATATGCTAAGTTTTACTTTTCTGCTTAATTAAATAAATAAATATGCTTTTAAAATTTGGAGCTTGTGGTTTGTATCCTTTGGAAAATATGTTCAGAGAGGTTTTGCAATTTTTGGAAAATTAATCGTCTTGTTTTAAAACCTTTCTGAATAAGTGATCAAGTGGATTGCCACCTTTATGAATTAATTATCGAATGGTTTAACACATCGCTGATGCAGAGGGACGATACAATATACTATGCTCTCTTACTAAAATTCGTGCATTCTGGTTTAACTGGTGACGGTGGTATTGAATTTTATTGTTCGAAAAATTTTGCTTACTCAATATATGAAATATGAAACTTTGATAAATCAGTTTTTAAATTCATAATATATTTCTTTATTTGCGGATGACAGAACTATTCATGGAGAAATTTTGTTTTCTATATGGATGATTTGTGCAAGGGTTGATTGATCTGCTCTCCACATATGAAATTTAATCTAAAAGAAGTATTTTAGAGAACAGATAGTAGATGGAAAGTCAATTTGGGTCTAAATAAAATAATGATATCTAGGATTGAGGTTATTTGCTTTCTAACATGAAATTTATATCAAGGTTTTTTAATGCAGAGTTTGGAAAAAATTATTTCCATAGCCAATCTGCTTATATGGGTGAATTTAATTTCCAATAAGTTTTTATAATTAATAGTAGACTGCACACCAATGACAAAGTAGGATACCATTCTAAGAACACATTTCTTTGGATTTAAGTTCTCTGAAGTGCAATTTGAATCTCCACTCTCTCTATCCCCTCCTCAGTATAGATTGTATGTGGATGTCGCGCTCCGAGTATTTGTACTTCATTTTCGTGTACTTCTTTCAATAATTGGAGACTTTCTTTGTGTCTCCCCAAATGATGGTATGTCTTAGCAATGCTATATTTATTATTCACAGTGTTCGGGTGATTTATTTCCAGGACCCTTTCTTGTATTTCCAGAACTTCTTGGAACTCTTTTAAGGCCTCTCTGTAGTTTTTTTGATCAAATTTAATATCTGCAATGTTGTGCAATACCAGAGTGTCTTGATGCTCCACTCCGAACAATCGTTCCTTAAGGTGAGCTACCGTACATGTTCTCGTCATTTCCAATAGCACAAAAACAAAAATCTAAATTAATTCCAAGTTGGAATTAAAAATAAGTTTTTTCAAAATAAATACAAATAGTGGAAAAAGTGAGAGAACTCCAGGGTTTACAAAGTTTTACCTCTTTTTAAGTGCATATGCCATAGTTTAATTAAATTTGTAATTGAAATTTTGAAATACAATATATTTGAATAAATTGTCAAACAATGCAGTAATATCACTGTTGCCATATTATTAATAACTCGCCTTATCTGCAAAGCAACAATTATTGGTGGGCTTTAATGGAATTGTAGACTAAAAACTGAAACTATTCACCGTATAAACGAAATAGAAGAATAGAGAAAAGAGTTCCCAAAAATCAAAATAAAATTGTTAGATCATCGACAATTAATTACATTAATGAAAGAACAGAAATTTAAAAATTCCTTTTTTATTCGAAATACGTGACACAGAAATGAAAAATAACTATTACATTGGATTGTTTGATTCATTGATTTAATATTTATTATTGCCATTACCTTTCCTTATCATAGGCAAAGATGACGCCGGTTGTAGCGCAAACAAAGCGCACATGGTCTTATATATTCACCTTATTGTCTGAAATTAGAAAATAACTTTTCCCAATAAAAACATTTATATTTAAAGTATACGTAATGTAATATTGTACTATATGATGATCGAGCGTATAATAAAAGTACGCTCCTCTATATTTTTGTTCTATATTTTTTATGATGGATTCTCTGACAAATGAAAAGTTTTGGCTGAAGTTTGGACATGATTATGCCTAGTAGGATGGTTGCGTATTTAAGCGGCTCTTATATGTTAAACATTTAAGTAGTAAGCAGATTCTTAGCTTTGAGCCTGGAAGTAGTCTAATAAAAGATTAAAAATGAGAAGAACATATTTCTGCACGATATTTACAACTAAAGTTCGGTTATTCAAATAGAAGGAAGTTTAGTTCTGGTTTAGTCTAGGAAGGTATTTAAATATTACTTGTAAAGGCATGCATGTTTTAATCATCTATGTTAGGTTGTCTAACAGACAGCAAAGTCGAAGGCTGTAAGAAAAATCAACATTGCATGTTATAAAATGATAAACCTAACATATAAGAGCTTTTTAAGTAAACAAAATGACATTTCATATGGAAAGACTGGTCTCGCAGAAATACAGAGTACAAGAAAAAAGCAAATATCATTTGGAGAAGAACTTCCTTAAACAATGTAAGGAATTTTCTTATACAAGTTACGTGTTTGGGTTATTGGAAGGAAGTGGACATTTTTGTGTAGGGAAATAATTGTCTATTATAAGATGCAGAGGATTAATCCAAGAATTATAATTCCAATTGCAGCATTTAACAGTTAATGCAAATGTAGTGAATGACAGCTTTGACAGCTGCATTCCTCGAGCATTGAGGATTAATAAATTACAGATATTTTACCTTATATCCGAAATATTTTTCTTATTCCTTTGCATGTGGTGGCAGACAACTTTGGTATGCGTTGAAGTCTGTAATTATTGATAATCGTTCGTGTTTCTACCAGTATGTTTTAGTAACGTAATACAGTGATAGCAAATGTAAAAGACGGGTCTTTATCGATTGCAGAACTTCTGGTACTTAAAATCGATGCCTCAGTAGACAAAAGAAGTCGGTTCAATATTTTTCTTTTCTGTCTTCGGCTGTGGAAAGCTATTTGGCAAGGGATACAGAATATTTTTCTCTGAAATAATTGCTACAAACTAATAAGTTATAAAAATATAGTTATTACCAAAATCTCGAAAAATTAGGACGCTAAAAGTACATCATCCTACTCTTTATTTATCATAAGACTCTGACTTCACTGTTACAATAATGATTTCGCACAAGAAATATTTATCAATTCTCCTCTCTTGTTTCATTTTCAGTGCAGACTGTCAGAATTTATTGTCCTCACTTTCAAATTGTGATTTGGATATTGTTTTGCACCCAAGTAATTTGGAAGATGATGTTTTCCAAGAAATCGTATTCTCACCGCGAACAGTAATTGCCGGTGGAACAGATGATATCCCCAAAGGGTTTGCTAATTACAGAGACAACGATTTACGTCCCAGTTCGTTGTCAAACACACAGTGCAATGTTATTGTAGTAGTGGAGCCATCATTTGAAATCAAACGTATTACTGAGTACCCCTCTACATTTCTTCGAGAAAGAGATCGACCTTACGAAAAGTTTCTAGTAATTAGCACAAAGAGTAACTTTGATAAACTCAACGAGAATTTTTTGCGCCGAGTGCGATGGACAACTGACGTTTATTTTCTAGTCATCAATTCTAATAAGAAGAATATTGAATTGCTAACAAAATCACCTTTCACTAAAGGATTTACAAGGATTGATACTACAATACCTGAAAACGTATTGATTGGTAGTATGAGGAGAGGCTTGTACAGAAATCTTCAAGAAATTGAAATCATAGCAAAAGATAATTCTATGAGATTTAATAAATTTGAACTTCGAACTGTATGTGGTTCGTCCCCTTACGTGATTATTAAAAAAGACTTTTTTGTAACCTGCTTCGCTGATCGAGGTGTAAAATCTCCCCTCTTGGAAATGATGGCTGAATATTTAAATTTCACTGTTGTTTACGGTTCTAGCACATATAATTTTCGTGGTTACGTAAATTCGGAAGGTTATTATGCGGATGTTTATCAGTACAGGTGGTACAAAGTTAGATATTTGTCTTTTCCTGGAAAGAAGAGATTTATCTACTGTGTGGACAAACAGTCATACCACGAAAAGTCCTTATCGATCTATTTTGACATAATGGACATGAGTACATGGCTGGTATTTCTAGCGTGCAGCCTTACAGCTAATGCACTTATATTTCACTTTGCGAATCTTAAAATAAAATTTGAATCTATTCATAACTTCTTTGTTTCTGCCATTGCGATTCTTCTCCGTCAAAATCACAACCAAAGGAAACTGCTTCTGTATGGAATTCTATCTCTGATGTTGAATATTCTTGTAACTCAGTACGAAACTTACATCACGACTGAAGTTATTGCTCCTGTGGACAAGAAAGTAATGAAGAATTTTGGTGAACTCATTGAAAATGATTATAAAATACTTTCCATCATTGGGAATTTAAGGGGGATAACACAAAGTAGAGGCTATTATATAGTCTATCCTTATTTCGTACAATATGGTATCCCTGACAAAATGAACTCAAGTGTTTATTTCTACGATTCTGATAAAGCTGATGCACCTGTGTCTTATTATGATACAATTGTAACGTGTTTGTCAGACGAAAAACGTAAACTATTTGCGGATATAACTAATGAAGATGCTGATGACTTCATATCATTTATTCAAGACGGAATTCCCTTAATGAAATGTTTGAAAACACTTGAGCCTGCGGACGATGACCCCCTTGGATGGGTATTTGTTGGGTGGTATCGCCACGAACTGCTAAATGTTATCCAAGAACTGAATGAAATGGGATTCCTTGACCTTGTTCGAGATATTAACTATTTCAACCCTTCGCTATTCCAAGACCAAGAAAAAGAAAAGCACGCAGAAAAGGAATTTCGCAGTCTTAGTTTTGACATGAAAATTGGAGCAGTATTTCAATTTCTTGGATATTTGATTCTCCCTCCTTGGGTCATTTTTCTACTTGAAAGATACTTGACTTTACTTTATCGAAATATACGTGATCTTAAAGAATTCTGGTTTTACTTCAGCACTACGTAGTCTTTAGAAGGTGACTTATATCAAATTTATTTGTTTTACATCCCTTAACCATGCTCTTTCCGAACTTACATATTTCAGCATACAAATAAGTTGTCCCAAATCTGCTAATTTTATCAATATACGTATTTAAGTTAGAACTCTGTATGTACTGCTTAAATGGCGTAATCTGGTATTGAGGAAACAAATGTGTTTTTCAATAGCAATTAAAACCGTATTTATTCGCGTACACTCGCTTATGTATTATTTAGCTGACATAAGTTATTGAAAATTCATTTTAGGTAAATGTGGGGAAAGCAGAATTCATTTTCATGAAAGTATCTTGCTTCATTTTGCCATATGTAATTTTAATGTATGAAGAATCGTTAAATTGTTTTTGCAGCCATGAATTTATATTTGCTTACTTGAACCTGGACGCTGTCCATATTTTCATAGGTATCATTTTATCTAAATTCACTTCGTATTGTAGTGGAGTGTTCAAAATCTATAAGTTTTGTGATTCTTTGCAAAATGTAAAGCTATGGTTTAACGTTGGAGTTGACACGATTAGGTGGCGTCTGGTAATTGCGCATTTAAGTTGTTTTTGTTAAACATTCCATTTGTATATTGATGGTTAGCTACTTGAAATCTAGAACTAGTCTGCAGAACTGTACCTTAGGAAGAGTAGCACACTTTACATGGAGAATATTTACAAGAAATTTATTTAGTCCAATATCGACTGAATTGGCTACTATGTAGAATGGCCATCGTAAAATGTAGTCATGAATATTTTAATGACTTATGTCTGGGTTATGTCTAGCAACAGAGGACAACAAAGTAGAAAAGAAAGACTGAATAAGCAGAAGCAACATTGGATGGTAATGCGGTAAGCTGGTAATCTTTACTACTGTTACTGTAAGTGTTACTACATTATGAAACATTGATAGCAAACGTGTCGGACTACTTAATAAGTAGAAAAAAACGTTATGATTTAAGAGTTAGATTTATGTAACTTTGGCATATTTAAAATAATAATATGTAACGGTAATAATATAGTATAAGTTAATAGTATGTTTTGTGCAATGGCTATTGTACTAACTTAAGTTTAGCATTAGTACTGTATTCATAGACAAAATAAGAAGACGAAGTTAGGCCGTTTGTAAGGTATTTGATTGAAGGATGTCGGTTTCTTATTTGTATACCAAATTGTAGTAAAGGTAAAGGTGAGGAAGGGAGGTAGGCGCAGGCTGAGCGCCTGACCTCTGTCCTGGACGTAATTTAAAGGGCCAGCTTATATAGCTGGTCCTACATCCGTTTTAGTCCAGGTGTGGGAGTTAGGTAAAGGCAAAATGACATAATTAATATTCTGTAAGTTTAACACAAAAGAAACAAGTGCATATATAATTGCATATTATAATTATTGCATAAGTATTCTGCATAAGAGTAGGTATCTAAAGTAATGTAACGTACTGCGCAAGTGTGAGTGAGTAAAACAAGACGGAGAAAAGAAGTTGTTATTGCATGCCCTGTTAGTGCCATGGGACCGGAACTTCCCATGGCCAAGCGAGCAACATAGCAACAGGGACCAGACTGTGAACTCTGTATTGCTGTGGCTATTACACTGTGATAGCAGTAAAGTATTTATGTTTAGTAATTAATCTAATTAAGGTTTGCATATTAATGACGTGTACGCTTTTCAGTACTGCTGGAAATAAATTAATGAAGCATGTAATATGAAAACAGAAAAACTTAAATGGACATTGAAAACTCCGTAAATGTATCCAAATCTTTAGGTTTGCAGGAAAAGTAATAGTAAACACATTTTAACACAATTTGAAAAATGTCGGACCCTAAAAGCACATAAGCAATATTTCAATTATCAGATCTGTGAGAAATTGAAAAGCGAAATATAATTTCAACAATACACACGAATGTTAGTGGTATCACACATGTCTACAGAATGAGCAACCTAATATTATTTAAACTAACCAATAGTAAAGTAAAAGATGCTGAAAGCAGTGTACGCTTTTCAATACTGCTGGAAATACATTAATGAAGCATGTAATATGACAACAGAAAAACGTACATGGACTATAAAAACTCCGTAAATGTATCCAAATCTCTAGAGTTGCAGGAAAAGAAATAGTGAACATATTTCACCACAAAATGGAAAATGTCGTACCCTGAAAGCACATAAGCAATATTTTAATTATCAGATCTGTGAAAAATTGAAAAGCAAAATATAATTTCAACAATACACACGAATGTTAGTGGTATCACACATGTCTACAGAATGAGCAACCTAATATTTTTTAAACTAACTAATAGTAAAGAAAAAGATGCTGAAAGCAGCGTTCGGTTTTAAGTACTACTGGAAATAAATTAATGAAGCATGTAATATGAAAACAGAAAAACGTACATGGACTTTGAAAACTCCGTAAATGTATCCAAATCTCTAGATTTGCAGGAAAAGTAATAGTGAACAAATTTGAACACAATATGGGAAATGTCGGACCCTAAAAGCGCAAAAGCAATATTTCAATTATCAGATCTATGAGAAATTGAAAAGCAAAATATAATTTCAACAATACGCAAGAATGTTAGTGGTATCACACATGTCTACAGAATGAGCAACCTAATATTTTTTAAACTAACTAATAGTAAAGAAAAAGATGCTGAATGCAGTGTACGCTTTTCAATACTGCTGGAAATACATTAATGAAGCATGTAATATGAAAACAGAAAAACGTAAATGGACTATAAAAACTCCGTAAATGTATCCACATCTCTAGAGTTGCAGGAAAAGAAATAGTGAACATATTTCACCACAAAATGGAAAATGTCGTACCCTAAAAGCACATAAGCAATATTTCAATTATCAGATCTGTGAAAAATTGAAAAGTAAAATATAATTTCAACAATACACACGAATGTTAGTGGTATCACACATGTCTACAGAATGAGCAACCTAATTGTATTTAAACTAACTAATAGTAAAGAAAAAGATGCTGAAAGCAGTGTACGCTTTTCAATACTGCTGGAAATACATTAATGAAGCATGTAATACGAAAACAGAAAAACGTAAATGGACTATAAAAACTCCGTAAATGTATCCAAATCTCTAGAGTTGCAGGAAAAGAAATAGTGAACATATTTCACCACAAAATGAAAAATGTCGTACCCTAAAAGCACATAAGCAATATTTCAATTATCAGATCTGTGAAAAATTGAAAAGCAAAATATAATTTCAACAATACAGAATGATTTCAACTAACTAATAGTAAAGAAAAAGATGCTGAAAGCAGTGTACGCTTTTCAATACTGCTGGAAATACATTAATGAAGCATGTAATACGAAAACAGAAAAACTCCGGCCAAGCAGTATCATTAGCCCGACCTTCGGTCGGACTAATGAGACTGCTTGCCCTCCGTTTGCGCCCGTTCTCGGACTGGGTCGCGTTAGTGACTCCGGGCAGCAGCCACATTAGCACGACCTGCGGTCGTGCCAATGCGGTTGACTGCCCTCCGTTATTAGCCATTAGTGGACTTGTTGTTACCCTTTAGTAAAAATAGAATTAGAAGAACTTAATATAGTCTGCTTTAGAACTTTTAGCATATATTGCGTATATATGAGTAGCATATATTGAAATTATGGGAAGCAGATATTGAAATTATGAGAAGCATATATTGAAATTATGAGAAGCATATAGTGAATTTATGAGAAGCATATATTGAAATTATGAGAAGCATATATTGAAATTATGAGAAGCATATATTGAAATTATGAGAAGCATATATTGAAATTATGAGAAGCATATATTGAAATTATGAGAAGCATATATTGAAATTATGAGAAGCATATATTGAAATTATGAGAAGCATATATTGAAATTATGAGAAGCATATATTGAAATTATGAGAAGCATATATTGAAATTATGAGAAGCACATATTGAAATTTCTAGAAGCAATTAATGAAATATTGGGAAGCAAATATTAGCATTTTGTGATGCGAATTTCAAAACTTTGTGTTACAATCTTTGATATTTTATGAAGCGAACTTTCAAATTTTGGGAAGCGAGTTAAAACTTTTAATGCTATCCCCCTAACAAACCAAAGGAAGCAATTTTTAAATTTAAATGTCCTCCTTTTTTCGAAGCAATTTTTGCAAAATTTATTTATTTCTATTAAAGGTAAAACAGAAACGATATAAAATTCACGGAAAGGTTGGACCTTACGGAAATTCATTTATTGGTATATCAAAGTTTTTTATTATTAAAAGCTGCGAAATTAAAATTTTGACTAAAAGTTGAATTGACTATCTCCTCGGCCTTATGAAAACTAACGAATTTTGAGAAAACCGTTAGTACGATTTTCCTGGCCTACGAACTTAGCCTGTGACTTTTGCCAATTCGTTCAAATCCGGAGTAAAAAAATTTTTGATTAAAATTTACGAAAGTTAGAGTGCGAACAGACACACACACACACAGACAAACCCGTTCTATAAGCCCTTGGTCGGGCTAAAACGTAAATGGACTATAAAAACTCCGTAAATGTATCCAAATCTCTAGAGTTGCAGGAAAAGAAATAGTGAACATATTTCACCACAAAATGAAAAATGTCGTACCCTAAAAGCACATAAGCAATATTTCAATTATCAGATTACAATTGTGTAGCGGCCATTGTCAAAGTACAAATTTATCTATTTCAAAATTGGAAAACAAATTGGAAACGTCCTTACAAGAAAATGGAGAAACTAACTTGGATGTCTCACTATTAAAGAGTGAATTACAAAATTGGACTACTGAAATTCCAAATATAAAATTTTTGCCGTACGTTTTAGATGTAAACAACAAATCCGATTTGCAGGTACATAAGTTTAAGAATCTTGGAATATTTATAGCATTGTTCTTATTACATGAACACAACTTTAGGAAACCCTTTTAAATTTTAACAGGTGCCTGAAATTGAAGGAGAATTTGAAACTGCTGACGTCAGCATTAATAGTAACAGTAAGTACAAATTAATTTGTGTTCATTTAAGTGTTATTAACTTATAAGAAATGTTACATATTATACAATTGGCATTGAAATCAATGAATTCATTTTAATTATTTTAATAATAAGAAATATTTCATGGCGTAATTCAATAATTGCTTTATTGTTTCAAATTAAACAGCTATTAGAATTAATCTTAGATGCTTCCACAAATTTTATAATTTATATCTTATAAAAATGATTTTAGGTAATGCTAAATTGGAAACTGTAATTACTTGTGAGCATCACCAGGCTGCTCTTGAATGCACAGTTCCAGGGAAAGCCATCAGAATTATTAGCGCTAATTATGGAAGAACTGAACCTGGAGACAAAGTTTGCCCTAACTACAGCATTAGGACAACTAACTGTATCTCGGATGATTCCAAGAACAAAGTCATAGCTATGTAAGAAACAATTTTCAAAGTAATTTAAATAGTTCCTTGAAGATAAACTTTGCAGTCTTGAAAATGTTACCACTTGTACTGCCAAATTCGTAATTTGAAACCGTTTTACAATGAAAAGATATTTTGATTGGTTAAATTAGTTTGAAGAAGAAACTCTTACAAAAATTTACCATTTCATGATTTATGCCATTTACGATAATGATTTAATAATATTGCAGATGCGAAGGAAAACCCGGCTGTGCTGTGCAAGCATCCAATTCAGTTTTTGGAGATCCGTGTGTATATACCTACAAGTACCTGGAGATACAGTATAGCTGTGTCTAATGGCTTTGCATAAATTCTTGCGTCCTTTAACTCTAGCGGTACCAAAGGTTTTTTCTATGGTACGGGACCAAGCGACTACAATTGTAGCAACACATGGGAACAATCCTTAAGTATACCAAACGACTACATTTGTAGTCAGTGAATTGGGGAACGTTCATAGACAACGGAGCTAGCAATTTTTATTTAGTTATTTGTATGGATATATACATGCTGCAGAAATTATTCTTACGATGTAGGTGACATAATATAAGTGTTATATACGTATATTTGAGCAATATAGAATATATGTACATATATTTGGACAATGTAGAATATATATACATGTATTTGGACAATGTAGAATATATGTACATATATTTGGACAATGTAGAATATATATACATGTATTTGGACAATGTAGAATATATGTACATATATTTGGACAATGTAGAATATATGTACATATATTTGGACAATGTAGAATATATGTACATATATTTGGACAATGTAGAATATATATACATATATTTGGACAATGTAGACTATATGTACATATATTTAGATAAAATAGAATGTGCACGCGAATTTGGACAATGTAGAACATACGTACGCGTTCTGGGGCGTCATTGAATATATGTCCCATATTTGGCTATTATTGAATATAAGTACGTATATTTGTGCAATAAAGAACATATGTACGCACATTAGGCAATATAGAACATATATACATATATATGGCAATATAGAGCAAATGTACGCACATTTGGCAATATAGAACATATATAAACTTATTTGGCAATATAGAATATATGTACGCACATTTGGCAGTATAGAATGTATATACATATTTGACAATATAGAATAGGCATATTTGGACAGTACAGAATGTACTGTCCAAACGCATATTGGGAAATATAGAATATAAGTGGGCATATTTCTTCAGTAAAGAATTTATGTAGGCATATTTGGCAATATAGAATTTGTACTCGCATATTTGGGCAATATAGAATTTATTCTCTCATACTTGGACACTATAAAATTTATTCTCCAATATTTTGGCGATATAGAATTTATTTGGTCATATTTGGCCACTGTAGAATTTATTCTCCCATATTTGGGCAATATACAATTTATACTCGCATATTTGGGCAATATAGAATTCATAATCGCATATTTGGGCAATATAGAACATCGGTACTCATATTTGGGCAATGTAGTACGCATATTTATATATAATTATTTTATGTAATATCCGCATGCATGAATATATACCATACCATATATTTGTAGATTACTTGCTGTGCTATTTTGACAATCGATAATTTATAATGGGGAAGTTGTTCATGGATGGCCCTTTGCCATCTTTTTGGAATTATAAAAGGTTACATGAAAATTGGTGGCCTTATACATGGGCTCTTATGGACACAAAATTGACATTTTTTGGCAACTATCCTCTAGCTCTGCCATTTTTGAAGCAATTTAAAAATTTTTTTTGGGAAATTATAGAAAAATAAATTTGGTTCGAGTATCTTGGAAATCATAAGGAATAATGCACTACCCCCAAAGTTACAGCGCTGTAAAGGTAGTAAAACTACATTTGTAGTCCTTTGGTAGAGCCAGGGTTAATCCTCAGGACAATTATTCAAACTTATTCAAACTTACTTATGATATTCACTTTTGAATTTCCAAATCCACCAAAAAATTTTGTGTAAAAAAGCAATAAATTGGAAAACAAATGAAAGTTTGGTATGATTTAATTATATTTTTTCGATAATTTTATTGCACCTCAAAAATAGTACCCCACAAATTTAAATGGTCATTTTTCCACAAGTATAACAATCATGTTATTTTATTTTAGTAATCATAATGCATTACAAAACTTCAGGTATTCTTGTTAACATATTAATACATTTTATACAGTAAACAACGTAAATATATCTAAAAATTAGATTCCAATCAACCTTTATGCCACACAACTTTTGTTAAACTTTAGGTCAGACCATCAATAGTTTCGAAAAACTGATTTTATTATATTTTTTTAATTACAGTGTTTAATTTGAGGTTTTATGTTACTTCTAGAAGGTGCTGCCACATTATGTTTAGAATTACAATTTACTATGCAAAACAATGAAAAGTAAACTTGGGAGTGGCTTTCAAAAGGTAGACTGTTTCTGTATAAACTCAAGAACACCTTTTTCGGACAGGGCACGCCCCTTTTCCCCATTTTCGAAGACATAAAACGAGGACTGAGCATCGACATGTTCTTTCAACAAACTGTTTTCAAATTGCTTCTTGTCCCAATTAAGCCACCCAATATAAAGTTTCTTTCCAAAATTAAATAGCTTTTGAATTTCCAAAAAATCCACTAAATTTTCCTCCGCTTTCAAATCAGAGCATTCTACAACGAAATCCTCCACTCGAATGTTAGCCTTGCAAAGTTTTCTGGAATCCGTGAAACTGTGAATAATTAGTTTATCCAGAACCAAGTATTTTTCGTCGACCCAATTTATTGAGCCATAATCAAGCGTGAGCGTTTTGACGCTTCTAGGCATATTCAAGGAATTCATTTCCATGCCAGTATATCCACTACTTATTTTCAGGAAATTCAGTTGAGGGCAATTCATAAAATGGGAGAAAATTGAACAATCGGCCCCATATGGAATGCCCACATGTAAATATTGCAATTTCTCCAACAAAAAAGGGCGACTACAAAGTACACCACTCATTGAAGTTAAAGTGAGTTTTTGAATTGAGTTAGGTAAAGTGAACAAATCAAAATTGTTCACTCGAGACAAGAATAGTTTCTTAATTTTCATTTGACTATTTAACGAATAAGAAATAGAAGTCATTTCCAAATGCTCTATAATCCATTGAGATGTTTCCCCATTCAAAATCTCAACGCCTCTTAATACCAGATTGTCCAAAGTAATATTTCCACCTAAATCCAAAATATATTTCGTAGACCTCCAACGCCGTAATGACACATCTTTTGCTTTACAAAAGTCCACCACATCATTTATTCGAACTTGTTCCAATTTTATTCCATGTTGATAAAACTCCGCGTTCGTCAATTTCAGTTTAGTACAGCAAATCTTAATTCCTGCTTCAACGTTGATTCGGCATCGGGACAGTGTTAGGTCCTTTATATGTGCAATGAGACTTAACGGCAGATTATCCAAGTTATCCGAATTATAGTAACTGTCATCAATTTCAATTGACAATTTTGTCATGTGTTTCGCATCTTTCTGTACCAGAGGGGATTTAGATATCCAAGAACTGAGGTCAATCTTCTTCGCAATAGTTTCATGTCGGCAATCGAACTTTAATGTTAATTCTTTAATGCACTTTTGGTGCTCTTCAAAAAATTTATTTAATTCTTCAATCGTCCAGGAATAGTATCCATACGTCTTAATTGAACCCAAAATCTCGAATGCACTGAAAAAAGTAGCGGAGTCTTGGAAACGAGACTGAAAGTCCACAGGAAGACGAGGTGTGGGATAACTTGTATGAAAACGGATAAGTGAGCGCCTCGCAAGAACTACTTTTCCTGCTGAACCCCACTCACGACAAACAAAACGACAGTTTTTCACTTCTCTAATATTCAGAAACCCAAATAGACAACGAACGACCTACATTTTAGATAATTTAGTAGCCAATTACTCCTGTCCATTTTATTGAACAGTGAAACAGTGTCAAAAAATATAAAACTGAGTTATTCTGTCGTGCAAAAGGATTTGTGACTTACTGGAAAAAGCAGCATTGGATTTTTATCAACCTCTAATGATTTGGCAATCGATGTATTTGCTGGCATAATAAAACTATCTTCATTTCTGAATCCCTGAAGCAAAAGTAAAAAATTTAGTTTGAGAATGAGAGAAAATGAGAGATTATTTAGTCTAGTTCTAAATGGATTGATTGCTAACATTATTTTTTAATTAATCTTACGTCATCGGTTGGTAAGTCTTCAAAAGCTTCGGTATTTCTGGTGGACATTCTGAATTTAATTTTAATCCTTCCACTATCTCCAATGTTCTAAGTTACTTTAACATTCTAAGTTACTTTAACATTCAACAATACCTTTAAATATTTAAAATAAATCGAGCCAAGTCACGCCACCATATGACAAATGATATTTTCTTTTTAAATCCTCAAACTTTGGATTATTATCTTGTACTTCAACAAGTCACAAAGAAGACACGTAATACTGCTATTTAGGTAATACTACAAAGAATAGTATTTACTCCTTGTGTGTAAACTACTGTAATCTAAATTATGTTACTTGGGTCGATAATGTCCATCACGTAGTGTTATAAGATAACTTTATGTCATAATTAGTGTCCATTATCATTATATATATTCAGCGTCCAACTATTGAAAAAGTCTTCTTGGTCGTACAGTCATTACAGTAGCTCACCAATCCGATCACTAACTTTTCCAATAAAAAATCCCAAATATTGATGAAAAGGGGTTCTCGAACATTTTATTATTGCAAAATAAGGCTGTTCCAGCATTTTCTGGTTGCTAATTAGCGCTATCTCCCCGTTCGTAGAACGGGTGAAAAAGACTAGTTTACTATAAATGTCATATTGTTTGTGAAGATTATAACCATGTCAAATAACACTTACTTACAAATGGCATAATAACAATAAAGATATAGTCAATTAACACTAATTGCATAATTAAATAACTATTATGTCAGCATATAGCATAATAATAGCATAATAGCATAATTAAAATGTGGAATCCCAATTATATTATGAAAATAGATTTACGTACGTAGTAATCAACTTGCAACAGGATACATAATTCTCCGGTAATTTTATTGCAAGACTGCTATTAATAAGAAAAATATTCAATACTTGTTCCACATTAAGATTTCATAGGTTCAGTAGAGCTTACAGATAATTATCTGTTGTTGCAATATTATTTATTGGAGTAGATGAGTATCTTTTACAATAAAATTCAACCCAAATGCATTGTATATTTAAGCATGCTGTACTCCTAATTGCATTCTACGAATTATTCACCGAAAAATTTAATTGTGAATAGATAATAATATTTATAATGATAATACAATTAATACAATACACAAGTAATAATGATTATCTTTATTGAATTACGACTCTTATGGTAAAATTTTAGTTTTAAGGTAAATTGATTATTCTGACAAATTTTTTAATGGAAAACTGATGATTTTTATTTCTCTATGTAAACATTAAGCACTACTACCATGAGTCGTATCTGCAAACTGATTTTGTTACTCATTATAGCAATGAAGACAATTCTAGTTACAAGAAGGTTTTGCTGCGTTTTCTTTGAAAAGTGGATTAGGCTGCAAAACTTAGAAAATGCACTTGGGAAACAGAAACGTTGTCAAAGCTGAGATTCGAAATGTTCCGGTATAAGCTCAGAAAATATCTTTTGAGAAAGGGCACGTCCTCTGTTCCCAATTTCGAAGACATAGAATGATGACTTAACATCCACATATGTTTTCAAAAGACTGTCTTCAAATTGGGTCTTGTCCCAATTAAGTTTCCCGATATACAGTATTGTCCCAAAATTGAAACGGTTTCGAGTTTCCAGAACGCTAACCAAACCTGCATCTACTTTCAAGTCGACGCATTTCACAATGAAATGCTCCATTCTAATTTTAGTTTTGCAATGTTCCTTGACATCTTCGAAATCCTCAACATCTAGAACTAGTTTCTCGAGGTTCAAGTAATTTTCGTCGACCCAAACTAAAGGTTAATCAATTGTGAGTGTTTTGACACTTCTAGGCATATTCTGGGAATTCATTTTAATTTTGGAAAACCCATTTAACTCCAAGAAAGCCAGCTGAGGACAATTCATAAAGGGAGAGAGGATTGAACCACCGGTACCAGTGATTAAAGTATACGAAATACTTAAATATTGCAAATTCTGGAGCACAATAGACTGACTACAAGTCAAATCGTAAGTTGAGTCCAAAGTAAGCTTCTGAATAGAGTTGGGTAAAGTGAACAAGTCAAAAGAGATGAAGTCCTTCAGGCACAGTTACTTAATTTGCAACTGACTGAACTGTAATGAATTTGGAACATCACAAATCTCCAATTGCTCGATAGCCCATTCAGATGTTCCTCATTTATTACTTTAACGGATTGTAATATTAAACTATCTAAAGTAACAGTTCCCCATAAATCCAAAACATATTTTTTAGAAGTCTCACTAATTAAAAGTACACATCTGTCGTTTTACAAAAGTCCACAATGTCATTTATTCGAACACGGTCCAATTTTCTACTTCCACCTTGAAAAAACATCCGAATCCTGCTTCAATATTGATTTTGGCTTTGCAAACCGATAGTTCTTTAATTTGCGCAATCAGGTGTAAGGGAACAGCCAGCGTATTTCTATCGCAGCTAATTGTTAGTTTTGTCAAGTATTTTGCGTCTTTCTTTCGATTTCGATATCCAAGAATTGCGGTCAACTTTTTTCAGTCTTTTCAGTTGTGTATTGGAAATTTAATGTCAACTGTTTAATTTATTTTTGCTGGACGTCAAAAAACGTTGCTAGTTCTTTAATAGATCAAGAATCGAGTCGACGCCCACCAGTTAAACGCCCAGAAATCTGGAATGCACTGAAAAGAGTTGCTAAGTCCGGAAATAAGGAATAAAAGTCCACAGGAAGGCTTTTTTATAATAGAGAAGCAGTATAATAGTATATAAAAACTGTCATACGTATTAAAGAATTGTCACTTACTGGAGGAAGCAGAAATGGATTTTTCTTAACTTCCAATGATTCGTCAATTGATGCATTTGGTGACAAAACAGACTTTTTCATTTATTAATCCCTGGAAAGAATATAGTTTAAGGTGACAACTTTGAATAATGCAGTAATGGTATGATAATATTTGTTAAGAATTTGAGTTATTTTGTGAATCTATTTATATTTTGTAGTTATCCTTGATTTTGTATTTTGTAAAAATGTCGAACGTTTGTTGTACGTTTAGATGATAGAGTTGTGTAGATTGAACTCTCTAGAACGAGAAGGAGAGTAGTGTTGCAGAGAACATCGTAGCGATCGAACGTAAGACCTAGCACTGCTAGCTGTTATATTGAACCTGATTAATTTTGATATTATTTCATTTCTGTTGGTATATTTAGTTGAAATTAACTAAATAAATATAGTTAAACAAGATACTACTTCCATTCGTTAATTAGTCACTTTTGAATTCATACTCAATCACATACATTTAGTTGAGGAAAGGTCGAAGGGTATTTGATCGTAAGAACCCCAACATTAGTGGCGCGGACTGTAGGATTGATTGTTGTTTGTGATTGACATTGACATTCATCAGTGCAAGTGATATCGATAACTAACAAGAATTGAGTGACGATGGAAGCAACTAAACGAAAACGATCCGCCATTCGGACGGTTTTTACGAAGACAGCCAATGATTTGGATGACGAACTGAAGAAAACTACAATTAACGAAAAAACAATCAACATGTTGTTGATACGATTGGAGGGCACCGGTCAGCGGCTTCAAGAGGCCAATGAAGAAATTATGGTTGCTCTTACCGAAAGTGATGCTGGTCCGGAGCCATTCGAAGCAGAAGTGATGACGAGTGAAACATACAACTATCGATTGAGTGACTTGCAATATCAGGTACAGGCAGTCATTAATAAAAATAAGAATGTCCAGGCCGATGAATTTTTGTCAGTGGCTGACGACGGTGATGCTAAATCCAAAAGAAAGTTCAAACTCCCCAAAATCGAATGGAAGAAGTTTGGTGGAGATCCGAAAGACTGGTTAGGATTTTGGGGTCAGTTCTCCAAAATTCACGATGACAAAAAATGGATTTAGCCGATAAGTTTCAATGCTTGTTGCAAGCAGTTGAAACTGGAACAAGAGCTGCCATATTAGTTGGGAGTTTCCCCCCAAGTGGCAAATGTTATCCTAAGGCCATTGAAAGCCTTAAGGACAGATTCGGCAAGGAAGAGACACTAGTGGAAGTTTACGTTCGTGAGCTCCTTAAGCTAGTGCTACAGAATGCCATGAATCCGAAAATGAAAGTTGTGTTGTCTTCACTTTATGATCGATTGGAAACACAACTTAGAGCTCTGGAGACACTTGGAGTCACCAGTGACAAATACGCCTCTATGCTTTATCCCCTAGTGGAGTCATGCTTACCAGAGGACGTCTTAAGGGCCTGGGAAAGAAATCGGAATCGAGGAAGAGAAACCAGTGCTCCAGCTGAAGGATCTGCTAAAAATCAATTAACTTTGTTAATGGATTTTCTCCACGGTGAAGTGAAAAGCGAAGAAAGAATTTCAGTTGCCAGACAAGGATTTGCAGTCGGAAAAGAACCGAAGAAAGAAAACAAGAAAACCGAAAAACAAGAAACTGTTCCTACTGCTGCCGGATTATTTGCAGGCACCGACCAGTCAAGAACAGGCAAGAAATCTTGCGGATTTTGTGACATGACTAATCATTTCACTAAAGACTGTAACCGTGGAAAGAGGATGTCCCTTACTGAAAAGAAAAGTATTCTACTGAAAAAGGGTATCTGTTTCATTTGTTTTGATAGTGGGCATACTGCTAAATTTTGTAAAGCAAAACCGCAGTGCTCAGTGTGTACTTTAAGACATTATACGATTATGTGCCCAGAGTTGAACGCACATAAAACTGAAAAGTCACAAGATAAAAAATCACAAGTGATTTCTGAAAAGACTGATTCGAAAGACAATGTACTTGCTAATAATACCAGTTCCCCAGAAGTGTTATTACAAACATTGATTGTTATTCTGATTAATGGAAAGAACGAACAGAAAATTAGAGCAGTGATTGATCAATGTTCTCAAAGATCTTAACTTTCAGAGAGAGCAGCGAAAGCAGTCGGATACGTGAGTACTGGAAAAGAAACTGTAGTGCACAATTTGTTTGGTGGTGTGCGCACTAAACCTAAAGAACATTTCCGGTATCAAATTCGATTGTGTGATTTGAATAAGAAATACTACTGCACATTTGAAACCTTGAACGAACAACAGATATGTACAGACATCCCGAAAGTCAAGACAGGACCTTGGCTTACCGAATTGAAGTCAGCAAATATTTCTCTCTCAGATATTGCTTCGACTAATAAAGATATTGACTTGCTCATCGGTGCTGATGTAGCAGGAAAACTGCTGACAGGAAATCTGAAGCAATTAAATGCTGGACCTGTAGCAGTAGAATATCACCTGGGCTGGACTTTGATGGGGAAAACACCGGGTGAGATTGCTAAGAGTAATAGTAGTCTTCTTGTTACTACTTTACATGTTACCGATGCCAGTATTCAGGATTTATGGAAACTTTATGCGATTGGAATTTGCGATCCAGCAGAATCTAAATCCGAGAACGAAATACAAGAAGCTGCAATGAATCATTTTTTGCAGACCGTGAAGATTAATGCTGAAGGACGCTATGAAATTGCGTTGCCCTTCACATGCCAACCAGAAAGATTGCCTACCAATGAAAAGTTGGCAGAAAAACGAATGAATACACTTACGAGAAAAATGCTCGCTAGTGACAAGATTGAAGATTATAAGAATGTATTCGATGTGTGGGAACAAGAAGGAGTTATTGAAGAAGTTCCTATCGAAAAATATAACAATTACGGTCATTACATGCCTCATCGTGCAGTGTACAAAGATTATGGCACTACAAAGATAAGACCCGTATTTGATGCTTCAGCGAAAGAACGATTTTCACCATCACTCAACGATATTTTAGAAAAAGGACCGAACTTGTTAGAATTAATCCCTTCTATACTGACGAAATTCCGTTTGAAGAAAATTGGAGTGTTGGCAGACATAAAGAAAGCGTTCTTGCAGATTAGTGTGAGACCGGAAGATCGTGATTTTCTACGTTTTATCTACTGGAGCAAAACAGAAAACGATTTTGAAAACTTAAGAAAGTTCAGACACAGACGAGTTGTATTTGGTGTGACATGCAGCCCTTTTCTGTTAGGAGCTACATTAAACTATCATTTCCATAGTGCACCAAATCATCTCAAAGAAACGGCAGAAATTCTAAAATCATCATTTTATATCGATAACTGTGTTACCAGCTTGGACGATATGGATGATGTAGAAAAATTCAAGAATGAATCAGAAAAATGGTTAGCTTCCGCCAAATTTGACCTAAGAGGGTGGGAGTGGAGCAATCCTGACGGAGAAAATCGAACTGTTCCAGTACTTGGACTTGCTTGGAATCTGAAGGAAGATACCTTGTCGTGTGATCTTTGCAATTTCCCTACAGAATTTTCTCCTCTGACGAAAAGAAAAATTCTATCCGCTGCTACAACCCTCGAAGAACATGAAGAATTGTAAGCCTGTTGCAGTCGGAGATATAGTTTTGATTGAAGCAGATAACATGAAGAGGATCGACTGGAACCTGGCTAGAATCATGGAAATCTACCCAGGAAGAGACGGAATTGTTCGTGTGGCAAAGCTGAAGACTGCTAAGGGGCAGCTTACCCGACCTTTGCAACGACTATATCCACTTGAAGTTTCACATGAGGATCGTTTGAAGACTTTTGTGAACTTATTCAAGACGACGGAAGAATTGGAGGTTGTCACTCGCAGTGGTCGTAGAGTGAAACCGCCAGAGAGTTTAGTTAAACTAGATGAAGTTTGATTTATCATTTATCATTTATTTGAATTGAATTATATTACAATTTAATGAAATTTCTTATATGTTATCGAAATTCCAGGTGGGAGTAATGTTAAGAATTTGAGTTATTTTGTGAATCTATTTATATTTTGTAGTTATCCTTGATTTTGTATTTTGTAAAAATGTCGAACGTTTGTTGTACGTTTAGATGATAGAGTTGTGTAGATTGAACTCTCTAGAACGAGAAGGAGAGTAGTGTTGCAGAGAACATCGTAGCGATCGAACGTAAGACCTAGCACTGCTAGCTGTTATATTGAACCTGATTAATTTTGATATTATTTCATTTCTGTTGGTATATTTAGTTGAAATTAACTAAATAAATATAGTTAAACAAGATACTACTTCCATTCGTTAATTAGTCACTTTTGAATTCATACTCAATCACATACATTTAGTTGAGGAAAGGTCGAAGGGTGTTTGATCGTAAGAACCCCAACAATATTGCACATTACGTTAGCAAAAACTCGCGAATTTTTAGAACACTCTTCCCTATTTTTGGAATGCATTTTGGAATGAAATGAGTGGGATACTCAAATTTGTGAGGTGATGGAAAAAAGGAAGTCATTTAAATCATTGAAGACACTTAAACTGCAATAATAAATAATAAGTGAATTTTAATAAAATAAAACACAAAAGGAAGCTGTACTATAAGCTATACTTTGCGTATTATTTAACTTTGTCCACTTAAAAAACTTCTAAATGTGATATTATTTTAAAAATTCGTCACTATTTATTCCCATTGTATTTAGATTCCATTTCTCAACCAGGTACTTAATACTTAAATCCTAATTCATTTCTTTATAACGATTCATTTATAAAAAAGAATTACGTCTCGAAATTTTTCATGTTGTTGGGATACTGACAGTTGCAAGTCAACAAAATTTTCCGGATTTCTGACGGGCATTCTGTATTTATTTTGAAAAAATTCTTCCACTAAAAATTCAAAGAACTGGGCTGATTTCTGAATTGACTCTAATGTTGACTAACTATTGGTTCACGCAGAGTGCGATCTTTTGGAGGTAAAATAACTTAAAGTTGACTGCAATTAGTTGCATGTAGTAATTCATTCAAGCTCACACAATTATCTCTGAAGCACCTGGCGAAATAAATATTTTAAAAGGTTTTACATTAACGTCCAAATACAATTAATATGCATCAGATTGTCAAACAGGCTTGCAGTTTATAAAGAATTTAATTTTAAAATTTAAAATATGAAATAAAAAAGAATTTTTAAATATATGATATTGCGATGCTAATGCAGAAGCATATAAGCTTTTAGCGTAATTTTTTTAATACAAATGAGGGGGATGAAATTCTTATTAATTTAAAATGTAATTAATTAATTTAATTAATTTAATGTTGTTGGGCAATTAACATTAACAAATCGTCAAAGGTTTCTGGTTTTCTGTTTGAAGTTCTGAATATTATTTTGGACAAATTCTTCTGGGAAAGACTTCAAAATTTGAACAAGTAACTAGGAATGTCATCAGAGTTCACTAAATATCAGCAAGCCTTTTAGTCAATATAAGCTGTAATTAAAGGCAAGCAAACTATATGATTCACGCTCACAAAACTTAAGAACTCGGAAGCGTTTTCTGAAATTCTAGTGGTAAGAAAATGACTTGAGTACTGTTGGTGGTTGTTGAGAAGACAAACGAAAGAGAAGTTTTAATTCCTCAATACTTTTAGTCCAAAGAGTTTCTTATACATTTCATCAACCATTTCCATGCATAAATACACGAATCGCCAGAAGGAACATTCTTCTGCTTTACGAGTACTAGGTACTAGTACTCGTACTTACGCATTCTATGTAAATATTCTGCTGCTTCAGCAAAATAATTGAGTTGTTAGGATTGATCCCTTCTCTTCTGCTAAAAAATATTGTAAGCAATATATTAAGAAAGGAAATGAGTCAGCAAAACTCAAAAGTTTTGAAGATAATAAATATATCGTACATATTAAGCATTGCAAGTGTTAAAAATACTGTCATAAACCTAACTCTAAATACTAGTGCAGAGAATAGCGAAGCGGTTGACTTGATAAATATCCTTCCCTATAAATTACCCATGTTGTGATTTTACTGGGATAATTATACAACTTTAGTATACCATAAAAATTGACTACTTGTTGAGTGTGTACTAAAAGGAATTGGTGTAAATAAAGAAGAAATTATGAGTTGTAAAATAATACTGACAAACATTAGTAGAAGAAAAGCATCAGTAAGCCTTTAAAGAATGTAGAGTATAACAGCGGATATTGATAACTTTTATCCAAATTCTACGCAACGGATGTGTTCTGACCAAAAACTTTAGTTAATTGCTACTTCTTAAGTAATGGATTAATTGTGGCACGAAGCACATATACATTTGTTACATACGATGAAAATACCTTTCCAATTTATTGGTAATACCACAGATATAGATTATACTATTACATATCAATAACAATGACAATTTTTTCCTTGACATGACAAAATTATTTCATGAAATGAACTTTGTGACAAACACTTTCTATGAATTTATTAAATCGTCCGTGTGCCGTGTGCATAAGTACATTTACTTCTTCAGCAGGAATCAGTAAAATTATGGACCGCTGCTTATATCAAGCTTTGATAATACTTTTAGTCGGTTTGAATTTTAGTGTCAGAGAAGCTAAATCGCAGGATGCAATTTAGGCCATCCGAATCGGATTGTAACAAATATTGTCACAGGTATGATTTTCATCGTTTTGTTCTTAAATAAAATGAAATATTGCACCCTAATTTATATTTTTTATTTTTCAGTGATTGTTCTTCTGGGTCCGAATATAGACCATGCGCCAAAGCAAAGGTGTATTGCAGTTGTGGGTAAAAGAAAAGACATTTTTGATTATTTTTTATTCAGAAATTTAAGTAATTAAGTTATGTGTAAACTTATTAAATTATATATAAAGACGTCCTCCAAACAATTCATATTTAATTCATAACAGTAAGCAATTGAATGATTTAAATCAAAAAACAAGTTGTAGGGAACTGTACTTGTATTGAAATAGAAAATGAATTTTTATGTAATTAATAGCCCTCCTCCTACTACTCCTACCAAAGTTTCCGGTTCGATTCGTCCCAGGACCGTTTTTATAATAATTGTCGTTGTAGTCTATGCAATCATGTCCGCATGTGTATGTTGCTTAATTGTCGGTAAGCTCCTTTTCATTTTACAAAATTTAAGTTTGCTTTAGAAATCAGATGAAATTATCATTATTTTGGTATGAAAAATAAAACCAGTTGGAGGACCAGAAAATTTTCATGTAAGAGGGGGTAACTCGAGTCAACCTGTGCCAATGGCAACTCGCTACCCAAATACTCCAGCGCCATCAGGTTTTAGTAGACTTTTATTTGTTTTAAATTAACCCAATTAACCACAATGCTACTAAACCTACAACACCACATTGACCTTGAGTAGCGTAAAAATCGTATTAATACCACGGAGTTTTACTGTTTAAATGTACATTTTATGTAAAAGTTTTCATTTAATATGGTACCCCCAGTGGGGTATTGTTATGAACTGGGTATTAACTTCGACTTTTATGGTATTCTAAAATTCTTTGGTATAGTACACATTGGTGCTACATAATAGTATATTTTATTATCTACCAATACTACCGTAATCTAGGAAAGACTCTGTAAATGCGGTTAACTAAAATAATTTTTTACAGTTCCTGCAAGTCAGCAGTTACCTTACAATCCTGGATTTACTAACCACAACAGCCTTGGTCTTGGCAACATTGACAGTTTGCTAATAACATTTTTTTGATAGAAATTCGTATAAAATATTAATTAATGGAATATTAAAATATTAATACCAGTTTTTCTAAATAACATTACAAGACACATGTTAAGTACAGTTTTGCCCACTAATCATGCATCATTATACTACAATACATTATATTATCATATTACAGGAAAATGCCTGTAATATTTGAAAATGCCTCTCGTGAAGTTTGAGAGGCATTTTCAAACATAGTACCTAATGTCACATCCCCATGATGCGTGACTAGTGCGCAATACTGTAGTATTAGCAGGGAGCTACTTTTCGAAACATTGTAAATCGGAACATGCAGTACTATAATACTATAGAATCTTCGAAACATCGTGAGCAAATCATATCGCAAGTTTCAAAATTTCATTCCCCATCGCTACTTTACGATATTTCGATAATAAGCTCCCTGGTTATAAATTATGAATATTGAATAATGCGTAATGTGGTTGTCTTCCGGAAATTCCTCTAATTTCTTAATTTCCACAGATCCACCGAGCTATTCGGAAGTAACTTCACGACTCCAATAGATGCAAATCAATCACACAAAGTAGTTTGGAAATTTCGAAAGCAAACATTGAAATGGACAAAGCATTGGTGAAAATGCAAAAGAAAACCAAATAATTTTATTTTAGTGGTGTTACCCGAACGTGCTTCATTACTTTTATTGATGATTTCTGCACAAACAACACTTACTCGATTTTAAATAAATAATTTTTATCAAAGTAATAAAGTTTTGAAAAACTGTCTGAAATGCATCCGTTTCCGTTGAAAGTGGAATAGAAAAACTGAAAAAGAGGGAGAAAAAGTCATTTATTAGACAAATTCAGGAAATTATTACGGAGAGTGCTTTAATTGATTGAACTATTGACAATTAATTGGCAGCCAAACCTGCTTTGCGCAAATCAAAAGACGCGACTTTAACACAGACAAGAAATTATCTAAAAAATTGGTTGGTTGGGCAAATAATATTGTGCTTGTGTATAAAGTAGGGTAATATTATAACAAACTTCCCCATGTGGCATCCAGTTTCAGCGCTAACAGGATTCTCTGATAAGAGTTTACCGCCACTAAATGAAATGAAACCAAAGTTGATGCTTACATGAACTCATAAGTTGACTGATGCAATTTTAGTGCTTTATTGCAAACAAATATATCGTTCCCTTCATCAGTTAGCTGCTAAACCACTTTGATCATTATTTCCAAAAAGTACACTACAAACTACACTGATGAGAAAACTGAAATATAACCGCCATGCGCCATTGCAACGCCAAATGAAACTATTCATGTCTGAAATAATTTTAGTAGCCCCAGTTAAGATGTTGTAAATAATCATACGTGCAATATGCTAAGTTTTACTTTTCTGCTTAAATAAATAAATAAATAAATATGCTTTCAAAATTTGGAGCTTGTGGTTTGTAACCTTTGGAAAATATGTTCAGAGAGGTTTTGCAATTTTTGGAAAATTAATCATCTTGTTTTAAAACTTTTCTGATTAAGTGATCAAGTGGATTACCACCTTTATGAATTAATTATCAAATGGTTTAGCACATCGCTGAGCAGAGGGACGATACATTATACTATGCAGCTGCTAGCTGTAGGCTCTATATTTGGGACTGTATTTCTGGAACCCATTGACCGATTGACCCTATCTGCTAGATTTAGCTTCCACTGGACCTCATCTTGATGTGTTCCAAGTCTGAACTCATTACCTCATTGCGTTCTTGAGTTATAGTGGATACGGACGGACGGACAGACAGACAGAGCGTTTACATAATGTAGCTCCGCTACATAATAACTTATAATAAATGTTTTATATTTTTTATGATGGATTCTCTGACAAATGTAAAGTTTTGGCTGAAGTTTGGGCATGATTGTACCTAGTAGTATGGTTGCGTGTTTAAGCGGCTACGTTAAACATTTGAGCAGAAAGCAGATACTTAGCTATAACAAAAGCAAAATCAACATTGCATGTTATATGCTAAACCTAACGTATAAGAGCTTTTTAAGTAAACAAAATGATATGTCATATGGGAAGACTGGTCTCGCGATATACAGAGTACAAGAAAAAAGCAAACTTGGAACAGAACTTCCTTAAACGCTGTAAGGAATTTTTTTATACATGTTACGCGTTTGGGTTATTGGAAAAAAGCATGTGGTGGCAGACAGCTTTGGTATGCATTGAAGTCTGTAATTATTGATAAGCACTCGTTCGTGTTTCTACTAGTATGTTTTAGTAACGTAATACAGTAATAGCAAATGTAAAAGACGGGACTTTATTGATTGCAGAACTTCTGGTACTTAAAATCGATGTCTAAGTAGACAAAAGAAGTCGGTTTAATATTTTTCTTTGCTGTCTTCGGCTTTGGAAAGCTATTTGACAAGGGATACGGAATAGTCTTCTCTGAAATAATTGCTACAAACTAATAAGTTATAAAAATATCGTTATTACCAAAATCTTGAAAATTAGGACGCTAAAAGTTTATTATCATACTACTCTTTATTTATCCTAAGACTATATCACTATCACAATAATGGTTTCACATAAAAACTATATCAGCACGATTTTCCTTTCTTGTTTCATTTTCAGTGCAGACGGTCAGAATTTATTGTCCTCACTTTCAAACTGTGATTTGGATATTGTTTTGCACCCCAGTAATTTGCAAGATGATGTTTTCCAAGAAATCGTATTCTCACCACGAACAATAATTGCCGGTGAAACAGATAATGTCCCCACAGGGTTTGCTAATTACAGAGACAACGATTTACATCCCAGTTCATTGTCAAACACACAGTGCAATGTCATTGTAGTAGTGGAGCCATCATTTGAAATCAAACATATTACTGAATACCCCTCTACATTTCTTCGAGAAAGAGATCGACCTAACGAAAAGTTTCTGATAATTAGCACAAGAAGTAACTTTGATGAACTCAGCAAGAATTTCTTGCGTCGACTGCGATGGACAACTGATGTTCATTTTCTGGTCATCAATTCTAATAAGAAGAATATTGAAATGGTGAAGTCACCATTCACCAAAGGATTTACAAGGATTGATATGACAATACCTGAAAACGTATTGATTGGCAGTACGAGGAAAGGTTTATATAGAAATCTTCATGAAATTGAAATCATCGCAAAAGATAATTCTATGAGATTTAATAAATTTGAACTTCGAACTGTATGTGGTTCGTCCCCTTACGTCATTATTAAAAAAGACTTTTTTGTAACCTGCTTTGGTGACCGAGGTGTAAAATCTCCGCTCTTGGAAATGATGGCTGAATATTTAAATTTCACTGTTGTTTACGGTTCAAGCACATATAATTTTCGTGGTTACGTAAATTCGGAAAGCTATTATGCAGATATTTATCAGTACAGGTGGTACAAAGTTAGATATTTGTCTTTTCCTGGAAAGAAGAGATTCATCTACTGTGTGGACAAACAGACATATCACGAAAAATCCTTATCGATCTATTTTGACATAATGGACATGAGTACATGGCTAATATTTCTAGCGTGTAGTCTTACAGCCAATGCACTTATATTTCATTTTGCGAATATTAAAATCACGTTCGAATCTATTCATAATTTCTTTGTTTCGGCCATTGCAATTCTTCTCCGTCAAAATCACAACCAAAGGAAACTTCTCTTGTATGGAATTCTATCTTTGATGCTAAATATTCTTGTAACTCAGTACGAAACTTACATTACGACTGAAGTTATTGCTCCTGTGGACAAGAAAGTAATGAGCAATTTCGGTGAACTAATTAAAAATGATTATAAAATACTTTCCATCATTGGGGATTTAAGGGGCATAACCAAAAGTAGAGGCTATTATATAGTCCATCCTTATTTCGTACAGTATGGAATTCCTCACAAAATGAACTCAAGTGTTTATTTCTACGATTCTGATAAACCTGATGCACCTGTGTCTTATTATGATACAATTGTAACGTTATTGGCAAACAAAAAACTTAAACTATTTGCGGATATAACTAATGAAGATGCTGATGACTTCATATTATTTATTCAAGACGGAATTCCCTCAATGAAATGTTTAAAAACACTTGAGCCTGCGGACGATGACCCCCTTGGATGGGTATTTGTTGGCTGGTATCGCCACGAACTGCTAAATGTTATCCAAGAACTGAATGAAATGGGATTCCTTGACCTTGTTCGAGATATTAACTATTTCAACCCTTCGCTATTCCAAGACCAAGAAAAAGAAAAGCACGCAGAAAAGGAATTTCGCAGTCTTAGTTTTGACATGAAAATTGGAGCAGTATTTCAATTTCTTGGATATTTGATTCTCCCTCCTTGGGTCATTTTTCTACTTGAAAGATACTTGACTTTACTTTATCAAAATATACGTGATTTTAAAGAATTCTGGTTTTATTTCAGCACTACGTAGTCTGTAGAAGATGATTTATATCAAATTTGTTTGTTTTACATCCCTTAACCATGCTCTTTCCGAACTTACATATTTCAGCATACAAATAAGTTGTCACAAATCTGCTAATTTTATCAATATACGTATTTAAGTTAGAACTCTGTATGTACTGCTTAAATGGCGTAATCTGGTATTGAGGAAACAAATGTGTTTTTCAATAGCAATTAAAACCGTATTTATTCGCGTACACTCGCTTATGTATTATTTAGCTGACATAAGTTATTGAAAATTCATTTTAGGTAAATGTGGGGAAAGCAGAATTCATTTTCATGAAAGTATCTTGCTTCATTTTGCCATATGTAATTTTAATGTATGAAGAATCGTTAAATTGTTTTTGCAGCCATGAATTTATATTTGCTTACTTGAACCTGGACGCTGTCCATATTTTCATAGGTATCATTTTATCTAAATTCACTTCGTATTGTAGTGGAGTGTTCAGAATCTATAAGTTTTGTGATTCTTTGCAAAATGTAAAGCTATGGTTTAACGTTGGAGTTGACACGATTAGGTGGCGTCTGGTAATTGCGCATTTAAGTTTTTGTTAAACATTCCATTTGTATATTGATGGTTAGCTACTTGAAATCTAGAACTAGTCTGCAGAACTGTACCTTAGGAAGAGTAGCACACTTTACATGGAGGATATTTACAAGAAATTTATTTAGTCCAATATCGACTGAATTGGCTACAATGTAGAATGGCCATCGTAAAATGTAGTCATGAATATTTTAATGACTTAAGTCTGGGTTATGTCTAGCAACAGAGGACAACAAAGTAGAAAAGAAAGACTGAATAAGCAGAAGCAACATTGGATGGTAATGCGGTAAGCTGGTAATCTTTTACCTTCAAGCTGGAAATGTGAAGTGTTACTACATTATGAAACATTGATAGTGTGGACGCCAAGCGTCTGGATATTTCAAAACACTACTGCTTCGATGCTCAACTGATGAACGATGTCCCTAGCTACCTAAGCTATGAGCTGACACAGTTCAAATTATTAGTCAACCAAGTTGAAAAATACAGTTTAAGGGTTTTATTTAATTCAATTTCAATAAAGAATAGTATTTGATTAATAAAATGAATGTAGGTATTCCTAAATAACACTTAATAGTTGAAATTATTAATAATTAAATGAGAGAGGAAAATTCGTGCGTGTCACCGCATGGCAATCAGAACGCTACTTTTTTCAACATACAAAAGTTCCACTCTCCCCCTAAAAATTACTATCCCACTATTTAGTCGCCGTGTACAGATAGCAAACGTGTCGGACTACTTAATAAGTAGAAAAAAGACGTTATGATTTAAGAGTTAGATTTATGTAACTTTGGCATATTTAAAATAATAATATGTAACGGTAATAATATAGTATAAGTTAATAGTATGTTTTGTGCAATGGCTATTGTACTAACTTAAGTTTAGCATTAGTACTGTATTCATAGACAAAATAAGAAGACGAAGTTAGGCCGTTTGTAAGGTATTTGATTGAAGGATGTCGGTTTCTTATTTGTATACCAAATTGTAGTAAAGGAAAAGGTGAGGAAGAAAGGTAGGCGCAGTCCGAGCGCCTGACCTCTGTCCTGGACGTAATTTAAAGGGCCAGCTTATATAGCTGGTCCTACATCCGTTTTAGTCCAGGTGTGGGAGTTAGGTAAAGGCAAAATGACATAATTAATATTCTGTAAGTTTAACACAAAAGAAACAAGTGCATATATAATTGCATATTA
>CM036941.2:3079118-3108172 GCA_020352615.2 Yoshiicerus persimilis
GTTTAAGCTTTAAAAAGGAATTAACTCCCGTGTGTTCCTTTAAACATTATAGAAAATAACATTCAAGCCGCAGGGAAAAAAAGTGGTAGATAAATAAAATGTCTAATTCTGCTAAAAGGTTTTGAAAATCGTCTACTCTACGTAAGCATCTAAATTCGAAGTCATGTGGGGACGAATTGAAAATGTGAGATATGCACAGGCAATTCAATGCATAACGAACTAGTAAGACATAGAAGAATCAAGAAGTCCGCGTATGTAAGAAGAATTTTGTTGATACCAGAGTCTATTCTGCGAAAAGGTTTTTGAAAATCCGTCTACTCTTCGTAAGCATATAAATTCGAAGCATGTGGACGAATTGAAAAATTGTGAGATATGCCACAGGCAATTCAAATGCTATAACGAACTAGTAAGACATAGAAGAAGTCACAAGGAATGTCGCGTATGTAAGAAGAAATTTGTTGAGTACCAGAAAATGAAATTGCATTATGATACAGTCCATGTTATACGTGATAATCTGCCGTACGTATGTGAAATGTGCGGGCAAAAGTATTCCCACCTTAATTCACTAAAATGCATTACATTTGGCACGTAGACATTAGTGGTCCTAATCATTATTGCAATATTTGTAATAAGATGTTTAAATTGAAGGGACATTTAAATCAACATATGAAACAACGTCACTCTGAAAATTATAAGAAACACAAATGTCCGTTTTGTAATCGAGCGTTTATGGTTAAAGGAAATTTAAATTCTCACATAACAGTGAAACATAGCCCGAAATTAAAATATCCGTGTAAAATCTGTGGTAAAAAATTCCTAATTCGAAAGGAGCCAGCACCCACAGTCGGATACATACGTTAGAGACAAAATACAGCAGTGATAAGAAAAACATGAAATCTGTTACTTGAAGAATGAGAAACTAGAAGTGATGTCGTGTTACTCCTCAGAAACCTATTTATTTACTTGTCCTTTTTGTGGAAAATCAACTGATGCTCAAACACACTTTTATCGACATCTGAGAACGATCCATGACATCAAAGGTTATGCTGATCCCGCAGTACAAACCTCCATTGTTCCCTGTCCCATTTGCGCTAAAGAATTTCCAAGGAGAGATAGCGTGAATAAGCACATACGAAAATTTCACAAATTAAGCAGTACATGTTTCAAGATTTGATGTTTCTGGATTCTACGAGTATTAGCTATAACCTTTGACTTCAAGATCCTTTTAAATTAAATGCCTATCGAACCATTATTATTTTATTCAAATATACATAAAAAATATTCAATTATGCACATGGATACTTATTTTCTGTCTTATAATTTTTACGTTTCTCCTGAGTTTGAATTTGAATTAACTTTAAAAGTTTGATGCTTTTATAATTCTCAATATAGCTAGTAATTTCCCTTTTGCCACCTAAATTGAAACTTTTGATTTCATCACAAGTACATTTTATTTTCACTCACAATAAGAAAGGTTTATTTTCAATCAGATCCTTTCTGTCCATCTTCAATGCGAAAAATAAAATGTATTATAAACTTGTATGACATTGCCACAATTTATGTAAAGTACAAAAACGACCATTAAAATTTAATTAATTTAGTTACTCAACAATTTTTGTATTCGGTTTAATTTCACACCCGTACAATCAGATTACATAAGGAGCGTTCACAAACTACGAATTCACTCAAGTCCTCCACGAGGAGGGATAGGTAAAAGTTTTCATTCACTATATCATTTGATAATGAAATGTTAAAAAGATCTTATTAGAACAGAGGGTCTAGAAATGGTAGAAAATGTAACTTCGTAGTATTTTTACTTGAGGAAGCACGTTAAGGAGGACACACTTCCCAAAGATTATTACCTATATATAGCATGGGTACTTAAAGTACTCTAAGGTCAAAGTTTCACAGTACAGATGATAAAAAATAGAAAATTATTTATTTTCAACTGCTTAAAAAGTAGAATGAGAATGTATACTGTATACTAAGGTCATCTTGCATTTCTCATTGCATGGTAGAACCACAGTTATCACAGTACCCCAAGTAATGTATTGCATTACACTACACCTGTGGAAGGCGCAATTTTGTCCCTTCCTTATTTTTGTTCCAACTTAAGCCTTTATACATATTTTTTATTCTTGCAGTTGTAAACAAATTTTAGACTTAATGTAAACAACAGCAATTTGTAAGGGTTGCCATTTTGGCACATGCATGATTTATCACTTATGTCTAAATGTTTTTAATGTATGACACTTTAATATTTGCGTTGGGGTACTTTGCAATAACATATGATCTACGATCTGATTATATTATGTACTATAAGGTAAATCTTAACTTTCAATTCATTTATTTTACATAGGAATTACATTTGGAGACACATGCGAATAAACACCGTAATTCTGAGCGTTCTTGGAAGCAATTTTTTTCATTTGGAGAGAAGTATTAAAATCATTTTCTGAATATTATTGTCAACAAAATATTACCGTGATTAATCAAATGACAAATACAGTAACTACCGTGTTTTATAGTATCATTTTTTGTTTCGTATTGCATTAATAGGAAAGCAACAATAACACGGTTTACTGCAAAATAAATATTTGTGATATAATGACATTTATTTCAGAAGCGGAGAAGAACCACAAATATTGGCTGATGACTGTTACAATTAATCAAAGAATATTGCAAGACATCCAACAATAATTGTTACATAAAGATGACTCACAAAGGAAACTGTCTCAACTGCAGTTCAGATACTTCAGAAATCGAAAATCTAAGCAACCGACATGATGAAAATACAGAATCAGAACTTATCACATGCGCCTTTAAAAGTGTTTTACAGCAGAAAAACATTGCCATGGAACTTATTGACAAAGTCAACCTTTGTCCTAGTTGTAGACAAACGTTGTTGCTATACTGCAACTCAAGGCAACAGTTTTTGAAATTGACTAAGGCTAATTCAAAAATTTCGGATTTAGTGACAATCGAATCTGATAAAATTTAACCAACAATAATCAAGGATCCAATATCCACAAAAATACAGAAGACAAACTAAGAATTACTTCTGATCTACATGAGAACACAATTTTACCAGATAAAGATTGCGAACCAGAAATAATTGTGAGTGATCAGAGTGTTGACGTCTTCGAGTACAAAGAGCTATTTGTCAAATTAAAGTTAAAAAAGTTATCAAACTCCACTTCCCTCTCAATTTAAGTAATATTATCAGTGGAATTGGCCTTCATAAATGTGAAACCTGCTCAAGAACATTTACCGATGCACGGAAACTGGAAAATCACAATAATATTGTCCATTTTCCTATTAAAACTTTAAGTTGCAATTTGTGTACCAAAAGATTTTCATCGGTTTGGTTTCTCAAAAATCATTTAAAGGCATCTCACAGTGGAATTGAAATAGTGCACATCTGCCAAAAATGCCGAAATGAATTCTACAGCAAAATCGATTTGGAGAATCATCTTTTAAAGAGTCATGACGTCAGAAAATATCCATTTAAATGCATTAATTGTGAGGACAGTTTCCAAGGTATAACGGAATTGCGGAATCACTTAATGAAAATGCATAAAGGAACAGAGGAAGCGAAAGCAGCAGGTTAATCTAAAAATAATAAATATTTTTATTTATTGAGCTTTTATTATTAATTGTAGTTCTCTCTTCAATAGTTGCATTGAATGAAAACTAGCTCCAAGCATTGTTATAGGTTAAGGTTTAATAAATAATTAAATCATGTATTCTTTTTACAGAAGCTAACATTAAAGCGTTTTGGGAACGAAAATTGGAGATCACTAAATGTTCATTCTGCGGAAAGGTGTTTGAAAAAGTTGGTACTCTCCGCAAGCATGTAAATTCTAAACATAAGAAAGAGGTAAAAAATTGTGAGATATGTCAAAAAGAATTCAGGTGTTATGACGAACTGCTGCGACACAAAAGAAGTCACAGAGAATGTCCCATTTGTAAGAAGAAATTTGGGACATACTCTAAAATGAAATTTCATTGTGAAGCAGTACATGCCACACGTACTAATCGGCCATACGAATGTGAAATGTGCGGTCAAAAACATTCAACTTATGGTCGGCTAGTTGCTCATTACAGATGGCATGTTGAAATCTCTGGTCCCAATCATTGCTGCAACAAATGCAGTAAAACATACAGATTGAAGGCTCATTTGAACCACCATGTGAAAAAACATCATTCCATCATAAACTATCAAAAACACAAATGCCCGTTTTGCATTCAAGTATTTACAGCTAAAGAGAACTTCATACGTCATTTGCAAGAGTTACATAATACAGAGTTAAAATATTCTTGCAGCATTTGTGGTAAGAAGTTTTTAAATTTTAGAAGTGTCACTGCACACTATCGAGTACATACACAGGAGACAAGATTTGCCAATCAAAGCAATCCGAAAAGACAATACAGTAGACAAACAATTGGCGGAAAACTAGAAGTGATGGCGTGTTACTCTTCAGAAACGTATTTATTTACTTGTCCCTTTTGTGGAAAAGCAACTGATGCTCAAACACACTTTTACCGGCATCTCAAATTAGTCCATGGCATTAAAGGCTATGCTGACCCCACAGTGCACACTAATTCAACTGTTCCCTGTCCAATTTGTGCCAAAGAATTTCCAAGGAGAGACAGCGTGAATAAACACATAAGAAAGTTTCATAAATTAAGCAGTAAAAGCTTCAAGAATGATATAACACCTATCTGAATTAGTGATCAAGTGGTTTAGCGCCTTTCAGATCAAGAGAGACGATGTGCAAAAGTTTATATGTATTTGATGGATAATTTTGAACAGAGGGATTTTATTTGTAATTATGAAACAAAACGGACGGAAAGTATTTCGATCTTTTGTGTTCGGTTTCGGTCCACCTCATTTGCTCTACATTCCCATGCATACCTATATATTTTTATAACTTTACAGCGTACGTGCATCATGTATTGACAATTACCTTACGACGCTAAAAATGGAAAATAAAATATATTATTCTAAATTCTAAACTTGTATCAAGTAGCTTAAAGTTCATTGGTTAAATCTACCTAAAATATTTCCAACAATTTATGGCTCGCATGCAAAACATCCTCCTTACCACTTATTTGCACACTAAAAAATCAAGTACCCCCCAGGTCTACTCAAATCTAATTATTCGAAAAAAATGCATTAAGATTTGGCTGTTTAGTTATCAATTGATTCATTTTGCATTTTATTTAATTGCACTCTATCGCACCGTTAATACATTACGAAGCACCGAAGCATGCACAAACTACTGCATATCTAATGTAGCTAATGTAGGAGTAGCTAATAGTTGGCCCAGTACAGTAATAAATATTTGAATACTCATACTTGATAATACTTCCTAAATGCTACTATGTCAAGTAGGGGTACTTAAAGAACTTTCTTAAAGAATTTAAAGAACTTAAAATCAAATTTCACAGTACACAGAAATATAGGTACTTTATTAGTGCTTCAATATACCCCAAAAGGAACTTTCCCTGTGATGAAGGCGTATTATTTAAAATGAGCCAAGAAAGACTGCTCATTTCCTATTTACTTGGAATAACTAATCGAATTTAAATCAAGAATCCTGATATAAATCGTACGATATCATTAAATGTGGTAAGTCAGAAAATAGGAGAGGAGATTGAATTCTACTTAAAAATAGCTCGGGTGGTTATATTAATACCTCATTCTCCCTATTTTATTTAAGTGGATATTTATTTCTCTTCTAATTCTCCTCAATTCTAAGCAACTGAATATTTTCTCTATTTTATTCTTTTTTACAATAAAAAATTGTTTCAGAAATTCACAGAAAGCTTGCGAAAAACCTGTTACTGTTTGATTGAATTTTTATTAACGCTTTACAGGTATAATTGGTGCACTGTTCTCCACAGCCGTTAGATTTTCAGTTATTTGCTAATTCACGTCAGCGTTCTTTACAATTAAAAGTAAGTAAATAAATAGCCAGTCATCAGCATTTTTATCTAGTTATTTATTTCTGTTGCCTACAGTTGCCCTCATCAGTTATGTACCACAATGTACAGTATAAAAAATTTCTACAATTAATGTCGAAAATTATTTCAGAATCTAACTACACGGTAACGGTAACTGGCTACGATAATACTCTGGATATGAAAATCAAAAAGTCAAGAAGTTCAGTATGAATCTCGAATACTGTTTTAATTGTAATACGAGATGCTTTAAAAGAGAGAGTTTGGATTACCTAAGTATTGACGATGCTCCTGCGAAACTCATTTCAGATGCCTTTACAAAGGTTTTACTGTCCCAAGATATCCATTTAGAAGACTGTTTGGAAAACTTAAACCTGTGTTATTCTTGTATTGAACCGCTGTCACAATACTGTCAGTCAAAGCAACTCTTTTTGACGCTAAGTAAACCAAACTCAAGAATTTCGGATGTATTTCGAATCAAATGTATTAGCGTAGCTAATTACAGCCAAGATTTTACAGCAAATATTCCAGAGCAAGATATTACACAGGATCACAAAATTATACCTTATTTTAATTTTAATGAGGATGAAACAATAGTGCCCGATAAGAAAGATAATTATGATAGGGGTTTTGCAGAACAGATTGCTGTTGCTAGTCCAATTGACTACAAAGAACAATTCCTCTGCTTAAAAGTAGAGAAGCTGTCAAAATTCAATGAAAGGTTTTCTACTCAAAATAATTTGCCTCAAGATACTACTGATAATGGCCAACAGCATACAAATATTTATAAATGCTTAAAATGCTCAAGAGTATTTCATGAATCTCATCAACTGAAAAATCATAACGATTATGCTCATCTTTCTATTAAACCGAATTTCAGTTGCAATTTTTGTTCACAGAAGTTTTCCACAATTTGGTTTTTCAAAAATCATCTGAAGGCTTGCCACAATGGAATAGAAGTTGTACATGCCTGTAAAATTTGTTCAGATAAATTCTACAACCAAAAGCATTTGAAGGAACACCTGTTGAAGCAACATGATATTAGAAAATATGCATTCAAGTGTAAAAATTGCTACGAAAGTTTCGCAGTTATACACGATTTACGAAGTCATTTGGTGGACAATCATAAAGGAACAATAGAAGCAGATATTGCGGGTAAGCTTACAAGTTTAAGATTTTGTGTTTAAAATTAATAGTTAACCGTGTTCAGATTTTTAGGGCGTAAGTTTATTAATGTCTAAAGTGTCATGATAATACGGAATAAAATATCTATACAATGTTTTTACCATTCTTTCAATCTAACGGAATTTTTGTTTACTTCTTTCATAGAAAATAACATCAAAACTACAGAAGAAAGAAAACTGAAGGACAAAAAATGTTCCATCTGTGAGGAAGTTTTTCCTTGTCTAAGGGAGCGGCTGAAGCATGCGAAATATGAACATGGACATGAAGAAGAACTTAACTGTGACATGTGTCCGAAAGCATTTAAATCGTATGACAAGTTCTTACTGCATAGAAAACTCCACAAGAAGTGCCCCATTTGTGGTAAAAGTTTTGCTAAATATCAGCAGATGAAAATTCATCACGATAATGTACACGAAACTCCCGTAAACCTTCCATATGGATGCGAAATGTGTGGACAAAAATATTCTCAGTATGTACGATTAAGTAATCATTATAGCTGGCATGTGGAAATCAATGGTCCGAAGCATTGCTGCAACATCTGTAATAAAACATTCAAATTAAAGGGACATTTAACCCTCCATGTCAAACACGTTCATTCCGGAAATCTGGAAAAGCACAAGTGCCCATTCTGTACACAAGTGTTTACAAGCAAAACCAATTTAAATTTTCACATTTTAGAAAAACATAAACCAGATTTGCAATATCCTTGTAATATCTGTGGTAAAAAGTTTCTGACTCAGGACGGTGTTTCTAGGCACAAAAGAATTCATACTCAGGAAACAAAATTTTGCAGTGAAAAGACCAAGGAAATAAAATCTGATAAAATCATTGATGGGAAAGTGGAAGTGATGTCTTGTTATTCGTCTGAAACCTTTTTATTTACTTGTCCTTCTTGCGGGAAATCCAGTGATTCTCAAACACATTTTTTCAGACATCTGAGATTAGTGCATGAATTAAAAGGTTATGCTGATCCGAAAGTAAAAGTGTCTTCTACCGTCACCTGTGAAATTTGCGACAAGAAATTTGCTAGGAAAGATCTTATGGACAAGCATAGAAGAAGAGCACACAATTTAACCTATAAATCTCCTGGTGTTGCAGTTGTTGCTAAATCTTACCATTGTTCACATTGTAAGAACACAATTGACAACTGCACTTTCCAATCATTTATGGCCCATGAAATGGCGTCATGAAATTTTTATCGTTGAAAACGTCAATGATAACCCAACAATTAAAAAAGAATTGACAGAATTTTATGATGAAGAAAGCGGAAAATTCACTTGCACCGTGTGTAGGTTTAGTTACAATAAGCAGTCGAAGTTTTTAGAACATTTGGCAAAGAAGTCCCATTCGATGACAAAAACTATATATGATTATGAGAAAACCAACGACCTTGAGTTGGCTTACAAATGTAAAGAATGTCCTGGCATGGCTTATCCAACTGAAGAACTTTTACGACGGCATAAGGAAAGCCACAGGTTTCGGAAAGGCAGAATGCAAACATGCAATGTTTGCCATATAATTTTACGATCCCCAAAGTACTTAAAAATCCACATGCGAACACACTCTTGATTGTAAAATGTAGTTCGTCTTAATTTGACTCTTAAAAATGCTAAATAAGTTCAATAGACATTGCAATGCTTAACGAAAATAAATACGAAACATTTTTTCGATGACACAAAACAAGGATTATTAGAAATACACTCTTAGAATTTAGAATCCTGCAAATTAGTTTTAATTAAGATCATTAGATTATACCTATATACTTCTTTGTATAATTCACTATCTCAAATCATCAAACCAATGTTCCTAATGGGGGAGTGGTCCTACAGTACAGAGTAGTCTTAAATGCGTGATTCAAAATTTTATTCAAGGTTCACTGCAAAATTTGTAGATATGTAATAGTAGTAGGCACATAATTTACTACATTTAGTATTGGCAATAATAATAATGATTAAAGTTATGTATAGATTTCTATTTTGTGAGTATATTATATTACATAGACAAAGGATTAGGTTGCATTATATTTCAGGTGGTTGGTTTACATTAGTAAACATCTTATATTAACACTGAGTTTTTAATATTCATAATTGTAGTTATATATTAAAAAACCATTATTACTGGTCTATTAATTCAGTATACGATAAAAGCACTATTAACTATTCCTGATAATCTGGTAATTTTCTTCCGATATAGATAGACTATTTTTGATCAAACTAGATGATGATATAGCTAGACTTTTTTATCATAGTGTAATGTTATACATGGGATAATTTTGAAAATATTTTTGACATGATGAATTTGATGAATTTAACAAGGAGTGATTTAAGTCGCTCGCCTACCCTAGGGAATGGAAAATCTTAACTTGCTTTTTATTTATTTCTATTGACAAGTATAATCAGAAGCTTCAGTAAAACCTTGTTGACATTTACACCTGGTGGGCAGATTTGAATGTGCAAACGTACATTCTGCATTGTCCACACATTCATTTGGAATATTCGGTTGACATAAAGCGCCCACAAGTCCTAAGCATTTTCTGAATTGATTGGAGTATTTGTACATTTTGTCCGGGCAATCACAAATAAGATCAGAGCAAACCAAAGAGGCAAGAGGATCACAAGCGTGTTTTTCTGGAGAACATTCACTTCCGTAACTAGCTGGAAAAGAAATGCAGTTGCCTTCTTTATTGACGACAAATCCTTCTTTGCATTGACAATGACCACTTTGATTATTATTCAAGTACAAATTGCAAAATGCATTGGGGACGCAAATGGAAGCATTTGTGCAGTGGCCTTCTACAGTAGTAACGCAGCGTTTTGACTCTTTCGAAAATCGTTGATGTCTCGGAAAGGGACAGGAGCACTTTCCGTCGTAGCAGGAAAGTTCTGGGAGACAATCCTCAGAGGTTAAACAATTTCCTTCGTGAGAATTTTGTTTCGGAACACATTGACTTGGTTCAGACCCTGGTTTTGGTTTCGGACACCTACATCTGTCGTGAGCGCAAATCATACCGTCGAGGCATTCCAGGGAGCTGGTACACTTATCTCCCTCTGATCTTCCACAACGGGTGCCATTTTCCTTTCTATGAAAGCCATAAGTACATTCACATCTGTACTTGTACACTTTAATCGAATATTGGCAAGACGAAAATGGAACGCAGTAACTTTTCCAACTTGGATGGCATTCGCCCTCTGCTTTAGTAGCACATGTTTCAACTTCTTTACCCCCTCGGATATCCTTGGTGTAAACAGTAGTTTCTGCTTCACAGTTACAAGATCCGTTTATGCATCTTAAGTTCTTATTGTCATTGCACTTTATATCTTCAGTACAAGTTTCCAGTATTCCTTTTTTCAAATGACAAGTTCCGTTTAAATAGTAATAGTTATTCTGACAAACGCATTTATTGCTAACACAAGTGGTCTTTTCAGTTTCAGATGCACAAAAGAGTTTCACACACCTCTGCATTAGTAGACCTAGGCACCGTTTTCCAGAAAATACAGTAGTCTCAGGGTTACAGTGGCAAACACCGCCGATGCATTTAAGTTCATCATAAGAAGAACAAGGTTCATCTGTCGAACAACTTTCATCTAATTGCTTTCCCCAGACACAAAAGCCAGTTGAATTACTTTCATATCTGTCCAAACATTGGCACAAGGAATTACTACTGTCACCGGAAACCCTACTGCAAGTGGCATTGTCTACGCAGTCGATTGTTCTTTCGCCATAGTCATAGCCGAAAGAATCACAGTGCGAGCCAACCTTTCCAACACATTTTTGGATAGTGGAGTTGAAAATTAGGTTTTCTTCTTGGCCACAATTGCAAGTTCCATTGTGGCACAGCATCCCATCGTATCTTGAACAAGTTTGCGAAATCTCGCAATTTTCACCAAAGAGTTGTACCGGGTTGCAAGTTCCGTTTTCCCCAACATAATAGTATTTGTCTATATCACACACACAAATTCCATCATAACCGCAGCGTAAATTTGGCATACAAGTTTTAAGGTCTTCAATGTTCACGTCCGCAGGGGTAGCAATATTTGGGTAACTCACCCTGACGTCACAACTTCCTTGATTTATAGAGAAACATTTATCTTTACTTTTTTCGTATATCATTTTATCGTCCTCACAGCCACAGATTCCTTCCAAACATTTCATTTGTTTCTGCGAAGGGCAATCAGACGTCTCTGTTAATGTTAAGTTGCAAGGTTTTCCATAATTTGATGTTGGCGACAACGGTAATTGCAAAGTGTCATTTTTATCAGTCACCAAAGCATAAGCTCCTGACATAAGGATTAACAGCATTGCTACTCTGTTTACCAGTCTGGCTGATTCATCTGACTTGCTCCCGATCGTTACAGAATATTTCATTTTTATTTGTTCTAATATAAATGACAGTGGGGTTAAATTGGAGAATTATTCTTTTTCAAGATATGCTCATCTACTGTGTATATTATAACTGTAAGATATACAGATTTTTAGAAATATGGAAGAAATAAGATTTGGTAGTCGTATTCATTCAAAAATATCCGTAATATAAAATAAAATATCCAGTAATACTATTTAGTTTGATGTTTTTTTATAAAAGAAATGTGAAATAATTAATTCATTAAAAAAATCAAAAAATTCATCAATAATTTCATTCAAACATGTTTTATTACCGGTATCCTCTTGTCAACGTTATAATTTGTATCACTTAGAATTTCTGTATTTTGTTTTACTATGTCTATTCTAATTTAGGTTTGGTCCTCCTTTTTTCAATAACAAGTAATGAGATTCCGTTTGCTAATAATAGCTCTTAGCTCTGCTGGCCAAACCACAATAAACGACAAGAAAGTGAAGAAAGTCAAGGAAGTTCATTTTATGCATATGTAGCTTATCTTGAGTCGTATAATCAGTAAGCTAAAAAAAATCCTGTATATTTTTTTAGCATGAATAGCATCTTTGATAGCATGTTTGAAGCAAGTGATCCAGAATAATCAGTCCCAGCCAGTCGGTCATATATGACCCCCCGGGACCCATATATAGAAAGGGGTCATATATATAGGAAGGTAAAGGACTCAAATGGGTTCCGGGACCCATATGAGTCCTAATTTTTCATAAATGATATCATTTTGTCGAGGATTTTCGAATATTTCCCAAGAACTCACGTTTGACCCCCAGATTTTTAGGGAATCATTATATGACCACTAAAATTTTGTGACCCCCCAAGTAATAAAGAGCTTATATATGAGTACTGGGGGACCATATATGGCTCCTTAAAAAGAGTCCCCCAGGACACATGACGCAGTTTCAAGTGGGGGACTACTTCTGACCCCTAAGAAGTCGAGTCTTGGGGGTCACACATGACCGACTGGCTGGGACTAATAACTGAGGAATTATACTTCCGGCTAAGTTCATGTGTTCACCAAAAATATCAGTAAAAAGCAGAGCGAAGCTGGTCAATAAATTTTTTTCAGACAAAATTTATCTTTACATGGTTGCTTTTGCACAATCTCGTGGACAACAAACCTTGACTCTTCAAAACAAGTCTTTAGAATGTTAGTTCATGGAAAGCTTCCAAGATGAACCGGTCAACTTTTGACTTTGATGACCATGAAATGAATTTATTTATGGTCTGCATACTTAATACATTAATGCAATCTTTAGTTTTACGCAATTTTTAGCAATCTTTGGCATCAAAGCTTACGAACAACTCTTCAGATTTTAATTCGTTCAAATATTATAAACATACATGTTTGTTTATTAAGCAGAGTTATATTTGCATCACTATTTGCATATCATTGCGCATAACAATATATGGTACACGATACATATATATTCACGACAAAATAGTTAACCATTGGCGATTATTTACTGGGTTTTCCGTCAATTTGCTTTATAGAGAGCAACGAGTTTTATACTAAACTTATAAATAGGTATAATATGCAGACAGCAAGAGTAGAACGTAGAACTTGTCTTCTTCACATCTTCCATCTCACTTTGCCTCATATATTTAATTTAAATTAACCCTACATATTGTTAATAAGGACCCCATTCCCATAATCTCAGATAATGAATCCACAAAAGAAGCCCCAGAAAACGAATTTAGGTAATATAATTTTCTATTTTATAATGTCCGCTAAGAAGAAGTCCATTTCAATTCCAAACGTACAAAGAAAGCCAAAGATTTCGGAAAAACATAATCCAAACATGCAAGATTTGTCTTTTAATTTTAAGGTCTGAAATATTTTTCTTAACTGATATTCCAACAAAATGTTTACTTTGGAAAGTAGATAGGCTAAAGCATACTATCACAATAGTAAAATCTTGATAATTAATGCATCCATTGTTAATGAAATAATATTATATGACAGTTTGGCAAACATCATTTAGATTATTGCCATTGCATGATATCACGACGCCCCAGAGAGCACACTTATTTAACCGGCGCAATATTTAAAGCCCCTGCCCCTGTAATAACTGGGGTTATTTATTAGCGATGGAGTGATGTTACTTTGGCTTAAAGAATAATCTTTAATTTTTTGGCGTGCTTTTTGGCTTCTGAATTGAGTCTTTAAAAATGGAAAGTGAGTTCGTGAATACTTTGGCCCTATTATGCAACACAAGTTATGGTTACATCGATATTTTAATTCTCATTGTAAGTAATAATGAAATTTGTTTTATTTTATTGTTTACCTTAGGTAGGTGTCCAACGCAATTATGACTTGACTTAATCGTTTCAACGTTTACTGACTCAATCAAGTACAAATTCTGCAACAATAATTTCCTTTATGTTGAATTGAGACTGAAATGTAAGTAATAATATTGACAGTAAGTATTCAAGAAGTCTTTATTCTTAAAGAGAAGTTATTATATATATAGAATAGAAGCCATGTTTAACCTTCTATATCAAAAAAAATATTCTTATACATTCTATGGGACTGAAAATGAATATTGTAATACATGAATATTATATAATGTATAAAATCTTATACAAATGCAATGCGCAGATTTCGCACTTTTTAATGTTTTTGTGTAAATGTCAGTAGGATAAAGGTGGTATGTAGACTGTTGAATGACATGTTCATTTTCTATTTCCGTGGAATAACTAATCCAATGTAAATCATGCGATATCATTAACTTTTGTAAGTTAAAACAGCAGAAAGGAGATAAATTCTACTTTAAAAATAGCTAGGGTGGTCTTTATATAATACCTAATCCTACCCTATTTTATTTATGTGGATATTTATTTCTCTTTAAGCAACTGAATTTTTGATCTATTTATTATTCTTCCTCATTTAAAAAATTTGTTTCACGTAAATCTTGCTATAAACCTGTTGGTACTGTTTGATTGATCCCTGCTATAAAAGTCACTGATGTATCGTCCTACACAGCCGCGTTAGATTTTCAGTCATTTAATAATTCACTCAAGACTTTTTTCAATTTAGGTAAATAAATAACATCAGCCAACAGCTTTTTATCTAGTTATTTATTTATGTTGTCTAGAATAGTCTCATCAGTTATGTAACACAAACACAATGTACCATTACATTAAAAACTGACATCAAAAAATTATTTCAGAATATAACTACACGGTAACGGGCTACGATAATACTCTGGGTATGAAAATCGAAAAATCAAGACGTTCAGCATGAATATCGAAAACTGTTTTAATTGTAACACAAGATGCTTCAAAAGGGAGAGTCTGGATTACCTATGTATTGACGATGCTCCTGCGAAACTCATTTCAGATGCCTTTAAAAAGGTTTTACTGTCCCAAGATATCAATTTGGAAGATTCTTTAAAAAATTTAAACCTATGTTATTCTTGTGTTGAACCGTTATCACAATACTATCAGTCCAAACAACTATTTTTCAAGTTAAGTAAACCAAACTCAAGAATTTCGGATGCATTTCGAATCAAATCTGATTACATAGCTTATTGCAGTCAAGATTTCACAGCAAATATTCTAAAGCAAGATATTCCACAGGATCACAAAATTATACCTTATTTTAATGAGGATGAAACAATACTGCCCGATAAGAAAGATAATTATGATAGTGGTTTTGCAGAACAGATTGCTGTTGATAGTGCAATTGACTACAAAGAACAGTTTCTCTGCTTAAAAATAGAGAAACTCAAGTCAAAATTCAATGAAGGGTTGTCTACTCAAAATAATTTGCCTCGGGATACTGATAATGGCCATCAGTCTACAAATGTTTATAAATGCTTAAAATGTTCAAGATTATTTCAAGAATCTCATCAATTGAAAAATCATAACGACTATGTTCATCTTCCTATTGAACGGAATTTCAGTTGCAATTTTTGTCCCAAGAAGTTTTCTACAATTTGGTTTTTTAAAAACCATTTGAAGGCTTGTCACAATGGAATAGAAGTTGTACACGTCTGTAAAATTTGTTCAGCTAAATTCTACAACCAAAAAGATTTGAAGGAACACCTGTTGAAGCAACACGATATTAGAAAATATGCATTCAAGTGTAAAAATTGCTTTGAATGTTTCGCAGTTATACACGATTTACGAAATCATTTGGTGAACAATCATAAAGGAACAATAGAAGCAGATATTGCTGGTAAGCTTTCAAGTGTACTGATTACGTATATAAAATTAATAGTTAACCTCGTGTCTATATTTTTAGGGGTTAAAGTTTATTAATGTAAAATGTCATGATGTTGATAACAAAATACTTATGTAATTTAAAAAAACCATTTTTCTTCAATTCAACGCAATGTTCTTACAATTACAGAAAACAACATCAAAGCTATAGAAGAAAGAAAACTGAAAGATAAAAAATGTTCCATCTGTGGCGAAGTTTTTCCGTGTCTAAGGGATCGTTTGAAACATGCGAAAAATGAACATGGACATGAAGAAGAACTTAGCTGTGACATGTGCCCGCAAAGATTTACATCGTATGACAAATTTGTACTGCATAGGAATCTCCACAAGAAGTGCCCGATCTGTGGTAAAAATTTTGCTAAGTATGAGCAGATGAAAATTCATCACGATAATGTGCACCAAATTCCAGTAAACTTTCCATATGGGTGTGAAATGTGCGGACAAAAATATTCTCAGTACATTCGATTACATAGTCATTATAGCTGGCATGTTGAAGTCAATGGTCCGAAACATTGCTGCAACATCTGTAACAAAACATACAAACTGAAGGGACATTTAGCAAACCATATTAAACAAGTTCACTCCGTAAATCCGGAAAAGCACAACTGTCCATTCTGTACACAAGTATTTACAGCTAAATATAATTTAAATGCTCACATTCTAGAAAAACATAAACCAGATTTGCAATATCCTTGTAATATCTGTAACAAAAAGTTTCTGACTCAGGATAGTGCTTCTAGGCACAAGAGAATTCATACTCAGGAGGCAAAGTTTAGTAGCCAGGAGTTTAAGAAAATGAAATCCGAAAAGGTGGTAAATGGAAAAGTGGAAGTGATATCTTGCTATTCTTTAGAAACGTATTCATTTATTTGTCCTTGTGGGAAATCGTGTAAAGCCAAAGGCGACTTTTTCAAGCATCTTAGAAAGCAACACGGCTTGAATGGTTATGTAGACCCGTATGCTAAAGTTTCTTCCTTAATTACGTGTCAAATTTGCGACAAGAAATTTTCTCGACAAGATCTTCTGGATAAACATAGAAGAAGAATCCACAATTTAACCTATAAATCTTCTAGTGTTGCAGTTGTTACCAGAACTTACAACTGTCCGCATTGTAAGAAGACAATTGGTAACTGTACTCTCCAATCATTTATGGCCCATGTGAAGCGTCATGAAATTTTTATCGTTGAAAACGTCAACCCAACAATTAAAAAAGAATTGACAGAATTCTATGATGAAGAAAGCGGAAAATTCACTTGCACCGTGTGTAAGTTTAGTTACAGTAATCAGTCGTCATTCTTACAACATTTGTCAAGGAAATCCCATTCGATGATGAAAACCATATATGATTATGGAAAAGCCAACGACATTGAGTTCACTTACAAATGTAAAGAATGTCCTGGCATTGCCTATCCAACCGAAGAACTTTTACGACGCCATAAGGAAAGCCACAGATTTCGGAAAGGCAGAATGCAAAAATGTTCTATTTGTAATGGAATTTTCAGATCCCCAAAGTACTTAAAAATCCATATGCAAACACACTCTTGATTTTAATTTAAAATGTATCCCACAATAACTTAGCACTTAAAAGTACGTACTAAACAATTTAATGAAAATTAGTAATCAATGAAAGCTCTTATCGATGCCATAAAATGTATGGGTCAATAAAAAGTGGACGCTCTTAGAAAGATATCTATTTAATTATCATACTTGTACATTGTACACATATTATGACCAATTTAACAACGAGTGGCAAAGTCACGTGCCAAGCCAATACAAGTGATTGGAAATTGGTTCCCATAATTATTCTCCAAGAAATATTAAGACATCCAGAATATTTATTAAGTAGCGGAAGCTACTTTATAATAATGCCCTTCACAATCTGTCTGTCTGTCTGTCTGTCTGTCTGTCTGTCTGTCTGTCTGTCTGTCTGTCTGTCTGTCTGTCTGTCTGTTGGCTCTATAACTCCTGAACGGTTTAATATAATTCGCTAAAACTTTTTGTGTATGTTCTAGGGGTCCCGAGGAAGGTCCCCTGCGAAAATGGGTGTGATCGATAAATGACATCCACTAAAAAAGTTGATTAATATAGAGCCTAGAATTCCATGTATTACTAAAAACGTTAAGTTTGAGGACACAGGGTGTACCAAATATTGAAAAATTTTAAAATACGGTCTTCACCGTATAAAATTTTAAAATTGACTTTAACGCAATTATACGGTGTAACCGATCCTCAGAAAGCGTGCGCACACAATATAGGCTCCATTCTGGCTTATAAAAATAAAAAGATTTAGACTACTAATGGGAACGCATTTTAAAAATTTTAGTAAAGCGTGGAGGGCTTAATGTTATTTTATGGGTCAGAATGGAGCCTGCAGCGCTCCAGCGCGCTTTCTGATGTTCGGTAACGACGTATAATTAATAATTGCGTTAAAGTGCTGTTTTGATGATTTTTATTTTTGTCAATATTTGTTACACCCTGTGTCCTCAAACTTAACACAGGGCTAAAAGTGTTGTGTAGCTGAAAAGTTCTATAGAGAAAAGATAGGTGGCGTAAGTGGTGCATTCTTACTACTTATGTCATCTAACTTTTGTCTATGGGAAAATTGAGGTGCATTTTTAGCACCGAATTGAGGTGTTATAACTCTTGAACGCTTCGATACATATACTTAAAATTTTTCTATTGTGTTGCTACGGTTCAGAGGACATATGTGTCGCTTCTGCTACTTCATTAAGTGCATTGGTTGAATGGTTTATTTTTACTGACAAGTATAATCAGAAGTTTCAGTAAAGCCTTGTTTGCATTTACACCTGGTGGGCAGATTTGAATGTGCAAACGTACATTCTGCATTGTCCACACATTCATTTGGAATATTCGGTTGACATAAAGTACCCACAAGTCCCAAACATTTTCTGAACTGATCGGAGAATTTGTACATTTTGTCCGGACAGTCACAAATAAGATCAGAGCAAACCAAAGAGGCGACAGGATCACAAGTGTGTTTTTCTGGAGAACATTCACTTCCGTAACTAGCTGGAACAGGAATACAATTGCCTTCTTTATTGATGACAAATCCTTCTTTGCACTGACAGTGGCCACTTTGATTATTATTCAAGTACAAATTGCAAAATGCATTGGGGACACAAAGAGAACTGTTTGTGCAATGTCCTTCTACAGTAGTAACGCAGCGTTTTGACTCTTTCGAAAATCGTTGATGTCTCGGAAAGGGACAGGAGCATTTTCCGTCGTAGCAGGAAAAGTCGGGGAGACAATCCTCAGAGATTAAACAATTTCCTTCGTGAGAATTTTGTTTCGGAACACATTGACTTGGTTCAGAGCCTGGTTTTGGTTTCGGACACCTACATCTGTCGTGAGAGCAAATCATACCATCAAAACATTCCCGGGAGTTGGCACACTTATCTCCCTGTGCTCTTCCACAACGGGTACCGTCTCCCTTTCTATGAAAGCCATAAGCGCATTCACACCAGTACTGATATCGTCTAATAGAATACTTACAATCCGAAAATGGGACGCAGAAACTTTTCCAACTTGGATGGCATTCGCTCTCTGCTTTAACAGCACACGTTTCAACTTCCGTACCTCCCCGGATATCCTTGGTGTAAACAGTAGTTTCTGTTTCACAGTTACAAGTGCCGTTTATGCACCTTAAGTTCTTATTGTCATTGCACTTTATATCTTCAGTACAAGTTTCCAGGATCCCTTGTTTCAAATGACAAGTTTCGGTTCTGTTAGAATAGAAATAGTCGCTTTGACAAACGCATTTATTGTTAACACAAGTGCTTTTTTGAGTTTCAGAGGCACAGAAACGTTGTGTCACACAATTTTGCATTAGGAGACCTAGGCACCGTTTTTCAGATAATATAGTAGTCTCAGGGTTACATTGGCATACACCGTCAATGCATTTCAATCCATCGAATGAAGTACAAGGTTCATCTGGCGAGCAACTTTCACCTAATTGCTTTCCCAACACGCAAAACTCAGTTGAATTACTTTCATATCTGGTCAAACATTGGCACAAGGAATTACCCCCATTTGGGGTTGGAATCCAATCGCAAGTGGCATTGTCGACGCAAATGATTGTCCTTCTGTCAAGTCTATCATAGCCATGATGATCGCAGTGCATACCTACTTTTCCAACACATTTTTGGATAGTAGAGTTGAAAATTAGGTTTTCCTCTTGGCCACAATTGCAAGTTCCATTGTGGCACACCATCCCATCGTATCTCGAACAGATTTGCGATGTCTCGCAATTTTCACCGAAGAGGTGTAATGGGTTGCAAGTTCCGTTTTCCCCAACATAATATTTGTCTTCATCACACACACAAATTCCATCATAACGGCAGCGTAAATTTGGCATACAAGTTTTAAGGTCTTCAATATTGATTCCAGGAGGGGGAACAATATTTTGGTAACTCAGCAAGCGGTCACAATTTCCTTCATTTATAGAAAAACATTTGTCTTTACTTTTTTTGTATAGCATTTTGTCATCCTCACAGCCACAGATTCCTTCCAAACATTTCATTTGTTTCTGCGAAGGGCAATCAGACGTCTCTGTTAGTGTTAAGTCGCAAGGTTTTCCATAATTTGATGTGGGCGACAACGGTAATTGCAAAGTGTCGTTTTTATCAGTCACCACAGCATAAGCTCCTGACAAAATGATCAACAGTATTTCTACTTTGTTTACCATTCTGACTGATTCATTCCCAACCCTTAAAGAAAATTTTCTTTTCATTGTTCTAAAATAATGGCAATAGGATTAAATTAGAAAATTTATTTTGAATGCATACTTTAATGCATAACACTACTTAAGTAATATACGCATGAATTGTTATATAAATAGTACAGTTCGTTGAAATTAAATAACGACTTTTATTGTATTTGGTTTAGTTAATGTTTGACCTTGACTTTTATAAAATAGAAGTATTATAAAATAATTATTAGGTTCTACAGTGCCAGCTAAATCTAAAATGTTTTGATTACCGGTATTCTTCAGTTATTAAATCTTGTATCACATGGAAAGTACGAGGTCCTGTATATATTTCTTATTCTGCATTAAGTTTTTATCCTGTTTATTTGCAATACCGGACGATAATGAAATTCCCTTGAATAAAAATTGCTCTGCTGGCCAAAACACACTAACTGTGGATATGAAAATGATTTCATACCCGCAAACCCGCACATGTATTGTACGTATTTTATCTTGAGTGAGTGGGCTATAAATAATTCCAGTATTTTTTGTTTTAGCCTGATTGGCTCCTTATTAATAAATTGCAAAAATCCCATTTTTTGTTCTTTGGCCTGTTTGAACAAGCGATCCACAATAATCGAGTGGAGATAGTGGAGAATTATACTTCCGGCCAGTTCATGTTGATCAAAAAGCTGAGTTTTATCTGTAGGAAGCCAAACCGAGTTCGTCAATAAAAATCCTTTAGAGACGAAATGTTTCTTATTACGTTGTTGCATTGGTATTGTCCTTTGGGTAGAAGACCTTCACTCATTAAATGAAATTCTTAGAATTTTATTTCATGACAGGCTTTCAAGGTGAACCGGCCCACTTTTGATTAAGATGATCATGAAATGAGTTCATTTATGGTCTGGAAACTTAAAACATTCTGCAACCTCAGTTTTACAAAGTTCGCGATTCTTCACATTTTACTCAAGTGCAAATATGTTTTTATTTGCGTATTGCTGCATATAACAATATATGATTAAATGTACTGACTACAAAATAGTTCATAAGAAATTCAGCCAATTTGCTTCGTAGTTTTGGTTTCATAGTAAGCGTATGAATAGGAAATAGGTATCAAACAGGATTAGAACTCACATCGGATATCTCTATGTGCCCCTTTTATTGTAAATTGTAAACCCCACATTGTTCATAAGGGCTCCGTTCTATAATCTCGGTTAATAATCCATAAAATAATAGTCCCAGAAAATGAATTTAGTATAATTTTTCATTTTATAATTTTTCCCCAGCCCATGAAGTATATTTTAATTCTAAGTACAGCAAGCAAAAAAATTCGCAGAGAATTTGGAAAGGAAACATGCACTATTAACCTGATAATTTTAAGCTCCAGAAATTTAAAAATCGATATGCGAACTAAATGGTGATTTTAAAATGTATATCGGTATTATGTATTCTCACAATAGTATTGGTAATTAATTAATTCATATATAATGAAATATGGCAGCTTGGAAAACTTCATTTATATAGAATTATAGAATATTACCATGCATGATATCACGGCGCCCCAGAGAACACATTTATTTAACCGGCGCTGTATTTAAAGGAACCTGCAATAAATGGATAGATTTGTTATTTTCATTTAAAGACATGTTCTTTAATTTTTTGACGTGGTTTTGGTTTCTTTCTGAGTTGAGTACTTAAGACTGGAAAGTGAGTAAATATATCAATTAGCACACATTAGCTATACAACCACAAGTTGTGCTTACATTAAAGTACTGTTGCAACAAGTAATAGAAGAATTTGTTTTATTTTATTGTTTTCCGCAGGTGTGCATGCATTCGGATTTTTTACGTTTACAGCTCAAGTATTTCTGCAGTAATAATTTTATTTTGAGACTTAAATGTAAGTAATATTTCCAGGATACAAGTATGTCAGTTAAATAAAAGTTATGATAGATACCATTCAGCCTTTTTTACTTTGAAAATATTCCTTTATATATAGGAATAAAAATGATCTTCAAAAAAGTACAACCAAAGATGTGTGTGAAGTTGGACAAAATTTTTGTACAAAAAAATTTTGCCCGCCCGAGGGGACTTTTTTTGGAATGTGGTTCTAATGCCCATACTAAAAACATAAAGTTGAAATTCGCCTCCCTGTGGCCAATAACTCTCGAAATTTTGAAAAATGCTGATTTTCCAATAACAAAAATTTCATAATAGTAAAAGAAAAAAAGTTTATACCACAATTAAGGAAATGTGAGATAGCAGAGTTGTAGAGTGACCTCTAGTCTACAAATATCATCAATAAAAAAGTGGTCATATTTTTCATTTTTGAGAAAAGTTGATTTGAAAATCTTAAAATTTTTTTGTATGAGATTGCAAGTGTCATAAAAAGTTTTCCCTCCGGATTCGGAGAAATGTGAGATAGCAGAGTTGTAGAGTGACCTCTAGTCTACAAATATCATCAATAAAAAAAGTGGTCATATTTTTCATTTTTGAGAAAAGTTGATTTGAAAATCAAAACATTTTTTTGTATGAGATTGCAAGTGTCATAAAAAGTTTTCCCTCCGTATTCGGAGAAATGTGAGATAGCAGAGTTGTAGAGTGACCTCTAGTCTACAAATATCATCAATAAAAAAAGTGGTCATATTTTTCATTTTTGAGAAAAGTTGATTTGAAAATCTTAAAATTTTTTTGTATGAGATTGCAAGTGTCATAAAAAGGTTTCCCTCCGTATTCGGAGAAATGTGAGATAACAGAGTTGTAGAGTGACCTCTAGTCTACAAATATCATCAATAAAAAAAGTGGTCATATTTTTCATTTTTGAAAAAAGTTGATTTGAAAATCTCAGAATTTTTTTGTATGAGATTGCAAGTGTCATAAAAAGTTTTCCCTCCGTATTCGGAGAAATGTGAAATAGCAGAGTTGTAGAGTGACCTCTGGTCTACAAATATCATCAATAAAAAAAGTGGTCATATTTTTCATTTTTGAAAAAAGTTGATTTGAAAATCTTAGAATTTTTTTGTATGAGATTGCAAGTGTCATAAAAAGTTTTCCCTCAGGTCACTCTACAACTCTGTTATCTCACATTTCTCCGAATACGGAGGGAAACCTTTTTATGACACTTGCAATCTCATACAAAAAAATTTTAAGATTTTCAAATCAACTTTTCTCAAAAATGAAAAATATGACCACTTTTTTTATTGACGATGTTTGTAGACTAGAGGTCACTCTACAACTCTGCTATTTCATATTTCCCCGAGTCCGGAGGGAAAACTTTTTATGACACTTGCAATCTCATACAAAAAAATGTTTTGATTTTCAAATCAACTTTTTTCAAAAATGAAAAATATGACCACTTTTTTTATTGATGATATTTGTAGACCAGAGGTTACTCTACAACTCTGCTATTTCATATTTCCCCGAGTCCGGAGGGAAAACTTTTTATGACACTTGCAATCTCATACAAAAAAATTCTAAGATTTTCAAATCAACTTTTTTCAAAAATGAAAAATATGACCACTTTTTTTATTGATGATATTTGTAGACGAGAGGTCAGTCTACAACTCTGTTATCTCACATTTCTCCGAATACGGAGGGAAACCTTTTTATGACACTTGCAATCTCATACAAAAAAATTCTAAGATTTTCAAATCAACTTTTTTCAAAAATGAAAAATATGACCACTTTTTTTATTGATGATATTTGTAGACCAGAGGTTACTCTACAACTCTGCTATTTCACATTTCCCCGAATCCGGAGGGAAAACTTTTTATGACACTTGCAATCTCATACAAAAAAATGTTTTGATTTTCAAATCAACTTTTTTCAAAAATGAAAAATATGACCACTTTTTTTATTGATGATATTTGTAGACCAGAGGTTACTCTACAACTCTGCTATCTCGCATTTCCTTGATTGCGGTTTGAACTTTTTCTTTTTTTTGCTATTATGAAAATTATGTTATGAAATAGCAGCCATAGATGAAGGCATACGATTACTAAACCTAACTGTTAGCTAAAAATAAAAATATTTAAGGGAATATATATTCTGATGTACATGTAAGTATACTACATATATGTTGGTAAATTTTAATGCTTGTGTTTATATATGCCAGGGACTGTTGCCTGTCGCCCACATACTTATGTGTCCAAGTGTCCAAGTCCTGAGAAGTAATGCTGCATCCAATATTGCACTGCAATATATCTTGAAAACTATAGATCTTCTCTGCAAACAATAATAAATACATAAAGCATTGGTACGACGTACTTGTATCATTGTATGTGTAAAATTATATTAATACCAATATATTGAAGAAATGGAAGAGTGAGAAAATGCTAACGATTGTTCTTTTACGTAACTAGATCCGACAGAAATACAAAGTAGGAAATACATACAATTGCAAAATTGGACATGGAAGTGGAACAATGTCTCAACTGCAACTCAACATATTCGCAAATTACGGATTTGGATGGCCAGCACAATGGAAACTCAATTACAACCAAACTTATTTCACGTGCCTTTAAATCCCTTTTACTAATGCCGGATATCAATTTCGAAAATATAAGGAAATTAAACATTTGCCGGATTTGCTGTTCTCTGCTATCGAAATATTGTCATGCAAAGCAACTTTTCCTAAAACTAACTAAACAAAAATCTAAAATTTCGGATTTATTTCAAATCGAATCTTTATGTCATGATCATCTAGATGAAAATTCGACAATTTATGAAGACATTAAAATTACGCCGGATTTAAATACCGAAGTATTGATACATGATAGCACAAGTTTGGATGTCAGTAATTCCACTAAGCCGAAATCTGCTGACATTGAGTACAAAGAACTGTTTCCAAAATTAAAAGTCAGGAAACTTAAAGAATCCACTTTAACAGTATTATCGAAGACGATTGCCTTCAATCAAAATGCTGAAAGAGCCTCAAGAGAGGAATGTACGAAATGTTCAAGAATATTTTCTGAATTGCAAGAATTGGAAAATCATAATAATTGTTGTCATCTTCCCGTCAATTTTCATTTTAGTTGTAATTTCTGCTCCCAAAAATTTACCTCGACATGGTTTCTAAAAAGCCATTTAAATGTATGCCACGATGGAATAGAAATACTGCACATTTGTAAATTATGTTCACAAAAATTCTACACCAAAGAGGATTTAGAAGAACATAGTTTGAAGCAACATGATATTAGAAAATACCCATATAAATGTAAAATCAAAACATGTCGTGACAGTTTCGAAGTCATAGGCGGATTAAGGAGTCATTTGATTACTACTCATGAAGGATCAAGAGAAGCGGACATAGCTGGTAAGATAAAAATGTTTAACAATGAAATTAAATAAATTTTTATCATTTCTAAGTAATTTGATAAAGTATTACCATTTATCACCAATATTCTCAAATTACAGAGAACAACATCAAAACTTTAGAGGAAAGAAAATTAAAAACTGCAACTTGTTCTATTTGTAACGAAGTATTTCAAGGATTTAATGCCCGCCTTAAACATGAAAATTCTACACATCAATACGGGACGTTTAATTGCACTATTTGTCAGCAAGAATTCAAATCAAAGAACGAACTAACAAGGCATCAACGTAATCACAAAACGTGTTTAATTTGCAAAAAGTTATTTGGGACTTACCATAAAATGAAAGTTCACCATGATAGAGTACACGTAGTTCCCGTAAATCGCCCATACGGATGTGAAATGTGCGGACAAAAGTATTCTGGGTACATTTCGCTATCTAATCATTACAGCTGGCATGTCGAAGTTAGTGGCCCAAAGCATTGCTGTAATATGTGCAGTAAAACATACAAACTCAAAGGACATTTAACCCTCCATGTTAAAGAGGTTCACTCCGAAAATTATCAAAAGTACAAATGCCCGATTTGCTTTCAAATAATGTCAAATAAAGGAAACTTAAATTCTCACATGAATGTAAAGCATAAGCCAGATTTAAAATATCCTTGCAAGACTTGTGGCAAATGCTTTTTGAATCAGCAAAGTGCTTCTTTGCATACTCGAGTACATACTCAGGAAACGATGTTCAGCCGTGTAAATAATGCAAACGTTAACCCCAATCAGGGTATTGGAGGGAAAGTAGAAGTTATGTCGTGTTTTTCCTCAGAAACGCATTTATTTACTTGCCCTTCTTGTGGAAAAACGTGTGCTTCTCAAACAAGTTTTTTCCGGCATCTTAGAACAATGCATGAATTAAAAGGCTTTGCTGATCCGAATATAAAAGTTTCTTCTAGTGTCACCTGCAAAATGTGCGATAAAACATTTTCTAGACAGGATCTTCTGGACAAACACAGAAGAAGAGCCCACAGTTTAACCTATAAATCTTCTACTGTTGCAGTTTCTACTAAATCTTACCACTGTTCACACTGTAAGAAAGCAATTGGCAACCGTTCTTTCCATTCTTTTATGACCCATGTGAAGCGTCATGAGATTTTTATCGTTGAAAACGTCAATGATAACCCAACAGTTAAAAAGGAATTGGCGGAATTTTATGATGAAAAAAGCAGAAAATTCACTTGCACCTTCTGTAAACTTATTAGTTACAATAAGCAGTCTAAGTTTTTAGAACATTTGGCTAGGAAGTCCCATTCGATGATGAAAACCATATATGATTATGGAAAAATCAATGATCTTGAGTTGACTTACAAGTGTAACGAATGTCCTGGTATGGCATATCCAACTGAAGAACTTTTACGACGGCATAAGCAAGACCATAGGTTTCGGAAAGACAGAATGAAAACATGCACTATTTGTAATGCAATTTTACGATCCCCAAAGTACTTAAAAATCCATATGCAGACACACTCGTAATTGTAAAATGTAGTTTCTCTTGATTTGACTGTTAAAAATGGAAAATAATTTCAATTGACATTGAATGACTTAATGAAAATAAATACACTACGGAAAGTTGTTGGATGTCACAAAATAAGGTATTTGTTGCAACATTTTTAACTCTCCGATGCTTAAAAATTCAAAGAAAAACACATGCTTCATTTTATAACAACTTTTTCAGTTTATATAATACTATTAGTAGATTACAAATGAACTTTGTAAGTGTCAGGCAGAACGTTGTTTCTTTGATTACAGAGAACAACTTTGATTACAGAGAACAACTTTGATTACAGAAGTTTCTTTGATTTTAAATAAAGCGATTTAATAAAACCTCCATTAGTACATCAGTTATCAAAATTCGAAAACTGTTTTTATCAAGAGTTCATTTAACACTACGGAAAGTAATGTACGGCCTCTCCTCTAAAAGCGATAAAGCTAAAAAATTCCCTTCTCAAATATCTAAATTATTTTAAAAAATTTCCATTTTATTCTATTAATGCACGAGTAATCCTTTTACCCCAACTTGGATGTAGACTTGGCTGAAAGGCGCGCCATTTGAAACCTGCACATAGTTTCTTACTTTTTTACTTCGGTGTTTTTATGGCAATGGAACTCTTTATTTGTAGGTAGTTTTTAAATAAAAAGGTAAATGAATTTATTTATTTATTATGTTTCCTATAAGAAAAGTTGGTAGTAATGGGCAAAGTCTTTGGTTTTGCATCACTGGAAATTGTCGGTTAATTTTGTTAATTAAGTTATTTTTAATTTGACTCCCTTCTTTGTCAAATCAAAAAAATCATATTTATTGAATTATGAATTTTCACATCACCAGAATGTAATGTAAAAATACTTTTATACTTTTTCACACTGCATATGATTGTAACTTTGGGTCGTACGGGTGTTAGGTTTAACAAAATTTGGCTACTTTTTTGAGATTCCTATTAGAAAGTAGTAAAAATCAAATTTGATTAATCCATTTATATAACATAAATATATACAGAAGCAGCAGAAAAGAATGCAACTACACCTCAACACTCGTTAATAATGGAAGTACTGTGTCTCAATTGCAATTCAAAATTTTTCGAAGCAGACGGTTTAGATCGCTACAGCCAAGAACCCCCTGTAAAATACATTTTAAATGCTTTCAAAAGCCATTTAGGCAAAATTAATCCTGAAGACATGTGGAAACTACATCTTTGTCAAGCTTGTAAAGAATCCTTGAATCAGTACTGTAAGTCAAAACAATTATTTTCGAAGTATACAAAGCATAACTCAAAAATATCGAATTTGCTTCGAACGGAAGCTGCTGATTGCTTATCACATGAGAATCTAGGTTCAACTGTTCTGCAAATTCAAGATCAAAAAATTACGCCTGATCTAATTAATGAAGATGCAATATTGCCTGATAACGTATTTGATGGGGAATGTACCTTAAATGAACAAAATGGGGAAATAGTAGAGTATAAAGAGCAATTAATAAAATTAGAAGTAGAAAAACTGTCAGAATCTACCGTACTCATGTTCACAACTCAGAAGGATTTAACCCAGGAATCTGAAAATTCTCTGAATTCTTCCAATATTTACCGATGTATGAAATGCCTAAGAAGATTTTCTGAACCTCATAAATTGATAATGCATAACAATTTTGTTCATCGTCCAATTGAGCGCAACTTAAACTGTAATTTCTGTCCTCAAACATTTTCTATGACTTGGTTTCTTGAAAA
>CM036941.2:3108272-3133681 GCA_020352615.2 Yoshiicerus persimilis
TATTCGGTTGACATAAAGCGCCCACAAGTCCTAAGCATTTTCTGAATTGATTGGAGTATTTGTACATTTTGTCCGGGCAATCACAAATAAGATCAGAGCAAACCAAAGAGGCAAGAGGATCACAAGCGTGTTTTTCTGGAGAACATTCACTTCCGTAACTAGCTGGAAAAGAAATGCAGTTGCCTTCTTTATTGACGACAAATCCTTCTTTGCATTGACAATGACCACTTTGATTATTATTCAAGTACAAATTGCAAAATGCATTGGGGACGCAAATGGAAGCATTTGTGCAGTGGCCTTCTACAGTAGTAACGCAGCGTTTTGACTCTTTCGAAAATCGTTGATGTCTCGGAAAGGGACAGGAGCACTTTCCGTCGTAGCAGGAAAGTTCTGGGAGACAATCCTCAGAGGTTAAACAATTTCCTTCGTGAGAATTTTGTTTCGGAACACATTGACTTGGTTCAGAGCCTGGTTTTGGTTTCGGACACCTACATCTGTCGTGAGCGCAAATCATACCGTCGAGGCATTCCAGGGAGCTGGTACACTTATCTCCCTCTGATCTTCCACAACGGGTGCCATTTTCCTTTCTATGAAAGCCATAAGTACATTCACATCTATACTTGTACACTTTAATCGAATATTGGCAAGACGAAAATGGAACGCAGTAACTTTTCCAACTTGGATGGCATTCGCCCTCTGCTTTAGTAGCACATGTTTCAACTTCTTTACCCCCTCGGATATCCTTGGTGTAAACAGTAGTTTCTGCTTCACAGTTACAAGATCCGTTTATGCATCTTAAGTTCTTATTGTCATTGCACTTTATATCTTCAGTACAAGTTTCCAGTATTCCTTTTTTCAAATGACAAGTTCCGTTTAGATAGTAATAATTATTCTGACAAACACATTTATTGCTAACGCATGTGGTCTTTTCAGTTTCAGAGGCACAAAAGAGTTTCACACAATTTTGATTTAGTAGACCTAAACACCGTTTTTCAGAAAATACAGTAGTCTCAGGGTTACAGTGGCAAACACCGTCAATGCATTTAAGTTCATCATAAGAAGAACAAGGTTCATCTGGCGAACAACTTTCACCTAATTGCTTTCCCCAGACACAAAAGTCAGTTGAATTACTTTCATATCTGTCCAAACATTGGCACAAGGATTTTCTACTGTCACCGGAAATCCTATTGCAAGTGGCATTGTCGACGCAGTCGATTGTTCTTTCGCCATAATCATAGCCGAAAGAATCGCAGTGCGAGCCAACCTTTCCAACACATTTTTGGATAGTCGAGTTGAAAATTAGGTTTTCTTCTTGACCACAATTGCAAGTTCCATTGTGGCACAGCATCCCATCGTACCTCGAACAAGTTTGCGATGTCTCGCAATTTTCACCAAAGAATTGTAGCGGGTTGCAAGTTCCGTTTTCCCCAACATAATATTTGTCTTCATCACACACACAAATTCCATCATAACCGCAGCGTAAATTTGGCATACAAGTTTTTAGGTCTTCACTGTTCACGTCAGCAGGTTTAGCCATATTTGGAAAACTCAGCATGACGTTACAATTTCCTTCGTTTATAGAAAAACATTTATCTTTACTTTTTTCGTATACCATTTTCTCATCCTCACAGCTACAGATTCCTTCCAAGCATTTCATTTGTTTCTGCGAAGGGCAATCAGACGTCTCTGTTTGTGTTAAGTTGCATGGCTTTCCATAATTTGATGAAGACGACAACGGTAATTGCAAAGAAGGGTCGCTTTTATCAGTGACCACAGCATAAGCTCCTGACAAAAAAATGATTAGCAGTATTGCTACTTTGTTTACCATTCTGGTTGATTCATCCGATTTGCTCTCCATCGTTACAGAATTTTATTTGTTCTACTATAAATGACAGTGGGCCAAGGCGTTTCCATGGAAATTATTTAGCTTCTTAACAGGTGATGAAAAGTGCCCTTTTTTACATGTGTTAAAAAAGGATAAGCTACGGGACGGATGAATGGTAATTTCGAGATTATGTTTCATAACACCAAAATTTATTTGTATGCAGGAGCACGGAGAACCCCCTGAAATAATCTTCTGACATACAAATGTTGAAAAAACTGGCAGTTCTAAGTTCTAATTAGTGAAACAATAAAAAGAGCTGCCGTAATTCCAGAGTAACTGTACACTTGCAAATTCCTGTCTGCGCCAATATCGATATAAAGTTGAAGTTGTTAATTAATAAATTAGTTGAAGAAATTATTTTCCCCTTTTACATTAAAGTAATTATTGTATTGTATTGCGCTTTATATAAGTTGTATAACATAGTGTTTTTAAAATGAAAACTAATTTTACATCCGATGAACCATGTCCGTGGGTGCGGCCGATAATAAGTTCCAAAGTTCCTCATCTCCCTGAAATTCTTCGGGGACTAGAAATTCCCCCTCCCCAATATTCCTAGCTCTAAAATACTCATAGATGCACGACGCCTAAATTCCAGATCTGCTTTGGGAACAGAAGATCCTTCGAAAACCCCCTTGTGCCTGCTTTGAGGGGAGGCATCATCCTCTGATTGCAATGATTGGGCAAAATTGATGCCTGTTTTCAACAATTCTGTAATTTCCTTGTGCCTGTACTTTTCCACACTGATAAGAATGATTTCATCGGAGGGTTTTACGGGCAAGGAGACATCGGACAATGTCATTTCTTCTGATATGGGGTTCCACTTGGCGCAGAGATTCATTATTTTTACACCATGCTGACTTTTAGACACCTCCTTATTCGATATAACTGAAGGGACCACGCGTTCTTTCATCAAAAGAAAATTCTAGGAAAAAATTAGCATCAAAGTAACTAAAATAGTTTTTGGTCATGAAAATAGCTTTTCATTCCAGTGATTACCTGCAATCGTTTTATAGAGACTAAAACTTCTGCCAACTGAGTAATACCATTGGAGAAAAAAAGTGTCATAATCAATCGCACGTTGTTGTACGTACAGCGAAAGAGTTACAAAAACCTATTAGAAAGTAAACCAAAACAAATTATCAAAATAGCGAACTTACTAAAGAAGATTCTTTGCATTACCTTCTCAGCATTCAAATTATTTCCAGTAAGGACGTACATCAGGAGTGTCAGAAAAACTTACTTTAGAAGAAAAGAAATTTAAAACAAACTTAAGTTTATAGATTTTAAAGCTGCCGTCTTTTTGATTTTGTGTACTTCTCTGTAATCACGAGAATTATTAATATACCAAATTAGAGTTATAAGCATTGAAACTGTTTTCATAACGTATTGCATACCCTCTGGATTTGGCAACTAATTTGACAAATGGTCCTTCCCAGGTGTACATCTTGATGACTCTCATTGCACTTACAATTTCGATCATGATTCTAATACGGAGATCAGTTTCCCTGCAATTACTAACTTCCTATTTATTGATCTTGCAAAAGTAAAAAATTGTAGTACCACGTTTTAGTTTAGCTTAACTTGGCAAAGTGTGATGGTAATTAATCTGGATTCTGAAAAGAAACAATTAGGACGAGAAATAGGTCAAAAGTATAACGCTATTTATTATAGTGGCACTTACTCGCTTAACGCTTTACAAACAATCTTAACAGTATACTAAGCACTAGTTAATATGTACCCACACTATGCTACTTACACTCTTTGAAGAATCACACTTGATAAACGACGATTATTTTTCTGATTGCTTTCAGTTTTTATAGTATTAGAAGTATTTATATAATCTTAAATTAAATCACTATTAATTCTAACGAAACGACAGTTTAACAGCATAAAACGCACATGACAATTAATGATTACAATTTAAGATGTAATCTATTATCCGTTATTCATTTACGGTGTTACACAGTGAAACAAATCTTTCCACTTCCGGAATTGTTGTATCACTTTCAAGTATGAATTCAGAGTCATCATCCTCAATCCCTGTAGGGGCAGTAAATTGATTATTGAAGAACATAGTTCTGTATTTTTCCGTTTCTAAGTTCTTGTTTAGCTGCTTGACTTTGATAAGCGTTCTTGTTTTCACAAACATTGAAATAATCTTTTTATCAATTTGCGGGTAGCTTAATTCTAGAAGCTTAACCAAATTTCCAATGACCTTGCGAGATTTATTGAAGCCTCCAACATGATAAGCACCAAACCACTGTTCCCATTTTGAAAATACTGATAGCCACAGGTTGGAAGGCTCGGTTAAACTTCCATTACTCAAAAATTGTACCCAGAATGGATCTGTCCTTTCTTCGGGCAATGCAGACAACTCCGGATATTCATCGATGAGTTTCTTTGCCAAGTACCCTGCTACATATTCTTCAGAAGCTTTCTCACATTTTTGGGTTAAGGTCAAATCATTTAAGTTGATGCTTTGAACATTAATTTCCGGTACAATATCGATAAGCTGTTCTTCTATTTCTTCATTTATTAAAGGGACAACCTCTTTTGAATTGTCACTGCAGCAATTTACTGACATCAAGGTAGCTAACATGGTAGCACTTAGGCAAGGACCGTTTTCAACATTTTCTACAGGTGCATTGTGAGGACTGATGAAATTCCATGAAAATATTAACTTCTTCAGACGGGACTTGGCTTCCACTGCAGTAGGATTCATATTAAAATGTCCTATTCCCCGTAAACATGAAAACAAACTTTCTAAGTAATCTTGATTGACATGACTTGTTTGTATGTAAGAGCAACTAACTTCTTTCTTCATATCCGTAAAGAGATTTTTTAGTGAATTTATTGATATTAACATTCCCTTCTGGAATGGTGAAAGAGATTTGATTCGCTTTCCAACTCGAAGTTTGAAAATTTCATTTTCTACTTCAGCTAATAGTGTGTTTTGTTCCGTAAGCTTCTTACCGTAGGCACATTTAAATGGATTCTTAAAATCTTCTTTCTCTCTTACATTCATAAGGTCGCAATAGTCGTTTATCAGTTTAAAAAATCCAGATACTTTCTTTTGCTTTGGAAAAAGGAACTCGATAGCTTTGGACACTGTATTGGAAAACAATTCAAAAGCAGGACGCACTCGTTGTCTTTCTTTTTTCCTTAGATTGATATGTTTATTTGTTACTTTAAATGTGAGCTTGAGTTCACTCTTCTGATTAGTGAGAACATCATATATAAGTTTTCGTTCAATTTTTGTCACTCCATCGGGTAAGGTCAATCCACTGTCAATGAAATGATTTCTTAGCAGTTTAATGAGATGAGGAAAGTCGGGAAAGACGTAAACTGGTTTGCCTGTAGTAGGATTGTCAAAGCTACTATCCAAGAGATTTAATTCTTTATCGAATTGACAGGTACCTAGTTCCTTCCAAAGACCCACATTTTTCGTAGACATGTCATGGGTGATTGCTACAACATCTAATCCTGTTTCTTGCACACACTTTATTACGTTAAATAGCTTGTCTTTATTTATTTCACCATCAAACGAATAGTGTATAATCTGCTTCCACTTGTAGAACAGTCCTCTGATTGCAAATACCATAATATTCTTGTTACCTCCAAAAATTCTGTCTTCGTTAAAGTCATAACAATGTTTTCCGTCGATTGCCATTTCGTCAAAGGATAATATACATTTTTTCTCCATATCATTGGCATTGGAAAATCTTGCAGCAAGTAAATTCATAACTGGAGTCATAATACCTTCTTTTAATTGAACTTTTCCCAGCCAATAGTGAATTGTTCGTGGTGTGGGTAATGGATATTCCAAAACCTAAATCATTAGATTTAATTATCAACAAATAGCATAATTACATTTCTTAAAATATGAATTAACTTACTTCAATGTATTACCTCTTTAAGGTACCTATACGATCTTGAAGATACCGCAAACAAAGACATTATTTTTGTCATATCCTCGTAAGACCACTTTATTTGCTTTTGACCAGATTGCATTAAGCGCATCTGCCCAGTGGTAAAAATTTTTTCACACCTTTCCTTTAAATGTTTTACACACTGTAAGGATTCTTTACTACTTTTTAGTTCTGTTTCCAAATCCCGAATTTTTGTATTCAGCAGAGAAATTTGGTAATCCTTTTTACTAATAGTCTTCTTTGCATTTGTTAGACTGCTTTCAAGTTTTTCAATATACTTTTTAACATTTTCTGAGCTGGTGCTCTCTAAATTATAAAATACATCTTTATTTCTTGCGGATTTTACAGTTGTAATATTAGATAAGCATTATAGATGTATTTTGTTTCATACCATTCTCTGTTTCAACTATCGAATATTTCACTGTTGGAACTGCAAAATCATGTAGCTTTCTCTTTTTATTGTTTGAATTTTGGCAAAAGTCCTGATCTCTGAAATGCAGACTGCATAATCCGAAGTTTTTAGTATTTCTCGTGACATTGTCTTCAGAGGTGAATTTCAACCATTCTTCCCGTCTTTCGTTTTCACTTTCGGGAAATATATGTATGCTGGAAGATGGCTTTTGTGAATTGTTCACACACTGCTTCAAAATACATCTTCTGACCATTTTCACAGCAAGAATCTACTTCTTTTCCCCTATTTCAATGTAGAATGTTAACTACTGTTTATTATATACTATCAATTTTATGAAAACGAGGGATCATAATATTATTTGCTTAGGAACATTAAAATGTTTTACTGTTTGCAAATGGGACTTCCGAACCGATTTCCCAGAATAACGTAGTGTATTTACTTTTCCACAGGTCTTACTTCAAAGTGCTTTTAGATTTAAAGACGATGGGAATATGTATTTTTCCGTGATTTAGAACTATTTCATAAGCATGCCTGCTAAATGAGATTCCAATCTAAAGAATTGGTGATATCCGTGGCTAAGAAGAACAACAACTTCTACTATTTTAACTTGAAACTTGATTCTTCTAATGAAAACATTTTGGCATTACAAAATGTTGCCACGAAATTACCACTCATCCGTCCCGTGGCTCATCCCCCCAAAAAAGGGGACTTTTCAACACCTGTTGAGTAGCTAAATAATAATTTCCATGGAAACGCCTTGGCTCAGACATATTATTATTTGGATATAAAAGAAGAGAGTCTGCTTTTATTTAAAGAAGTACACGAAACTCGTGTCCAAGTACTGGGACCAGAGCATCCAGATACAGTCGACACAGAGGAATGGGTAGATAAAGTGGAGACTAAAATAGCAATCCAACTCTCATTGACTTAAAGCTTATTTAGCTCTGATTTAATCCGTGTCTATTTTAACGCATTAGATGACCATTATTCCTGACTTATATAACTGTAGATATAGTAAACTATTGTGGTCAATGATATGAATAAAAAGCATACATGTATCGGTATATCAATTTTGAGTTTATCTTGCTTTTAACTCTGTTCACAACGGAAAGTGTAGTACAGAGAGATTCTAAAGTCACGCAGTATAGGGCACATGGTACTAAAGTTTGTGACATGCTTTTAGTGGATATGTATGAGTTTGGAAACACATACATGAGAATTTGAAGCATTTCGCAAATTTTAGCACCACGGGCTCCATGCTGCGGAACTTTGGAACCTCGCTGTACATTTATTTGTTACATAAATAGTAATACACATCATGGTGATAAATGAATTAGATAAGATAACCGTCCGTACCTTCACGTTTACCATGATGTTCATAACTAACATCTTGTCCATCTGCTCTGGTTTCAATTTATGATTTTATTTGCCAAGCAAAAGATTGCACACAACACACACCCTATTTGCCATTTTTCTATTTAGGTTGCAATAAAACTCTATACCATGTCGCATTTTAAAGTGAAAAGAGAAAAAACAAATAGTTTACTTATTCTAATAGATGGATACCAATCTGGAAAGAATTTACTGCGTTTGCACAAAAATGGAATTGTTTTGACTGCAGAGATAGACGTAATTGTAAATTGTTTGGAGGTGCATTTAATTTTTCTCATTATAAAATTACGGGGAAAATAAAATTTCCTAATTGCAAACTGTCAATAATTGAATATCATTTTTCTTATTACGTATTATGAAATAGTCATATTTCTTTCTGGAAAATCCACCCGAAAACTAATTACAAGTTGCGAAGAATTAACAATCCATTTTTGTATTACAGCTATTAAAAGTAGAAAGAAGCCAAGAAATCCTGGAAATAAGAGAAATATTCCTGGAATTGAATCATCCTCACACTTTGGGAATTACGTATAACAATGCTTATACATATAATCATTTAAGTAGACACGAAGAAAGTCTCCAGTTGCTCAAAAAAGTTCAATCTTCTTTGAACAACTGGAGATTTTCTTTGCTGACTAATAAAACTACTACACGCATCCAAATAGTGTATTATTACTCTCTCAACGGCTACAATAAAATCAAAGCAGAAATAACACTTCAGACTGAAATTGTAAAGAGTGCTGAGCGATTCTTTGATAAGCCAAAGAGTTGCAATTCAGTAGCCTTTCTCACAATACATTTTTTCGCTGAATTCTCTCTTCACAAATAAAGTTTTTGTTCAATAATTAGTAGAACATACATTAAGGAGTACTAATTAGGAATTTCATGTTTACATAATGACTTGACTATTCAATTGTAAAGAACAAAATAATATTGCATTTTTTGATTCTAATGCAATATAATAATAATAATAAACTTTCTAATAAACCTTTGCCAAAATTTAAAAGAAATATGAATGACCATTATTTTAATTGATATGCAATTATTCATTATTATTATTTTTCTGGATTTTTCTCATTAGCAGTCTTTTTCCAAGCAACGTAATTGATACTTATTTCTACTCTTTGTTATTCTTTTACATTTTAATTAGGTGCACGTGTATTTCATATTTATGATTCAACTGCAAACGATGACGCTACTTGTATGCAACCCTCTTTGACCATATTTAAGGTATTTTATTTCAAATATTGTTTATATTCATGACATATGCCTTGATAAAAAGCTTAACTGCGAAATCAAATGGTGTCTGTCTCTGGTAGATAAGATAAGGTTTTATTTATGTCTGTAGTATATATTTGCTCTTGTTCGCTAAATATAGTTTTACTGCTTCTCAAGTCAAACGATTTATTATATGCTTAAATAAATACTGTTTGCATAAAGTTTTTCATAAAACATTGGAAAGGTCACATTTAAAACTTTTGCGAACATTGCAAAAAACAGATAAATGATCATTGGTTTCTGGGTAAGTCGACAACTATTAAATTCTGTTCCAATGAATAATAATTGCAATTTAATATATAACAACCATAAAAAGAATTAAGTAGATCAATTGAGCACATTGGAAGTGTTCCTGTCCCAACAAGAGATTTACAAATATTTTTCATTGCACACGCAGGAAAGAATCATAATATATTTCTGCTTTCTTCTGCAGAAAATTCCCGAGTTCATTTATTCAATTTTAGAATATTAGTAAATAATAGAAATGAAAGAATTGGAATTGTTCCTTAGGATAAATAATTTTGTCACAATAAACCCGTTGCGAATTTTTCAAAAAGACAATGGATCCCTAGAATTTTGGCATAGCTCGTTTCTCCAACTTCTTATCCAGTCTTGAAATGTCGTTCGAAAATTCACTGGTATTTAGTATTCATTCATTCATTTTACTGTTCAGTATAACTGAAGACTTTTTAAACTAGAAACCAACGAAAATTTAGACTTCGGAATAAAATATCAAGAGTCCCAGAAATTAATTCTAAAAGGATAAATTATTTGTACGATGTAGAACTTAGTCATTAGTATTTCTACATATGTTAATACCCGTGCAGCTATTGAAAATTACAGTCGATAATATGGAGATTTCCGATTTCCGTATGGAAATAATTGTCTGCGAACTTTGTAAAGTAGGTGTCTAAAGTCGTATGAAAAATTTGATGCTAACACAATAAACTCCAGTGCTAGATTTTGTTCTGTGGCAGAATAAAATGATCAAAATGGTTAAAAATAACAATCGCAAAGCGATAGCTCTTTTTATTTACAGAATATTTCTTCATACTATATTGTTTTAATTCAATGCTTAAAAGCTATTGGTGCAAAGAAAGAATTCCATGTCTGGTAGGTTTTTTTCATATACACGAAAGGTGCCTTTTATTATAATGTGCGAAAACAATTGGTCGAGTACGCATTCACATTCATTTCATTCGTGAAAACATTCTCGGTACTTGTATTGCATTCTTCATTTTGCAGCCAGCCACAAAAATGATTCATCTTTTATCTGTAAATTGACTCAATAAGTACTGCAGATGAATGTTATGTTTAAATGTGGATATCAATACGGGATACATAGGACAAAACGAGTTTTACTACTCATTTTGGGGTTACTTATTTCCAATTTTGATTTTTCTATTTATCTATAAGGTTTTCAAAAGTTCTACCTACCCGAGGTATGGTTATCACTAGGGTGACCCATTACGCATAGACTTTTTACTGTAAAATGGGAAAACCTTTCGTTGACTGCAAAACAACTTCAAGATATGTTTTTTCCGCAATATTACTTTGATTAAACCTTTTATCTCAATATATTCCAAAAGGTTGTATTTATTATTTACAAAATTGTCTTACGACTGAATAAATTAGACCGAATTAGGGAACTATGCTAGGATACCAGTGAATCTTGATTCACCTTGTCGGACACACTTGAGTGAAAGGTCGGCTTGTCTGCATATGTGGAGAATTGAAGCAGTCATATTCTCCACGAATCTTTTGGAACTGCACGATAATTGCGATATGTGCTTCTACAGATGTATTAAAGTATAATATGTTCAATTATATGAATAAAAAGTAATTATATATAATACACTATCTAATTTCGATATGTACCTATATACTCCAACAGAAGTTTACCTTTTGCTTTTAACGCATACTGTTTGCAACGGAAAGTGTAATAAAATATTTATTTATTTGGGATGCCAATATTCGAATCACGTGAAGATGAAATGAACATGTATATGTTAAATAAATAGTAATACACATCATGGTACTAAAGGGTTTAGATAAGATATAACGAGTATACCTTATATCTATGTCCGCAAACAACAGCCTTGTCCATTTGCCCTGGTTTCAATAAGTTATGATTGCCAGTGCCACGTAAGCAAGAGGCTGCACTTGAAACACGTACACAATCTATCCGCCATTTCCATTTTCTGTAAAACTTTACACCACGTCGCATTTTAAAATGGAAACAGAAATAACTTAGCTTTTCCAACAGAAAATCCCACAAGTCTGGAAAGAATTGTACTACATTGCCAACAAAACGGAATTGTTTTGACTGATGAGAGAAACGGAATAATTGGTTAAAGGTGCATTGGACTTTTTCTCATTACAAAACTACTAGAAAAATAAGGTATCTTAATAACACATTGTCAATAATTGAATCCTGTTTTTCTGACTTCGTATTATGAAACGAGGCATTATTTCGGTGCAAAAAATCCATCAGAAAATTAATTAGTTTCGAATTATTAACAATTCCACTTTTTTCTATACACCTCCTGAAAGGATGAGAAAGAAGCTTGAATACTATACTAAGAAATGTATGTGCCTTAAGAAAGTCTAAAGAACTTCTGGAAAGAAGAGAAAGAGTCCTGGAATTGAATCGGCCACACACTTTGAACTAAATTTTCATTGCCGAGACATACTGCCATTTTTTGTAGACAAGAAGGAAGCCTCGAATTGCTCAAAGAAGTACAAGGCGTTCTTTGAACATTTCGAGACTTTCTTCGTGGCTAATAAAATTACTACACGCATCCACATTGTGTCCAAGTACTCTCTCAATGGCTACCACATGAAACCAAAGAAATTGATAAAGAACTTTGCAGTTTTTTGTTCAATAATTTGTAGAATATGTGATTAGAAGTACTAATTATGAATTTCATGTTTATATAATGACTTGATTTAAGAATTGCTGTAAAGAACAACAAATATTATTGCATGGACAGATTAGTATTTGTTAGTTCTCTAGTGAATCAATAAACTCTTCGTTTTGGGTGACTACTATTTTAATTTAAATGCAATTATTAATTATTAAATGTTTCTTTTTCAATAGCGGTCTTTTACTAAACAATTACAATAGCACTTTATTCTGGCTATTACCATTACTCATCCTTTCTTATTTTATCAAAGACTTTTTCACATGAAGTAGATTCAGAAAATTATAAAACTCATTATACATGAACTCAAATTACAAATGACAGAAGCCAGAATACTTGAAAACTAACTACATACAGTGCGACCAAGAGTCTAGGGTTCACTTTGTATCACTTCACCTCTATCGTTGGAAGTTCCTTAGAAAAATACTAAGAAAATCAAAAGTTCCACAGACATAATGCTAATAAGCCGAAGCAAAACGGCTGAACTCAAATATCGGCATGGAACATAATATTTTGGGGTTTCTTTGATTGCTTTATAAAATATCCAAGTTTTACATCAGCACATACAGTCGTGCAGTAGTACACATTTCAAAGTAGCCCTAAAGGTACATCCTCAATGCTTGAGTATAGCTATGCATTAGAATTATCACATTGCATATATTTATCTATTCGTCAAATGTAAGTTAATTAAATAACGTTTTCAATATGATGTGTGATATCCAAATATTGAACAACATGGTGATAAGCAGGTCGGACAAGATATATATATAACTGGTATATAGTCTACATTATATGAATATTCTGAAACAGCAGAATCTAGTCCAGAGCCCATCTTCCTTGGTCTCATTTTATGATTGCAATCGCCACGTAAGCAAGAGACTGCACACCCTTTCCGCCATTTTCAATTCTTTTCACATTCAACTAAATAATAAAATATTGCGTAATATTTTAAAATGGAAAACAAAATAACAAAGAATTTGGTTTATCTGACAAGCAGCCTCACCAATCTGGAAAGTATTTTGTTGCATTTGGAGCAAGAAGGACTTATTTCGACAAATGAGAGGGACGAAGTCGTAAGTTAATTTAATAAGGGCTGTCATTTAAGTGCACCTCATAATTAATCACTTTGCCTCAACAAAATAAATCACTTTGCCTCATATAAATGCATTTACCTCATGAATATTTATGTCGCCTCAAGTTTCAATCACTCAATACTGATAATATACCTTTGCCTCAAGTTTTAGTACAAAATGCTCATATTTAGTACAAAAACCTCAATTAAAAATGAACCTCAAAAAGTTGTACAAAATCCTCAACAAATAATCACTTTAGCTCAACTTTATGTAAAACAAGAAACGTTATTTATTTACCAAATAAGAAATTATTGAAATGCTGTGTTAACAAAAAGAAAGTTTTCATAGTTTATATGATATAGATATTATGTATGAAGCATGAAATAGTAATAGTAGTATTTAAATGTACAATACGTTAGTAGATGTATACAAATATTAGTGTTATAAATCAGTCCTGTTATATATGTAATTTAAATCTGAGGTAATACATAACCATGATAATGCATTACAGTTACGAAAATTTGTATTGAATACAAATTGAATACCAGGTCTTCCCCGTTTTCCTTTTTGACCTACAGAAATGGTTTTGGCATCCTCATCGGGAACGTACAATTTAAGCCATATAGCGATGTCTATATTGTGTTTGCAAATGTAGTCTTTTTGATAAGATGAGCAGCTACATTTTGAATGTTTCCAATTATTGCCTGTGATAGTTATACAGTGAATTGACGTTGTACAGGAAACGTAGTTATCGAAATTAGCCCATTTGTATTTTTTCGTCTGATTTATGTATGTTGCTAGTTTCTTTTCATAGAAAAAGTCAGTAAGAAGGAGAAGGAGGAATAGATTTTTGTGTCCGATTCCTAGCGGCAGGTCTGTTTTGTTTGGACAGTGAAACGCCTCACGTCGTGTACGATTGGTTTTCAAAAAATGTGGGATGGCGTTCGCACACTTTATACATACGACGGGCGGACGACGGGCGGGCATACAAAACAGAGTACTTTTGCATAGACCTTTGTGTGTCTCTTAATAGCATTATTATTACATAGTCTCTGGTTTCTTTTCAGTCAAAGGGATTTTTTTGGTTGCCGAGAAGTAATAGCAGGTATTATCCCCTAATGTTTTCACGAGTACGTTTCGTTGTTCTTGTACAAATTGATAACTGTTGTCACTATTTTTAAATCTTCTTGTGGTCCAAGTGCGAATTTCTTAGGATTTACAATATCAGGGTTTCTTTCTTCAGACCACATTTTGGTGGTCTGAAGGTGGTCCATGGTCGTCCTAAAGTCATTAGTTTGCTATATACTCTACAAAAAACCCACATTTGCATGTATTACTATATTGCACATTTAAATACTACTATTAAGCAATGAGTTGGTAAAGCTAAATCAGCGTTAGTTCTTTAGTAACTGACTAACATTTCATGCTTCATACATAATATCTATATCATATAAACTATGAAAATTTTCTTTTTGCTAACACAGCATTTCAATAATTTCTTATTTGGTAAATAAATAACGTTTCTTGTTTTACATAAAGTTGAGGTAAAGTGATTATTTGTTGAGGATTTTGTACAGCTTTTTGAGGTTCATTTTTAATTGAGGTTTTTGTACTAAATATGAGCATTTTGTACTAAAACTTGAGGCAAAGGTATATTATCAGTATTGAGTGAATGAAACTTGAGGCGACATAAATATTCATGAGGTAAATGCATTTATATGAGGCAAAGTGATTTATTTTGTTGAGGCAAAGTGATTAATTATGAGGTCCATTTAAATACTCCCCTTTAATAAGTATTCGTAAAACTAGAATTCATATTCTTTCCCAATTATATAATGTTTCCTTATAAAAATTGGAATCAGAGCTCATAAGTCAACCAAAATTGACTGCATTAGTTTCGTTTATATCTGAAATGCAGTATTTTAAAAACCTCAAAGAATGGAATTATCGATATACTTACATTTTTACAATCTGCCTAGAAAGCCCCTTATTAAAAGTATGAGACCATCAACAGTTAACGAAAACCGCAGAGCTGGGCACTCCAAACCCTCAGCGCTAGAGCTAGGCACTAGGCACAGCAAACCCGCAGAGTTAGAGCTGGGTTTACCAACCCAACCCGCAGCGTCACAGCTGGGTTTACCAACCCAACCCGTAGCGTTAGAGCTGGGTTTACTAACCTAACCCGCAGCGTTAGAGCTGAGTTTACCAACCTAACCCACACCGTTAGAGCTGGGTTTACCAACCCAACCCGCACCGTTAGAGCTGGGTTAACCAACACGCACTGTTAGAACTGAGTTTACCAACCCGCACCGTTAGAGCTGGGTTTGCCAACCCAACCCCAACCGTTAGAGCTGGGTTTACCAACCCAACCCGCACCGTTAGAGCTGGGTTTACCAACCTAACCCCAACCGATAGAGTTGGGTTTACTAACCCGCACCGTTAGAGCTGGGATAACCAACACGCACTGTTAGAACTGGGTTTACCCACCCGCACCGTTAGAGCTGGATTTACCAACCCACATCGTTAGAGCTGGGTTTATCAACCCGCTCCGTTAGAGCTGGGTTTACCAACCCGCTCCGTTAGAGCTGGGTTTACCAACCCGAACCTTTAGAGCTGGGTTTACCAACCCAACCCCAACCGTTAGAGCTGGGTTTACCATCCCAACCCGCAGCGTCACAGCTGGGTTAACCAACACGCACTGTTAGAACTGGGTTTACCCCCCCGCACCGTTAGAGCTGGGTTAACCAACACGCACTGTTAAAACTGGGTTTACCCACCCGCACCGTTAGAGCTGGGTTTACCAACCCAACCCCACCCGTTAGAGCTGGGTTAACCAACACGCACTGTTAGAACTGAGTTTACCAACCCAACCCGCACCGTTAGAGCTGGGTTTACCAACCCGCACCGTTAGAGCTGGGTTTACCAACCCGCACCGTTAGAGCTGGGTTTACCAACCCGCACCGTTAGAGCTGGGTTTACCAACCCGCACCGTTAGAGCTGGGTTTACCAACCCGCACCGTTAGAGCTGGGTTTACCAACCCGCACCGTTAGAGCTGGGTTTACCAACCCGCACCGTTAGAGCTGGGTTTACCTACCCGCACCGTTAGAGCTGGGTTTACCTACCCGCACCGTTAGAGCTGGGTTTACCTACCCGCACCGTTAGAGCTGGGTTTACCAGCTCGCACCGTAAGAGCTGGGTTTACCAACTTGCACCGTTAGAGCTGGGTTTACTAACCCGCACCGTTAGAGCTGGGTTTACCAACCCGCACCGTAAGAGCTGGGTTTACCAACCCGCACCGTAAGAGCTGGGTTTACCAACCCGCACCGTAAGAGCTGGGTTTACCAACCCGCACCGTAAGAGCTGGGTTTACCAACCCGCACCGTAAGAGCTGGGTTTACCAACCCGCACCGTAAGAGCTGGGTTTACCAACCCGCACCGCTAGAGCTGGGATTACCAACCCACCCCGTTAGAGCTGGGTTTACCAACCCGCAGTGTTAAAATTAAGGACAGCAACCTACCGGCTGAAACCTAGACGCACAAAGCAGCCCGCAGGTTTAGAAATAGACAAAGCATCCTGCAGTTTTAGAGCTAGGGAGCTAGACATCAACCCATTAGAGCTGGGCACACTAAACCCTCAGCGTTAGAGCTGGGCACACTAAACCCTCAGCGTTAGAGCTGGGCACACTAAACCCTCAGAGTTAGAGCTGGGCACACTAAACCCTCAGCGTTAGAGCTGGGCACACTAAACCCTCAGCGTTAGAGCTGGGCACACTAAACCCTCAGCGTTAGAGCTGGGCACACTAAACCCTCAGCGTTAGAGCTGGGCACACTAAACCCTCAGCGTTAGAGCTGGGCACACTAAACCCTCAGCGTTAGAGCTGGGCACACTAAACCCTTAGCGAAAAAGCTGGGCACACTAAACCCTTAGCGAAAAAGCTGGGCACACTAAACCCTCAGCGTTAGAGCTGGGCACACTAAACCCTCAGCGTTAGAGCTGGTCTTCCCAAACCCTCAGCGTTAGAGCTGGTCTTACCAAACCCTCAGCGTTTGAGCTGGTCTTACCAAACCCTCAGCGTTAGAGCTGGGCACAGCCACCCGGAACGTATTATATCTGGGCACAGCCACCCGGAACGTATTATATCTGGGCACAGCCACCCGGAACGTATTATATCTGGGCACAGCAACCCGCAAAATACTACAGGGTGTTTCTCTACAAAGTTTACATCGGGCAACCCATGTATATGAAATAACTTTGGTATTTAAATTGCCGCTTCTGATTCGACGTGCGTAATGTAAAAGCCAACTTAGATAGGTATTGCACGACATTATAATACTTTGCTCAGCAACTGGAAACGTCAGATCTGGGCACAGCAACCCGCAACATTAGATCTGGGCACAGCAACCCGCAACGTCAGATCTGGGCACAGCAACCCGCATCGTTAGATCTGGGCACAGCAACCCGCAACGTTAGATCTGGACACAGCAACCCGCAACGTTAGATCTGGGCAAAGCAACCAGCAACGTTAGATCTGGGCACAGCAACCCGCAACGTGTTAGATCTGAGCCCAGCAACAAAAATCCCACGAAGCAATATTCATACAATGCAATACTGACAATGCACTTCACTCAGTATATGTCGTATGCAGTAATTTTCGTTTTGTGTAGTAGATTACATATCGACTTTCATATTACTTTTCTGGATCTTTTATATTGTCTTTCGACGCGACTCATCAACGCGTTACGTTACACGTTGATTTTAGTGGGTTAATTTCGTTTCGGTTGATCTCGCCGAAAGCTAATTAATTTGGAAGTATTTTCAATTTCTCATGCACTGTTTATTTTACAGCTATTAAACGGAACTCCACTTCAAAGAAATACGAAACTGTTCGATTTTATTAAACGAAAAGATTACTCTACAATCAAGAATTTGTTTTTAGAAATACTGCGGCTGACAAATAATGAACATTGCGCTGACAAAATTGAAGGAATTGTAAGACAACCAAAAGCTGATGAATCAATGAAAAATATTCCTGCCAAGAAACCACGACTGATGTTTGAAGTTAATGATAATAAATCAAGCGATGAACCTTGTTCAAGCAAACAAAGTCTTCAAAATTTAGCGATACAAAGCACTGTGGTCCAAGAAACAACTCAGCAAATGTGGATTGGAATGACAGACAGCACTACATATTTCATTGGAAGAGAAGAGGAAATGAAACTCCTGGAAAATTACTGGGAGGATTGTATGACCAGGAAAACTATTTCAATTGTATCTGTTACTGGATTGGGCGGAGTGGGCAAAAGCGAATTGGCAAAGAACTTTGCAAAATGGTTTTTCGAGAGTGTGCAAGGTCATTGTATTTGGCTTGAAGCAGACAGTAGTCAGTCTCTGGCGGACTCTTTCAAAAACTTGGCCGAGGAATTAAAAATTTCCATGCAGGATGATTTGGGAAAAGAAAAAGAGTTTCTGAAAATTGTGGAGGAAGTGTACTTGAAACTCTTTGGAGGAAAACTGCTTTTCGTCTTTGATAATCTGGAAAATTATAGCAACGAGGCCTTAAAACGTCTTTTACTCTTGTCTTCCAAGAAACCACCAACACATTTGAAACCTTTTATTATAACAACTTCCAGACTTTGCGAAGCCAAAAAGTATTTTGGGGCTAAATGCAATCAAATAGAATTACAAGTACTCACCAAAGAATCTGCTATCCAGTTCTTTTACAAATCACTCAATATCAATGATTCTCAAGAAGACAGCATTCATGAACTCATTGAGAAGCTGTGTGAACGATTGCAGTTTTTCCCTCTCGCCATGCAACAAGCATCAGCTTACATCCACGAAAGAATATCCATTTATGCAAATGTCCTTGAAGCAATTACTAATTATCTTACGCAAATAGAAAATCAAACGAAAGATTTGCTAAATTATGAGCTCCCTCAATATGAAGCATTGGATGACATTTCCAAAACGACATTCTTAACATGGAAAATTACTATTAACAAGCTAAGAGAATCTGAAGATGGTGGAAAGATAACCACTGACATAATGAATATAATTTCTTTGTTATCCCCCGATAACATTCCTACTACGATGGTCACAAGCATACTGCAGAAGACTGGAAAATTTTTCGATATTGGAAATATTGACAATTTCTTCGAACTCATTAGAAAATATTCTATGATTAATTTCGTAGGGCAGAAATTAATTTCTGTGCATCGTTTGGTGCAGGAGGTCACAAGAATCGAATTGGAAGACCGAAGAGAATTTGTTTCCGTTTTGAGTGGAGTGCTCAATTGTTTGAAGGAAATGCTCACAGTCAACGAAATCTCTTTGAAGGACATGGTTCACGTCAAAATGGTGTGGCAAAACCTGAAGAAAGATAAAGCCATGATTGAAAAACATGAAGGACTACTTAAACTGATATGTCAGAAATTTCGCAATTCAGGTAGATTCAGAGATCTGCTGGAATTGAGTATTGAATCGGGAGATTTTTTGGAATCTGTCTTTGGGCAGAATAGTAGGAGGACTTTGGAAATGAAACGCCTTAAAGGAATGTCTCTGTGTGTATTAGGCGAGTATTCTGAGGCAATGGAAGCATTCGAATATTCCTATGAAAAACTGAAGGAGACATTTGGAGAAAACGACGAAGACTGTTTGGAAGCAGCTTGTGGACTAGGACTTGTATACTTCCGATCAAAGAAGTATGAAGAGGCTATGAACATCTATAAAGATACCTTGGAAAAGGTAGAACGAATCAACGGAAAGGAACACAGACGGACACTTTCTTTAAAGACTGGCATTGCACTGGTACTGCATAATCAAAATAAGTTGAGGGAAGCATTGAAAGTCTATCAAGAAGTGTTGGAAGTGGAAGAACGAGTGTTGGGAGTCGAGCACCCTTCTACTCTGATTATTAAGCACAACATTGCAACTGTTAAAATTGATCAAATTAACTACCAAGAGGCCTTAAAAGAGTTACAGAAAGTTCTGGAAATACAAGAAAAAGTCCTAGAATGGAATCATCAGAACACTTTGAACACTAAACATTTCATAGCTACGATATATTATCGTTTGGGTAAACACAAAGAAAGCATCCAAATATTCAAAGAAGTACACGAAGGTCAACTAGAAATAATGGGACCACGGCATCCCGACACAATCATCGCAGAAGAATGGATAGAAAAAGTGGAACTACACGTTTCACTAAGGGCACCTTCTTCTATAGAGTTTTATTCAATTTTGAGTGAAATACCAAAATTCATGATGGATATGTTTAAAGCAAAAGACATTTCTTTGGAAGAACTTGTTGAAGTTCAAATTATTTGGAAACATTTAAATAGGGATAAAGTAATGAAAGAAAAAAATGGAAAATATCTGTCTGATATATGCAAGAAGTGGCACTATTCAGGAAAAAACAGTAATCTTGTGGATTTTAGCAGTAAAGTTGGAGAATTGTTGGAGTCTGTGTTGACTCAGAATAATCGTTGGACATTAAGAATGAAGTACTGGAAAGGAGTTGCTTTGAACAAATTGGGTGAGTACTCCGAGTCAATGGAAGTGTTGAAAGATATTTGGGAAATACAGAAAAATTTATTTGGTGATGATGACGGAGATTGCTTGGATACAGCTGAAAAATTAGGAAGTGTGTATCGGGAATTAAATAAGTATGAAGAGGCAAGGCAAGTCTACGAGCACATTTTGGAAAAGAGAGAAGGACTGTTAGGAAAGGACCATGAAGATACACTTTCTATAAAGAATGACATTGCCATTGTACTTACTGAACAAAATAAATATGACGAAGCACTGAAAGTGTACAAAGAACTACACGAAAGTCAACTCAAAACACTCGGACCACAGGATCCACACACAATCGATACAGAAAGACAGATAGAGAAAGTGGAGCTACACATTGCTTTACTCTCATCTTCTACTACAGAGTTTTCTTCAATTTTGAGTGAAATACCAGAATTCATGATGGAGATGTTTAAAGCAAAAGACATTTCCCTTGAAGATCTTGTTGAAGTTCAAATTATTTGGAGACATTTAAATAGAGATAAAGAAATGAATGAAGATGATGGAGAACTACTTTCCGAGTTTTGCAATGTATGGTGCAATTCAGGGAAGGACAAGATCCTGTTAGACTTCAGTAGCAAATTTGGAGAGTTGATGGAGTCTGTGTTGACTCAGAATAATCGATGGACGTTAAGAATGAAGTACTGGAAAGGAATGGCTCTGACTGAATTGGGTGAGTACTCTGAATCAGTGGAACTGTTGAAAGATGTTTGGGAAATACAGAAAAGCTTATTCGGTAAAGACAACGATGATTGCTTGGATACAGAAGAGCTAATAGGGGTTGTGTACTCCCTATTAAATAAGTATGAAGAAGCAATGCAAAATCTATGATAATACCTTGGAAAAGAAAGAAGGACTGTTATGCAAGGAACATGAAGATACACTAAATGTAAAAAAAGATATTGCAAAGGTACTCAGTGCACAAAATAAATATGATGAAGCACTGAAATTGTATACAGAAGTGCTGGAAGTGCAAAAACGATTGTTTGGGGTAGAGGAAGAAGACATCCTGATTACAAAGCAAAACATTGCTTCTATTAAACTTGATCAAGAAAACTACCAAGAAGCCTTAACGGAATTCCAAGAAGTTCTGGAAATACAAGAAAGAGTTCTGGAAGTGGATCATCGTGATACTTTGAGTACTAAAAATTACGTAGCTGAGACTTATTATCGTTTGGGTAGAAAGGAAGAAAGTCTCCAAATATTCAAAGAAGTACACGATAAGCGTCTGGAAATACTCGGATCACAGGACCCAGATACAATCAATACAGAGGAATGGATAGAAAAAGTGGGGCTGGAAATTGCTTTACTGGCATCTTCTACTATAGAGTTTTCTTCAATTTTGAGTGAAATACCAGAATTCATGATGAATATGTTTAAAGAAAAAGTCATTTCCTTGGAAGAACTTGTTGAAGTTCAAATTATTTGGAAACATTTGAATAGAGATAAAGAAATGAAAGAAGGTTATGGAAAATCTCTTTCGCGGATATGCATGAAATGGTACAATTCAGGGAAGAACAAGTTTCTGTTGGATTTCAGTAGCAAAATTGGAGAGTTGGTGGAGTCTGTGTTGGCTCAGAATAATCGATGTTCGTTACGAATGAAGTACTGGAAAGGAATGGCTCTGAGTGGATTAGGTGAATACTCTGAGTCAATGGAAGTGTTGAAAGATGCTTGGGAAATACAGAAAAGCATACTCGGTGAAGACGACGATGATTCCCTGGAGACAGCTGAAGAATTAGGAAATGTGTACTATCTATTAGATAAGTATGAAGAAGCAATGCAAATCTATGAGAATATCTTTGAAAAGAGAGAATCAATGTTAGGAAAGGAACATGAAGATACACTTTCTATAAAGAATTGTATTGCCATTGTACTTACTGAACAAAATAATTATGAAGAAGCGCTGAAACTGCACACAGAAATCTTGGCAGTGAGAGAACGATTGCTTGTACTGGACGATCCTTCTACTCTGATTACTAAGCACAACATGGCAACTGTTAAATTTCATCAAAAGAACTATGGAGAGGCCTTAAAGGAGTTTCAAGAAGTTCTGGAAATAAGTGAACGAGTTTTGGAACTGAATCATCGGGACACTTTGAACACTAAAAACTGGATTGCGAAGACATATTTCCATTTGAGTAGACTCGACGACAGTCTGCAATTATTCACAGAAGTACACGAACATCGTGTTCAAATACTCGGACCACGACATCCACGCACAATCGACACAGAGGAATGGATAGATAAAGTAGAGACGGAAATCGCAATCCAGCTATCACTGACTTAAAGCTTATTTAGCTGTATTTTAATCCGTGTCTAACTAAGTATGTTCATTGCAATACAGCAATTGGAAATTACGGTCGATAATTATTATTGATTTCCGATTTCCGTTTGGAAATAATTGTCTGCGAATTTAAAGCGGTGTAAAAAATTGAATGTTTAACTGCAATTAATCCCTGTTCTAGATATTGTTCTGTGGCCAAATAAATGATAAAAATGGTTAAAACTAAAAATCAGAAAGCTAAAGCTCTTTTTACACAGTTGTTCTTCATATTGTTTTAATTCAACGTATAAAAGCTTAATTGCCATTCTTCTTTTCTGTATAAATTGACTCAGTAATACGTAATGTATTGCTTGTGCATATGTAGTAAACGGAAAATGTTAAATCTTTATTGATATAATCTCACAGCTTTTCACAAACAATACTGTAAAAGTGTATACCTAAAGTCAGCATCGCATTGGGCTTTTACAACCGCTATTTGATTATCATAGGGAATCGATTCGGCATTTTCTGCTTATTTTGAGTATCTAGTACTTATATGGATTATATTTATGTACTGAATGGAAACAGATCATTCTACACTCAGGCACGCATCTAGGGGTGGTTTGGAGGCTAAAGCCTCCCCCCTAAATTCTTGAAAAAGGGGAAAAATTTCATTACAATTACCATACATTAACATTACATAAAAAAATTTCATTTTCATGTACACTCTACCTTATGTCAATGTTCATAAGCAACAGTCTAGTCCATCCGCCATGGTTTTAATTTATGATTGCAATTGACTGCACTTGAAACACGTACCCAATCTATCTGCCATTTTTCTACACCACGTTGCATTTTAAAATGGAAAACGAAATAACAAATAATTTAGTGTTTCCTACAGAAACTCTAACCAATCTGGAAAGAATTTTACTGCATTTGGAAGAAAATGGAATTCTTTTGACGTTTTGACTAGTGAGACGAACTTTGGTGGATGAAACGGAATTGTAAGTTGTTAACAAAGTTTGTTGGGGCATTTGATTTTTTCTCATTACAAAACAACTTGAAAAATAAGATATTTTAATATCATTTTTCCGACATCGGATTGTTAGTCATTATTTCTTTTTTGAAAATCCTTCTTTTTTGTTATACATGCATGCAGCTATGAAAAGCAGAAGGAGGCCTTTGATTGTCTTTGTACTTCATGAACAAAACATTTGAGTAGGCACGAAGAAAGTTTCGAATTGCTCAAAGAACTTCACAGCTTTCTTTGAACAACTGGAGACTTTCTTCTAGTGCTAATACTCCTAATAGCATCCACGTCATGTCCAAGTACGTCATTAACGACTCCTGTATAAAATCAAAACAGAAATTAATGAAGAAAAACTCCGAGATTGAAATTGCCAAGAGTGCTGAGTAATTCTTTGATATTTATCAAAGAATTATCGATTTAAATCGAAGGTGTGCAGCTCACTATCCTTCGTTACCCAACATTATTTTATTTATAATAATATAACATTATTTATTTTTGAAATGCACAAATGACAAAAAGAGAAATGATCAGATATCCAAAGGCTTTTTTCTTTGAATCGCAGTAGAGGAGAGTTAAAATATTCTAATCGACGCCCGACGCCATTTAATTCTTGGACAACATTCATAAGTTTAATAGCGCAATAAGAAATCAGAAGTCTGCAAAGAACACAATTATTCATAAACCTAAATGCCATTGCTATCAGGATGGTTGTAATTGAAGTCTTATCATCGTATTTTGAACATCTCTGCCCCATTGGAATATCCCTCGAAACCAAATAATAAGGAAGAGACAAAATTAAAAACGAGAACGAGAATTATGAATGTCATTTTCTATTTCAATTTCCTACACTGTGCGTGGTACAGTTATTATTGGTGTGTTTCCAGTTTATGACTCTAAATAAATTGCAAATTTGCATGCGCATTTCCTATTGAAACACCATAATTTTTAGTTAATTAACGGTAATTGTTGGGCAGCTATTTAAGCAGAATTTGTGATTTTCAAATCTGCTTCTGCATGATTGACATTGAAAAGATGCGAGAATTTTGAATGTCAATTTCTGTTTCTATTTCCCACACACTGAGTGGTACAGTTATTTTTGGGGAGTTTCCAGTTTGTTAATCTAAATAAATTGCAAATTTGCATGCGCATTTCCTATTGAAACACAAAGTTTTCTAGTTAATTAACGGTAATTGTTGAGAAGCTATTTAAGCATAATTTGTGATTTTCAAATCTGCTTCTGCATGAGTGACATTGAAAAGATACGAGAACTTTGAATGTCATTTTCTATTTCAATTTCCTACACTGTGCGTGGTACAGTTATTATTGGTGTGTTTCCAGTTTATTAATCTAAATAAATTGGAAATTTGCATGCGCATTTCCTATTGAAACACAATAATTTCTAGTTAATTAACGGTAATTGTTGGGCAGCTATTGAAGCAGAATTTTTTAATTTCAAATCTGCTTCTTCATGATTGACGTTGAAAAGATACGAGAATTTTGAATGTCATTTTCTATTTCGTACACTGTGCGTTATACAGTTATTATTGGGGCGTTTCCAGTTTATGACTCTAAATAAATTGCAAATTTGCATGCGCATTTCCTATTGAAACACAATAATTTTTAGTTAATTAACGGTAATTGTTGGG